>JAECZD010000003.1:16772873-16865373 GCA_024349325.1 Pogonomyrmex californicus | reverse complement strand
CCTTCAATTAATTTCTCGTATTGCTCTTGCCATTGCTCTTCTTTGTCCATCTGTGCCAGGGACTCTGCTAGTAGTTGGCCTTCCGTGCATCTTGTCCCAATTTCTTCTATGTCTATCTCCTTCTCGTAGTAGCTCTTTCTTTCGTTTTCCCATTTTGATCTCTTTCCCTGGTTGTTTCAGTCTATTTCCTTCCAACACTCCTGTACTATCTTGTTTATCTTATTCGTCCTGGTTTTTTCTTCGTATCTTACTCTTCTTCTTGCCTCTTGCTCTTCTTCTTGCCTTTATCCTTACTTTGTCCATTTTCGTCTCTTCCATCACTATGTATGTAGGTGTATTAACGTCTAAATTTAATACCCATTTGATATACTTTGCTTGTACTCTTTTTATCTATTCCTCTTCTGCCCATCCCCATACTTCCGCTGCATACAGGATGATGCTCTTTACCAGACTTTCGAATATTTTGATCCTTTTTTCAAAGTTATTTTTGAATTTCTTTTCTCCTATTCCCCAAGTTTGCTTCATTGCCATCGTGGCCTTTTTAACCGTTTCTCTTAAATGCGTTTCTGTTCCTCCATTTTTCTGGAAAGTGTATCCTAAATATTTGAAACTTTTAACTTCTTCTATTTCTTCTTCTCCCCATTTCTCTTCCTTTTTCTTCGCACTTCTCCCCCTTTTGAACGTTAGAATCTTTGATTTCCCAGCGTTTAGCGCCAGTTCTTTTCCTTCCAGATATTTTTTCATTCTCCCCATCATTTCTCTCAGGTCCTGCGCTCTTTCAGCAATTAGCACTATGTCATCCGCATAAGCTAGCGATCAGAACTTCTCATTTCTCACGACTACCCATCCCGTTTGCCCTCTTCTTAACTTTTCTCCTAGATCTGCTGTGTAAAGCGAAAACAGAGTTGGGTTTAATGGGCATCCTTGTCTCATCTCTCTCCTCGTCCAAAATTTTTTGGAGATTTCTCCATTAACTTTTACTTTATTCCTCGTCTCTTCGTAAATCTCGTCTATCCTGGTTCTCAATCTTCTGCTTACACCTTTCTCCTCTAAGATTTTGCTTAATTTTTCCCTATTTACCTTGTCGAAGGCAGCCGTCAAATCTGCAAAAAATGTGTACAACTTTCCTCCTTTCTCTTTGATTTCTCTATTCATTACCATAATTCAAAACCATAATGTTATCTATCTCGTGCTTCTTCTTCTTCTGAAATCAGCTTGTGTTTCTGGAATTAGCTTTTTCTATTCTATTTCTTTACATAATCTGCTTTCAAGTATCATCGCATATATCTTGTATGCTGTGTTTAACAAAATTATCCCTCTGTAGTTTTTAATATTTTTCCTGTCTCCCCTCTTAAAAATCGGACTAATAACTCCTTCTTTCCATCTTTCTGGCATTTCTTCTCCCCTCCACACTTTTTTTATTAATTTTGTGACCCTTTCGAGGTATCTTCCTGCCCCCATATATCCACACCTCGTTTTCTAAACCATCTTCCCCTGCCGCTTTGCTTTTTCTTAATTTCCTTATCTGTGCTTCTTGTTCTGTTATGTCTTCCTCTCCTTCCTGTATCTCCTGCTCTCCTTCCTGTATCTCCTGCACTCTTTCTGCGTTCCCTTCTTTTTGAGTTTTACTTTCTTCTCCCTCTAGCAACTCCTTAAAATGTCTTCTCCATTCCTCCAGGCTCACTTTATTTATTTTCACTCCCGTTCTTTTTATCCTTTCCTTGTTAATGTACTTCCAGATGTCGTTTGTGTATTTTAACTGTTCTATTTCTTCTTCTATCCTCTCCTGTAATTTAACTCTTTTCTCTTCGCAGATTCTTTTGCATTCTCTTCTTTTCTCCAAGTAATTCTCTTTGTCCTCCTTTCCTTGTTTCCACCTTCTTAACGCTTTTCTCGCTTCCCTTTTCTTCTCCGTGCACTCTTTATCCCACCATATCTTAAATTCTATTTTTATTTTGTTAAAGGGCCATACACAAGAAAGTATATTTATTACTTTCTTGTGTATGGCCCTTCCTACTTTTTCCATCATTTCCTCCATCATTTCATTTGTTTTTTCCTTCTCAAAAGTTACTCTCTCCAGTTCCTCTCGGAAGTATCCTATTCCTTCTTCCGTCCAAATGTTTTTCTCTTTCCGTTGCTCCTTTTTTTTTCTTTCCTGCTCTTTCCCCTTTCTTTCTCCGTAGACTTCTACTTCCATCGGTAAATAATCCGATTTTGTCCTTGTCCCGATTTTGAAGCTCTTAACTTCGTCTTTTATCTCCGAATCTACTATAACGTAATCTATTACTGAACTTCCCTTTCCGCCGATGAAAGTATAATCGCCTTCTTTGTCTCCTTCCATGTTTCCGTTCAAAATTTTCCATCCATTTTCTTCTATCATCTCTATTAACTTTGTTCCTTCGTTATTTTTCAGTTTATCTTTAGACTTTCTCCAAATTCTCTCCTCTTTTTCTTCGCCACAGAATGATCCTTCTGTTCCCGTCCTCGCGTTAAAATCCCTTCCTACTATCAATCTCTTCTCCTTTGCACTTCCGATTAGTTTTTCCAGGTTGTCTCTAGTTTTCCTCATCTCTCTACTATATAACGTCAAAATTTTTAACGTTTTGTTGTTTAGCCATATTTTCCTTACTTGGATATCCCTTTCTTCATCTTTCCTCTCTTCCTCCTTTAAACCTTTTCTGACTCCCGTTATTATTCCTCCACTCGCCCTTTCTTTGTTCTTCTCTTTCGTCGCAAATTGACCTCTCCACATAAATGTGTCTAGTTTTTCTTCTATTCTGTTCCATTGCGCTTCGTCGGCCCATGTTTCTATTAACCCTACAAAGTCGAATTTCTCTATGTATTTCCAGAATTGTCTGTCCTTATTATAAAGACCTGCAACATTCCAAAAGCACATCTTAAAAAAGTTTTCCTTTTCTGTCTCCTCCTTCTCTCGTCCATTCTTTTCTCCTGATTGACCCGCCTCTTTTCTCGCGTCCGCTTTCGCGGACTTCGAGAGAGGGCGGACTTTCACTTTTTTCTGCTTCCCTTTCTTCTCTCCATGCCTCTTCATATCTAGAGTTCCGCAGAGTTTCTCCTGCTCCAAAATTTTGCCTCCTCGAATTCTCCTTCTTTTTTCCATTTAAATATCTTCTCATTTACTTTCAGTTTCTTGTACCCGATTTTAACCAGTGCACCCTTGTCTCTTTCTGCTCTAGCCACTTGCGCAATCTCTCTGAATATCTCTCTTTTTTCGTTAAATCATTGTCGATAAATATTCTCTTGCCCCTTAATTTGTTTTTCTTCCTCATAACCTCCGTTTTCTGCTGCCACTCTCTAAATTTAACTACCATAAAACTCCCCCCTTTTCTTCCTCTCACCCAATATGCATCCTCTATCAGTGCCTCTACTTGCAAATTTTGTTTTACAATTTCCTCTGCAGCTTCTCTCGGTGTTTCCCTCATTGGTATGTCCGCTCCCTTTATTACTATGTTATTTCTCTTTTCTCTTCTTTCCTTCGTGTCTTCCTTCCGTTAACACTTCTCTTATTTTCTCCTTCATCTCTTCGTTTTGATCCTTTTTTGATTCCAGTTCTCTTATCCTCATCTCGAAATTTAACTTCATTCTTTCCCATTCTTCTTGCTTTTTCCTCCACTCCTCTTTTAATTCTTTCATTTCTCGTCTTAATTCTTTCTTTATATCTTCCGTGTCTCTTTTTACTGTCAACAGGATTTCCATTATCTTATCCATTCTTTCTATTTCTTTACTCATGTTGTCCTCTTCTTTATTTTTCTCTTGTTTATCTTTCCCTTTTCCTTGTTTTGGGTATCTCCCCACTTTTCTCGTCTTTTGAAAATTTTCAATAATTTCTTTTTCCGCTCTTAGTCTTTCTTCTTCCTGTTCCTCTTCTTCCCTCTTTCTTTTAAATGAGTCTGTGATTGTGCCTACACTTCCCGCTCTCTGTCTTCCCAGCTGTTCCCAATTATCGCGTAATAATTCTTTTATTATATATTTTAAAAAAAAGTTACGTGTAAAATTACAACTATCATTGCGGTTTTGAACATTGAATGTCTTACAGCTATCTCAAGCAGCCGATATTAAAAATTATTTAAAAAAAAATAATAAATTCGCGAAACTGTATTCAAAAATAAGGAAGATTATATTCAATAATAATAAAAAATTATTAGTAAATAAAAATGCGAAAATCAAAATAAATATTTTTGAAATGAATATTATGTTGTAAATTTAAAATTTGAATTTGCAATAATGTAATTATATAAAATATTATTTCTATAAAAGTAAAAGTATTATTTCACGTTACATTATATTGTATCATTTCTATATACTTACATTTAATTGTAAATCTAATAATACAAGAAGTTTATTTGCACATTGCAAATTTAAAAATGTGCGTAAAACTGTTACATAAGTTTCCAAATTATCTGCAACGATAGTTATAATTTTACACGTAACTTCTTTTTAAAATGTATAATAGAAGAATTACTACGCAATCATAATTAAATAATCAATTAAATCAATAATTAGATAATCATTAAATAATCAATAATTAATTTAATTATTGATTTAATTGATTATTTAATTATGATTGTGTAATAATTCTTCTATTACACATTTTATAAAAAGTTATGTGTAAAATTACAACTATATATATAACCACGCAGATAAAAAAATTACTTAAATTATTTCTTGTATACAATTACTAAAATATCTATTTAATGTACAAAATTTATTAAATTAATTTTTTATTACATTTTAACAGCTATATATTTTATTAGTTTTTCTAACAAAAAATATTAATATGATTAATACTACAAAATGTCTGATATTACTATAAAATTACCTTTTTACAAAAAGATAAAAAAAGAGTGTCAAGTATAGTAAGATCTTATTTAAACCCTTAGGTTATAACACTTAGTGTTATATCACAACTTTATTAAATTCAAATAGTATCTAATACTTAACTTTAATGTGTAATATCATTTATATAAAAGATTTGATATCAAAAATGTGGCGCCAAGTGATAATAGCTTTAATTCTTTTTAAAAAAATAATGATATAAAATTGCATTTAACTTAATTAATATGTATCATCTATATAAGAGATTTTTGATAAAAAAAGTGGCGCCAAGTTATAGTCCCATTATTTCGAAAGTTAAATGTAGAATTGCTTTTAAAAAATGTAAATCAATTAATGATTCGTATTTTTGTATTCTCATTGAAGTCTTCTTATTCTAAAACCCAAATGATAGTAGCTTTAATTCTTTTTCAAAATGATATCATAAAATTGCATTTAATCAAATTTTAATCAAATGATATGTATCTAACATAAGTGATAGTAGCTTTCATTCTATATCAATATATGTATACATATCCTTCTGTGTATTTAATTTAAATAAAAAAATTTTTATGTAAAAAAACTTGGCGCTGAATAAAAAAAATAAAATTATTTAAAGTAATAATATATTCCTTAAATCTTGTCATTACTTTTTAAAATAAAAATTTGTCATTTTTATTTTTATTTTTACATTATTTCAATCAAGATCTAACAGCGCCAAGTTTTTTTACATAAACATTTTTTTCATTTTGTACTATTACCTCTTTAATTCTTTGTAATTAAATTTTTTATTCGATTCAAATATACATGTATTTAAAAATTTTTGACAGAAAAATATGCCGGAATATTATATATATTGAGACAAAATGAAAGCTATTACCACTTATGTTACATATCATTTGAGTTAAATTTGACTAAACGCAATTTTATGATATCATTTTGAAAAAGAATTAAAGCTACTATCATTTGGGTTTTAAAATAAGAAGATTTCAATGAGAATACAAAGATACGAATCATTGATTGATTTACATGTTTTAAAAGCAATTCTATGTTTAACTTTTGAAGTAATGAGACTATAACTTGGCGTCACTTTTTTATATCAAATCTTTTATATAAATGATATATATATTAGGGTTGACTATTTACTTATATTACTGTAGATTAGGCAAAGCGAGGCTCGCGAGCCATCCCCTCCATCGAACGCTGTCCCCTCCAACTCGATTCATCGGTCGATTTCAGTGACGACAATCAGTCACGATGATACGGGGCCTACTTCCCATCATAAACTGTTCAAGATATACGATCGATCTCGCACGCGTATAACATGCTGACTCATTTTTATTTTTAATATGAAAGATATTTATTAGATTCGGAAAAATAAACGGAGACCGACTGGATTTGAACTCGGAATCCCTCGTTTACTAATCTGACACTTAGTCTGCACGACCACGACGGCTCCTCTCTGTTAGCTGTCTATATTCCGAATCTTTTTCATGACCGTTTACGGTCGTCTAATTCTTACAGCTCGGCCATTCTGGCATTACATTCGTCCCGAATGTACCGAGTCTTCATTTACCGGAATTTTCCCCGAAACTTGGAGCTTCTGCTCCCGAATTCGTTCACTTTTTGAACGATCGACATGACATTGGCGTACTTTTACTCCCCGACTTTTTCGTTCACTTTTTGAACGATCGACACGACATTGGAGTACTTTTACTTCCCGACTTTTTTCGTCCACTTTTGAACGATCGACAACGACATTGGAGTATTTTAACTCCCCGAATTGGTTCATTTTGAACAACATACAAACGACACACACAAAATCGACTGAATTCTCCCTGTCAGGTAACATAGGCTGTATCCTCTCTGAGGTAACATGGGCTGAATCTCACTTCTGAGATGAAAGATATTTATTAGATTCGGAAAAATAAACGGAGACCGACTGGATTTGAACTCGGGATCCCTCGTTTACTAATCTGACACTTAGTCTGCACGACCACGACGGCTCCTCTCTGTTAGCTGTTTATATTCCGAATCTCTTTCATGACCGCTTACGGTCGTCTAATTCTTACAAATACGACCGACTTGGCTACTTATGTTGTATAGCGAAGAAAAAAATTGAAATTTTCAGACAATTCATACAGATTTTTTAAATTATTACAATAACTACTTAAAAATTTTATTTACAAAAAATGTACAGATATAATTAAATAAATAATTTTTTTCGAACATCTACAGTAATATAAATAATTACAGATATGAACAAATTAAAAAAAAAAAGTATTTACAGTAAAAGTATTATACAGGATTTGAATATGCGATCTACCTCGTAAAAGTCAATGTCTTAATGCTGTATCGCTCCTCTTGCTTAATAGCGACGATTAAACATATAAAGCGTCCCGCCCGTATATCAGCCGACTAGACTCAGTTTTTAAAAATTAATTTCTTTGAAACTATATGAGCCAAAACGGCCGGACACGGCCGCATCGTTTTTTTTTTTTCGTTCAAGAATAGCTTGTATAAAGCGCATCAAAATACTCCGATCAATCACCTGGTGTTCTCCTTGTTACATTGGACACATATTATTTGAATTGAGTCACATAATGCAATTTCATGATATCATTATATTTTAAAAAGAATTAGAACTATTGTAATTTAAGTTTTAGAATAAGAAGACTGAGTTCTTAGCTGAGGAGTCTTAAACATATGCTCAAGCTCCAGTTGAAAAACATTTATTCTTTGTGCAATTAAAATTCTGGGCAATGTTTGCGAGGTCCTGACAATACCCAAATTGCAAAATGTCAGTAGTATGACAGCACTGTACCAGCAGATCCGATCATGACTTCGCAGCAGATTTCAAGCCGCTGCTTCCTAATTAAGCTTAGTTTTTGGTGGCACACCTTCTCATCATAGGATAACGACAAAAAGGTGATAAAAATCGAGCATTGCTTGCTGTCTCTGTGCAGCAGATATGTAGCAGATATCGTGCAAAATTTGCCATATCAGATACTGCAGCAGAAACGCAGCAGAAATCGAGCACAGTGTGCCGTCACGACGTGATGGCAAAACTGCGGCATGTATATGGCGCGATCTGCTTTATCAGATGTGACGGCAAAAACGCAATAGAAATCGAGTAGGGCTTGTTAACATAATTTGTTGGCAAATTAACAACAGAGATTGAGCAAATTCTGTTTCGTAAATATTTAAATTATTACTAAAAAATTTTGAAAAATGTCTATTATTTTTTCTATCTTTCATTTTAGAAGAATAATTTTTAATTATTTTACTAATGATGAAATTAATATATTTTTTACAGCACAAATAAATTATAATAAAAAGCTTTATAATATAAATAAAAAGCTTTTTAAAGATATAAATTATGATTCTTTTGATTCTTATATAACGTATCAAATAATGTCACGTATATCAAACATTGTATATTTTATATAATGTACTGTTTCCCGGATATTACATTTCGTTAATTACCTTGTTGGACTATTATGTCTTGCATCAAGCGCATACATAAAAATATGTAAATAATAAATGTATGTTTAAATTTTGATTATGATTTTGCTCATATAGAAGGTTTGATAAATTTTGCATGCGAAAAACAGACGCAATCTAGCGGTAATTTTTTAATTATTGTGTTTAGTGACAGATGCAGAGTTTTGTACGATTTCTGATGCCGATTTGCCGGCAGATTATGCCAGCAGGCTCTATTTGATTTTTGTTACAATTTTGTCGCCTCGACGTGACGGCATACTGTGCTTCATTTCTGCTACGTTTCTGTCGACACATTGATAAAGCAGATCGTGCTTTATACCTGTCAAAATTTTGCCATCACGATGTGATGGCACACTATACTCTGTTTTTGCTGCGTTTCTGCTGTCTGTATCTGACGTCACAGATCGTGTTGCATTCTTGCCGCATTTCTGCTGTCACAGTGTGAAAAAATAAATATGCCAGATATTTATTATATTTTTGCAACATGTCTTGCGACATATCATGCTAAATTTTGGAATATTTTCTGTTGAATATTGTGGCAACACAAAATGCTTGAATTCTGATGTATTTATGACGACAAGCTTTGTTCAATTTTTATAGCATTTCTGCAGCATGTTATGATGCTGCAAAATGCTATAAAAATCAACTAAAATGATGCAAACGGATTCGTGAGACATGTCCAGCTCCTGAGTCATCTCTTAAGTTTGAATGACGATTTTCCATCACCATTTCCTTCACTTTGTCGATGTTTTCGTCAGTCGAAGATGTTGAAGGTCGACCGGAACGAAGTCTTCAACCACTTCCCGACCTTCTTTGAATAGTTTGTACCATTCGTATGCTCGTTTTCGATAAAACTGACTCATCGTAGGCCTTCTTCAACATTTTCAATGATTTAGCACAAGAAATTTCGTTGGCAACACAACATTTGGAGCAAACTCTTTGATATTTTTATCCATTTCAAAAATCGCAGAGAACATTTGAGATCGACTAACAAAACCAACAGCTGTAAACTAACTGGTTGACAGACTGATATCAAAACTCTATGTGACAATTAGGTATATTAGTACCAACTTACAAAAAATTTGTTTTCATACCTTTTACGCGGACTTTTGAAATGAACAATTCCCGATCTTTATTTGACAGAATGTATATCCATTCACAATACCACACTAAACATTCACCGACCATGACTTTTGTATGTACAGTATCGTGAGAATTTGCGTCTGATCACTAATATGAATTATGTCGATTCACATGGCCTACATTAGTAAAAGCCTCATTGGAAAACAACATGTACGAGAAAAATTTGTTTCTCCGCAATTTACATTGAGTCCAATTACAGAATCGTAATCTCTTTTTGAAATCAATTAGTGTTAATACCTACAACAATTTAATGTGATAAGGGTGAAACTTATATCTTTTTAATATTCGCGAAATAGTTGATCGCGGGATCGTTATATTATATATAACACTCATTTGGCAGATATTTATTGTGGGCTGTGTATAGCAATAGCGCCTAAAACTATAAGCTCGTTCGATTCTCGTCGTATACGAGTCCTATGAATGATCTTGTCGAAGTCTTAATATGCAATTCTAAATTACTATATTATTTGGACCAAAATAAGAAGGGAGGGTATGTGTCACGGCGAGGCCCGACCGTGAACCAGTCATTACATGTTACAATATACATACAGGATGAGGAAAAAAGATCGGTACGCCTGAATAACTCAGAAAATATGTTTTATAGAAAAATGTTTTAGACAAAAGTTACAGGGCTTAAAAAGATCTATTTACTGATCTTATCAGTTTGAATGGCATCGCCAAGGTCAGGTCAAGGTCACATCGATTTTTTTTAATGGAACATTCTATTTTTTATTTCAGAGTCTAATAGCTGGTGTCAAAAGCTTTTCAAAACACTATAAAAAAATCACAAATTAGAGATAACATGGCAAATTGAGAATCAGACGCAAATTTTGTAGCGAGAGATTTAATTAATAGTATAAAATTACATAAAAGTAGACATTTTGGCTCACATTTGAGCCATCTTCAGTGCAAATCCCTTCCCCTTCCCCCCGAATACCGATAATACCGATGTTATATGGTGTAGTACAAAATTTCACGTTGTAGTCCTTTAGTAAGGATACTCATTGTATATCCCAATATGAAACGTTGTCCATAGCACAGTTGCACGGACTGGATGGAAGTGATACAAAAATGTGCAAAAAACTAAAAATAATAATAGTGAGATTTTTGCTATAACATCTAGGATGTGACACAATATACAGTCAGCTTACCTCCGAACCAATACTGAAGAACCTCACATATTTTTGGTAAATAATAAATAAGATTAACAGTAATTAAAAAAAAAGTATAAAATTGAAGTCAAACAATCCAACTTTAAAACTTAATCTGTAACACATGATCAAATCGGAACACGAAATATTGAAGACATTGCAGGTAATAAAAGAACCGTTCTGTCCGAAGTTCTGTCACATTGTACTATAAGGAACAATTCACGGCGGTAAAACAGATGTAATCATAGGACAGAGATGGCAAGGTTGTTTAGACATGGCACAAAATAATAATGCAGTTGTTTGTTTATAAAATTTGTTTATATGAATCCTTCTTTAATAAACAATATAGGTCCCTTTTTTTCTTTTACTTGAAAAAACAGCAGAGAATTGATAAAAAAATGGAATGGTTACTTTGGAGGAGTGTTCGGATTTTGAAAAGAAAGATAAAACAAATAGCGTATCACTATCACAATAGAAATTATTCCTTTTGTGAATTTAAGAAACATGATTCTACTAGTATATAGAACCAGGCTAACGGTAACGTCACAACATTGAATTTATAAAATGTATTGAGAACAATATTATAAAATTGCCTGAGCCTACTGGTACCTACGTTAGAAATCTTTCAATTCCTATTTTGAGCCGCTTAAATTCCTCCGTTTCCAGTAAAAACAACGTCAATAACATGCTTCTTAATTAAAAAAAAAAAAAAAACGAACAGACAAATTCATACAAGAAAATCCCAGTATCTTGTTTACCAAAGCAGATAAGGGGAACATAACTGTGACTGTTGATAGGGATACATATGTTGCGAAAATTAAAGACATGCTCAGTGATAGCAATACTTACACCGTTATTAATAAAGATCCGACTAGGAAGATTGTTCAAGAATTGAACACGTTGCTTTCGAGATGGAAAAAGAGAGAGTATATTTTCTCGACGAGATATAGATCATTATATTGCAGCGATGGTGTACTATCGAGGGCTTATGGATTCTCGAAGATACACAAGCCGAATTGCCCTTACAGAATTATTGTATCTTCCATTGATACACTACTTTACCAAATAGCCGCTTTTTTTGCACGGGATGATTTCTGCTAATATTTCCAAAGCTTCTAGTCATATTTTGAATAGCTATGAACTGGTCAAGAAATTATGGGGAACATTTATTGATAACAACTTTTCCTTAATCTCTCTGGATGTCGTTTCATTATTTACTAATGTTCCGACAGATTTGGCTATATCAATGTTTGTCGAAAAAGTGGCACTTCATAATTGAACACTGTAAAATATCGAAAAATGATTTCTTGGTTGTTCGGTTTGTCCTTAATTCAACTTTTTTCACTTTCGACAATATAATATATAAGCAAAATTTCGGGACTTCAATGGGTTCTTCTCTTTCATCGTCGCTGATCTTGTTATGCAGGAGTTGGAGGATGGGATGCTTGTGACAATCTCTGTTCCGGTACCGATTTATTATAGATACGTTGACATTCTTATGGCGGTTTCTTTTTCTGCGATTAACCAAATTGTGGAAAATTTTAATGCCTTCCACCAGAGGCTACAATTCACATTAGAGATAGGAGGAAACCGTATGAATTTCTTAGATGTCTCGCTGTCCGTAAAAAATGGTTTAATTGTGTTTGATTGGTATCACAAACCAATTTTCTTAGGTCATTGTTTGAACTTTTTGTCACAGCACCCCATCTTCCAGAAGAGAAGCATAATTATGAATTTAGTAAATAAGGCATTTTTTTCTGTCGCATTCAAAATTTCATGAAAAAATCTCCAATTTATTGTCAATGTTACTTGATAATGACTACTCAAAGGATTTTATTTTTGATAACATTACTATTTTTGATAACATTAACAAACGATTAAAAAATCTAATATATAAGCGAAAGAATGAGTTGACTCATAATAATAGTGTTAGCACACGGGAAAACAAACTCATCAAATCATGGCTTACCCCTCCCCAATGCCATACATCCCCAATGTTTCCGACAAATTTAGTAACATCTTTAAAAACTTGGAATACAGACTGGTTTTTTATAATATTAACAAACTTTGTGATGTTATCAAGGTAACATAAAGACCTCTTGTCAAATTCACAAAAGAAAAATGTTATATATAAGATCAATTGTCGGGATTGTGATGCGTCTTATGTGGATCAGACGGAATGATCACTAAGTACTAGAATCTCTGAACTCTGTTTGACTCGTAATACGTCTTCCCGCTCCGTGATTTCGAGCCACATCCTACATACGAAACATGAATTTGATTGGAACAATGCAAAAATTCTGGATGTTGAGAGCTCATATAACAAACGGTTGATCTCGGAAATAATATATATTAAGAGACAAAAGAACGGTTTAAATTTAAAAACAGACATCGAATTGTTAGATTGTGCTTATTTTACATTTATAAACAAATAATCGCATTATTTTGTACTGTGTCTAAACAACCTTGCCACTTCTGTCCTACGATTACATCTGTTTTACCGCCGTGAATTGTTCCTTACTGTAAAATGTGACTTCGGACAAAACGGTTCTTTTATTTTATCTGGAATGTCTTCAATATTTCGTGTTCCGATTTGATCATGTGTTATAGATTAAATTTTAAAGTTGAACTGTTTGACTTTAACTTTATATTTTTTTTTAAATTATTGTTAATCTTATTTATAAAAAATATGCAAGATTCTTCAGTATTAGTTTGAAGGTAGGCTGACTGTGCATTGTGTCATATCCTAGCTGTCATAGCAAAAATCTTACTATTATTACTTTTAATTTTTTGCACATTTTCGTATCATTTCCAGTTGTGCAACTGTGCTATGGATAGCATTTCATAGTAGGATGTACAATGAGTATCGTTATCAAAAGACTAGCGTGAAATTTTGTACTACCATACGACATCGATATTATTCGGGGAGGTTTGTACTGAAGATGGCTCAAATGTGAGTCGAAACGTCTACTTTTATGTAACTTTATATTATTAATTAAAATTATGTAATTTATATTATTAATTATCTCTTGCCACAAAACCTGCGTCTGACTCTCAATTTGCCATGTTATCTTTCTAATTTGTAATTATTTCATTCAGACAGTCTGTTAGCTGTTATTAACTGCTAATAATTGTTCAATTTTTATTATAAAAAATATTTTTTCATTAAGTTTTCGAGACTTGAAAGTTACAGCATATTGATACAAAATATAAAATATTTTGTAAAATATTCAGTTTTCGATAATCTTATCTTAATATGTTTATGCACAAAATAACAAGATAAATCAATTGGTGTAAAGAAAACACAAGTAGCTTTTAAAAAAAACATATGTAATTTACAACATGGTGCTGCATATTTTTTAATAATATTTACTAGTACGAGGGTAGTCTGAAAAGTTTTGAGCCTTAACATGAAGATGACGTTACTCGTCAAAACCATTCTAGTACTACAATAGTATATGCTTTGAAAGACTTTTGTGAAAATTTCAGCCATTTTGGACGCTCAGTTGTTGTTTGACAGTCGTTTGTGTTAGTCGATGTCAGTGTTTTTGTAAAAATGGAAAAAATTGAATATCGTGCCGTGATTAAATTCTTACATTTGAAAGGCAATACGCCTGCGCAAATTAAAATCGAGTTGGACGCTGTTTACGGGGACTCTGCCCCATCATTTGCCACCGTAAAAAGATGGGCAGTTGAATTTAAATGTGGTCGTACCAGCTTGGCTGATGATGAGCGTTCGGGCCAAAAACTGCGACCACCGCTGATAACATCGAAAATGTTCACTAAATGATACTGGACGACCGTCGAATCAAGGTTAGAGAGATAGCAGAGGCTATGGGCATGTCGAAAGAACGCGTTTGTATATCATATATCGACTGAAGAATTGGATAATGCGCAAGCTATCCGCGCGTTGGGTGCCGCGCTTGCTCACTTTGGACCAAAAACGAATTCGAATGAACATTTCCAAGACCCTGTTGGAGCGGTTCAAGCGAAACGAGTCAGATTTTTTGCGTTGATTCATAATTGTAGATGAAACTTGGATCCACCACTACACTCCAGAGACAACAGTCAAAACAGTGAACTGCAAAGGGTGAACCTGTTCCAAAAAAGGTGAAAACGGTTCCATCAGCTGGGAAGATAATGGCGACTGTTTTTTGGGATAATCACGGAATTGTGTGTATCGACTATCTTGAAAAAGGTAAAACAATAACAGGAGCGTATTACGCATCATTACTTGATAAGCTGAAGGCAGAAATTGCAAAAAAACGGCCGCATTTAAAGAAGAAGAAAGTGCTGTTCCATCAAGACAACACACCTGCTCACACTTCGGCGGTCGCCAAAATTCACGAACTGCACTTCGAATTGGTTGACCACCCACCATATTCATCAAATCTGGCCCCCAGCGACTTTTTCCTGTTTCCTAACCTTAAGGTTTCGCTTGGAGGACAGAGATTTTCATCGAACGAGGAGGTCATCGCATACGTAAACGCCTATTTTGCGGAGCAAGACGCCAACTACTATTTGGAGGGGTTAAAGAGGTTAGAGTATCGATGGGAAAAGTGTATCGACTTAAAAGGAGATTATGTTGAAAAATAAAACTATATTTGACCGAAAAAATAGTTGTTTCTATGTTAGTCTCAAAACTTTTCAGACTACTCTCGTATATAGTTACTAGTAATATCTAAACAAGGTACTTGCTTTAGATGCTTATATTTATATCCTACTAATTTAAAAAGGCCCACTTTTAAATTTGAGAAAGTTGTCCTGCTGCGGTGCATAGCGGTGTAACGTCGTACTACTCTCTCTTTGGATGTTGGGTGTTTCGTAATTGTAAATTCGCATTGGTCATTTGACCTTGGATAATCTTGAATTATGCATTGAACTCATAATGAGCAGTACTATGAACGTAGGTGTTTCAAAAATTAGGTTGTCATTTAAAAAAATTGATCTTAATTGACTTTTATATCTCTTCAAGGTTAACATTTTTTAAATTAAAATATGTTCCTCTCGATATCATACAACCTCATGAAAACATGATTTCGATATCTCGTATGGTTCCGGAGAAATTCAATGGAACTTGCTGATTAAAATGGAACATTCTGTATAGTATTTTATCCTACAATAAATGTGGTTATCGATTAAAGACATTTGCATTACATTTTACATGAATTAGATATTCGCGATCTAATGTAATACATGATATAATACGTCTGTGATTATTCTGATAATTCTTTGTTTTTGGAAATGGCAAAATAAAAATAATACTTTTACTTTGCAGGAGCCTACATTGATCTATTGGATATTAAAATAGGACTACCACGAGCAAATCCATGTTCTGGGAAGACAAATCTGCAGAGTGATGCTTTATTTACAATTATTGATGAACAAGTGAAACGAAATCCGGATGAAGTTAAGAAAATTAATGCTATCTTCCTTTACAATATTACCGTTGACGGCAAACCAGCAGCTGAATGGAGTAAATAATTTTAGAAAGTTTTGATAATATATTACATTGGTGATATGTACATATATGTATTCTGAATTATAGAGGGAAAAAAGAAATGAAGATATTTAATATCAATTAAGATAATAATACATCGAGAAGTCCTAAATCTTAAAATAACATTAAGGTAATATAAGTAATTTTTTCTGTTTTTCTTGGCAGCTCTTGATTTAAAGAAAGGTGAAGTACACAAGGGAAAACCAAAATCTGAAAAAGCAGACACGACGCTCACTATAGATGATAAAGATATGGTTGAAATAGTAAGTCAGATATATAAAAATAAAAGCATATATCTTTTTTCTTTTAATAATATTATAATTGTTGCAGGCACTAGGAAAATTGAATCCACAATTGGCATTTATGCGTGGTAAATTGAAAATAAATGGAAATATTATGCTCATACAAAAGTTAAAAAATCTTATGGACACTTACAAAGCAAAGTTGTGATTCTTTTTATATTATTATTATTGTTATAGTTTTAACCAAATAATCTATAAAAATAGTAAATTACAAATTTATATAAAACCTGAAAATGGAAATATTTGTATAAGTTGGGGATATGCATACATCTTATATATTGTTATTATTTGCTTTGAAAGAAACTTGTAAAGAAAATATTGGGAAAAATGTTGAATTTCTGAGTTTATACATTTGTATTATAATACATTTATAATAATAAAGTACATCAAAATAATAATAACTATAAAAATCTATAATTAAATGTGTGAAACATATTGAACACATGTATCTCACTTATTAGAGTGGAAAGAAACTTAACCTTTATTTTTTTAGACATAAATATGAAAATTTATATTAATTATATATAAAGATTTAGCACATGACATGTATTTACATGACTCGAAAGAATTTTGGTACACAAAGGGAATATATCTTAGGCAAAATATTGTTAAAAATAAAATACATAGGAAAAAGAAAGACGAAGAGAAAATGCAAAAATCTTTGGTTTAACATAGGTCTTAATAATTATAATCCTCTGGAGTATGTTCTCCCGGAGGTAATAGTATCAGTTTCAATATTTTAAAGGATGCAACAGAGCTTTCTCGATGACGGCTTTTTCAGGACGGCTTTAATAGCTTCCATAAAGACCTCCTCGAGTCCTTCTTGTTTTATCGCAGAACATTCGACATATTTAACTGCTTTAATCTTTCTTTTCATTTTATTGCAATCTCGGGGACAAATAATATCCATATCTTCTTGATTTCTAAGATCTGCCTTGGTACCTAATAAAAAATAAATATAACTACTCATACCATAAAACATGACAAAAATATTTATCTCAGGCTTATATCCTATATATATATATACATATTTTTTTTTCTTCAAAAAATTGAAAAATAATAGAAAACATAAAATCATGCAAAAATAATTGTAAAAAAATGCTTGTGTAAATATTTTATATTCAAATTTCTTGATAGTTATTTTATGCATGAAGATAAAATATTAGCTTTATATTAAATAAATTATAATTTTAATTATAATTTTACCTAAACAGATTTAATTAAAGAATTTTTATTATTAGATGGTTTTAGAAGATCACAAAAATATAGTTTGCCTCTTATAATTGTATACTGAATATTTAAAAAACTTTAAAAAAGGCTGTAAAACATCAAATTCAGTTTAACATTGAAATGAGTTAATATATAAATAATATATAATAAAATAGTAACAGTTAATATAAAACAGTTAATATAAAACAGTTAATAAGTTATATAAAACATATGTGCTCACCTACAAGTACAATTGGTATGTTGGGACAATATGCTTTAATTTCTGGATGCCATTTACTTGCTACGTTTTCGAAGGAACTGCGTGCACTTATAGAAAAACAGACCAAAAAACAATCAGTCTGCAAATAAAGAAAAATATTAATTTAAAAAAATAAAAAAAAACAATATATATAAGTAGAAGAAAAGTGTAATTAGGCATAAAATCATCCATGATTGAAAATATCAATATTAGGAGTCAAATAAAAAATTTGAACATATTGTACAATATGTTCAACTTGCTTGAGTAGTTAAAAAAACGAGCCTTGAGTTCGAATAGTTCAACAGGACAGTTTGAACAATTCGAACTTAAGCAAAAATTGATCTGAAATAATTTATTATGTTCGAAGTTTAGATAATTTAGACGGTAAATAATATTGGAACGCGGTTCCAATTATTATTATACGCGGTATGTATTAAGAAAATAAAAAAAAATTCGTTCCTTTTTTTTAATTTCATGCGCATATTGATCTGAAGTGAATTCAAACATTTTCGAATTGTTCAAATGTATGTATTCTCTTCGAAAGGGCGATATAATTCAACATTCTATCTTCGATTTGATTGTTCGAATTGATCTGATTCGAATATTAATACATATATTAGTCGATATTCATCAATTAAAGTAAACAAATAAATGCATTATCCGGCAAATCTTAGATACTTAATAATTGTCTTTTTGAATTTATATATATAAATTCAAGATAAATGTTTATATTGCGACTCACTGTTATTTTTTGATAAACTTGCAATGTAACTCAAAGTCATAATTAATTTTTTCTTTAATAAATCGATAATCAAATTTTATATGGGTTCCTTTCTTCCATAAAAAATTCTTATTGAGAAAAAAATATCAACTAAGATTTCTGAAGTCTTCCGGCTATCCGTGCCGGATGTCTTTACGAATTCGACTACTGAACCATATAATATTTATCATGATAATCAGATAAATAAAATAAGTATATAATTAAATGAATGAATAAGAACGTCATTTTCAATCGACATTAAAAATAAATAAATCAATATAAATTAGTAGGCGCCTAAGATTCTACTTATCGAGTAATCATTATCTATTATATTTTGTTTTTTTAATTCATTCTTAGTTTATTACATTGTTTATTTTTTGAAAACATTGAAGATGAGACTGATTATATCTGGATTTCATAAAGTATATATACATGCATTTATTTATAGTTCATGTCACGTATATTGTAAAAAATGCGTACATATGCGCTTTATGAAATTCCTTTATTATCGAGAATAGATCGATTGTCACGTACATTTGGATACGACAATGGTCTAAGCCTCTCGTAATCTTCTTGACCAGCCGTGTCCCATAACGTCATTTCGAATGGCTGACCACCCACGCATATGCTGTCAACATAATTATCAAAACTGCAAACAAAATAACAGAATAAACGGAATGAACGACATACACGCACGCACGCACGCACGCACGCGCGCACACAAAAATTAGTTATATTCAACATAAAATAGAATATTTTATAAAATAGAATATTTTATTAATAAAGTATCGCTGTTGCTTATGATATTATGCATCACGCTATAACACTTACACAGTGGGTACATATTCTGTTGGGAATTCTTTCTTTGTATACGTGATGAGCATGCATGTTTTTCCGACCATGCCATCGCCAACAGTTGTAATTTTAATCTTTCTGTTTCTAGACGTCATCTTCATTTCCTCTATAATATATAAAAACATATTAGTAACCTATTTTAAATTGTCCATTATTTGCAGATCGCCGATCTTATTATATATATAAACTATATATTATTATTGTCACTATTATGAACTTTATTCATATTATTTTGATATTTCAAAACATAAATATAAAAAATGTGAAATAAAGTTTCTTTTTATATTAAAACTATATCTTTCTTATTTGATGGATTATTCAATATTGCAGTGATTTCGTCATTCCTTAAAGTGAAAAGAAAATAGCAGATGCATCCGGTCACTATATGGGCACTAAAGCTATCCCTCAACTTGCACGTCGCATCGCATATCAATGAAATAAAAGGTGACTGCTTTATTCTTATCACTGTTAAATTAACGATTATACTCACAGTTTTATATATCTTTCTATTATTCGCAAGGACTCTTTGTATATCGGGTTAACGGAACTCGTTGGTATTTCTTATCGAATATGTTCATTATCAACGCGCCATCCGGTCAACTCTCTGATTGCATGATCTGCCTGAGTAGCAAAAGCAAGGATTGATAGTACGTTGCGATAATTATTATCACGATCCATTCATATATGAATGCATTCATCCGAAAATTATAGCTTTATAGTAAATCTAATTACAAATACATTTATTTGTACTTTCATTATACGAATACATCCTATATTTTAAATGTGAGAAAATTAATTCCTTTTACTTTGTTGGTATTACATTATATAATCAATACCATATAATCAAAGATTTTAATATTTCAAATGTATGTATAATGAAGAAAAATATATATTGTGCAGATGTGTGTGTGTGTGTGTGTGTGTGTGTGTGTGTGTGTGTGTGTGTGTGTGTGTGTGTGTGTGTGTGTGTGTGTGTGTGTGTGTGTGTGTGTGTGTGTGTGTGTGTGTGTGTGTGTGTGTGTGTGTGTGTGTGTGTGTGTGTGTGTGTGTGTGTGTGTGTGTGTGTGTGTGTGTGTGTGTGTGTGTGTGTGTGTGTGTGTGTGTGTGTGTGTGTGTGTGTGTGTGTGTGTGTGTGTGTGTGTGTGTGTGTGTGTGTGTGTGTGTGTGTGTGTGTAATAAAATATAAATATATATTATAAAATATATTTTTTATATTATTTTATATTTTATTATATTGTTTTATATTTTTTGTTTTTGTTTTTTTTTGTTTTTTATTTTTTTTTGTTTTATATTTTTTGTCCTTGTTCAAAACTGATTCAAAGTTTCATTCGCTACTAACTTCATCCGCCTTTTACAAATTGTCATTTGTAAATTGACAGTAACTCGCGAAATTAGCGCAGCAAAAGAATCAACCAGTATCATGCAAAAGCGGCAACAATAAACTTCGAGAAATGCGAGTAATCGACTTAACATCTCCTTTTTTATAAAGGATACAATATACATACATACATTTAATAGTTACACATATTGTTGCGTATTACAGAACATAATTCCAGTTCTTTTATTTGTTATTATTCACTGTTTCAGCAACAGCCATTAAAGCAATCATAGATATTATGAGATATAAGATTTGAGAAAAACCCCATATAATATAATATTCTATGTAAATAATGTAAATTAAAATTACCAATTTATTAATTTTTATAAAATCTATAAAGAGAACAGTCTAATTTAAAATAATTGCTTGTACAAATATTATTGTAAGCAAATTCGGAATTATAATCGCTAAATAAACATTGATGAAAGTGAACGTATCCGCCATCTGACTCATTATGATGGGATATAGCAATTGCTTAATTAAAACACACGTGCAAGTTGGAGTCATGTTTCCTAATTCATGTTAAGACCCGCCCCGATGTCATCGAGGTCAATATACTCTCGCAACGATTTAAGTTTGCGTGTCGATTACGAGAAAATTCATTTTTTTCTATTCGTATTTTTTACTCCATAAATGTGCTGTAAATTTTTATTCATTAAAAAAAATAATAAATTTTAATAATTGATATATATTTACTTTCAATATGATTTTTCTAAATGTCGTGAAGAATTGAGCTTATAAATTATCGATTATCAGATATCCCGTTTATAATAATAATAATGCAAATACGTATAAAAAAAGAGATAAAAGTCAACATGTGGGAGTCGTGGCATTCACATTATTCGCTTTTGTTTATCTTTCTTTGCTTACAACGCCACATGTGCCGAACCTAAATATCACGCGCGATCGATCGACTGCGTAATGAACGTAATGAAGCGGTTTACATGTGAACATCGATGCGTACGCACGAGAATTATAAGACCTTAGATTATCGCAAATTTGCGTGAAGAGAAAGATATTGTTACATAGATATTGTTAAATATCTATGTAATTTCATGCGTATCTACACATGAAATTATATAGATTGTTTATGCGTTCGTTTTACGATCTATGAATTAGAAGAAGGTATTCTCAACAAATATATAAATTAATTATTTGAAAATTATGATAAATATATGAAAAATTATAAAAGTACGTAAATCATTTAATAAATAAATCTTAAATTAGCTATTGATTAATATATATATATACAAAATAATTCTATAAAGTTTTTGTTTCCATCCTGTAATAACAATTTTTAATATAATAAGTCTATAATCGATACAGAAAAACATATATATATATGTATAAATTATATGTTTATTACTTGATCTGAAAGCTAGAAAAAGATAATCTAAAATAAATAAATAATTAAAAAATTATTATAAATATATGTTAAGTTATACAATTAATATATTAATATGTAATTAATTTAAATTTTTAATTAATCATTAATTGGTAAAAAATATTTTATATGTGAGTAACGATTGTGTTTACATGTATACAATGCGTTGCGTTTCGATATTCATTGCCAGTACTGAAAATCTATAATATACGTGACCTGAACTATATATTTTCAGTACTGGCAGTGAATATCGGAACGCAGTCAATAGATAGGAAGGATTTTGTTAATCATTTGACAGAATATCTCATATCTTATTATATATTTTGTAAATCTTTTTATATATATATATATATATATATATATATATATATAATCTATATTTTACTTCTCTTTTAATTGCGCGTCGATTATCGTTTGATCTTGACACGCAACATTACTCAATGCTGGAATTGCGAATGACGAGAGAAGGGAATAAAAGAGTCGGATATTAATTTACATTATTTATAATTATTAATTTTTATTTCAGTAGAGCCTTACTTTACTCTTTTTTATTATTTTTAAATAAGTTGTATTTAATTTTTTTTATAATTAATAAAAACAAAAACAAGAAAATATATTATTTTTTACGACGTTTTCTCGAAGGAAAATGGTTTTAACAGAAAAGTAGCAATCAGAAACAGTGCGCAGTATGATTGTTCCTTCCTTTCTTTATGCGACGGGATATGGAGCAATAGTCACAATTCTATGCGGTTATTTATCAGTTCGTTGTCTTCACACACAGGATTCCGGAAAATTTATTTCTATTATGTTTTCCTCTTTTATGGAAAAAAAAAAAAAAATGAGAAGCATTCGTCCGGAGAACCGACAAAAAATAGAGCGATAATTTACGTTAAAAATTAATTTTTCAAAGAGGGAAATTCTCTCATAAAATTAACCAGTTATCGCAAAATTATCAAACTCGAGTAACATTGTGTGAACAAATAGAAAAAAACAGTGCAAAAACGACATGATAAGAAAAAAAATCGTTTGTTCAATAATACGTCTATTTTTCTATAGCTGAACTATAGTGTATGTACATTTGTACTTTTAAAATTATATATTCGAAATGTGGTGAAGGCATTTGAAGAAAATTTTAGTATGATCCAGCGCAGTAATAGAAACAAGTTTAATATATATTGCAATAAGATGCAGAGTAATAACATGTTGCTTTCTTTCTCCTATATTTATTTCTAGATGTAAATTAGCTTTCTCAGTTTAACTTACTTTTAATCTTCATTGATTCTAAGAATTAAAAAAAGATATAAAGTACATTAAACTGAGATAAAATTAATAAATAAATTTAAAAATTAATAATTAATAAATAAATTATGGAATGGATGGAAATGAACATTCCTAGTTTTACATAAGTGTTTTATCACCTGTATTTATGCCAAGTTCACACAATTCGCACGTCAACGTCGCTTGAAAAGGGTAAGATGTTGAGAATCATCAAAGGTGCGATAAAGAGATAAGATAATTAAAGAATAGATTACACAAGAAGAGATTGACTTAGATTAATCATATCTTCTCGACTCGTGTTTAAAGGCTTTCACGTTATTTCATGTTTTGTTATATTACATCGAGTCGTTGAAATTCGGAATTAATTTTCTCTTATAAATTATCACTGCGTTAGTTTATCATATTGATTTTGTTTAAACTATCATCGGTCGGTTATTGATCGAAATGAGAGTAAAATTTTGAAATAATCAAGAATCAACGTCGTCGCAAATTATCCAAGTCTCCATGCAATTTTGAAACGTTATATGATTCTTTCGATGTAAAAAACAAATTAATAAATAAAAAAGAAACAAGATATCTAATGCATAATAATTCGATGCAAGATTGATCAGTTTAGAAAAACACACACACACACACACACACACACACACACACACACACACACACACAATGATGATTTTCTTTATTATCTTACATGCATCCCATTTCTTTCCATCATTACATTTTGCAATAAAATAAATGTCACGGGAAAAACTGAGTGTTTATAAAAACATTTGTGAAAAACATTTGAAAACGCTCTTAAGAATTTTTGTGATATATTCACAATGTATGTTTGAAATAAATTGACGTCATATTTAGGGCAACATGATACATGCATTGCGAACATATTGCAAAAATTTTTAAGAGCATTCCGTCTTCTTGCGTCTCGTAACAGAGCACTGTTGCGACTGACACACAAATTACTCACCGTTAGATACGTCATACGTAAAGAGAAGGCGCGTTAAACGATGAATATCGAAAACATTTCACACATTCAATGATACAGCAATGGACTTAGCGAACGGATACGGAATATCGAGGCGTACACGGGAAAGAAGACACAGACGTCGGGCGTCGCGCATACACGCCACGCGCCTGCCGTTCGAGGACTACCGGAACTTGAAACGTGCACGTTCGCGCGACTTGTTTCTTGCCTATCGGCCCTGTCGTCGCCGGCGCCGGTCGTAGGAAAAATCTGACGTTGAATATTGACGTAAAATATCAAGAGTTAACTGAAACGTAGTCTGAAATATTAACGCGCGATTATACATCAAGATTGGGATTCAGTCATTCGTTTTGACACAATTATAATCGCGTATTGAAGATTAAAGAAAAAAGAGACTAGATCGTTCTCTATATTGTTAGATTTGAAAATGAAGCTTATATTTATATATTAAAGAGCAAGAAAGCAAAGTCAGCTTGAGAGAGTGTTAAGGGAAAATCTTGATTTGAAAATTTAAAAAAATTATACAATTTTTAAATATATAAACCATATGTAGAGAAATGTGACACTGACCTTACAAGACCTACCTAAATATAAACCTTGATTAACATATAAAATTATTTCTACAACTGTTTTACAACTATATCCTTATTATTGGGAGGATAAAAAATATTAAAATAATATGAATAGTTTCATTTATATAATTTAGATCTTAGAATAAAATTTAAATTTATAATTTATGGATTTTTTCAATTTTATGTTTTTACGATTTAAATTTTTAGATTTTTACATTTAGATTACTTGGGATCTAATAAATTTTATTTCAACTCTGCTGAATTTTTTTACTTTAGTAACGTAAAACACGAACATTAAACAAAATTTGCAGGCGGCATGATATTACGTGAACATTAAAATATTACTGCAATATAGTTGAGATGTTTTGTATTATATGAATTAACTGTACGTTCTCTTTTAGCGAAATAAAGTACAAAAATATTCGTATATCAAAGGTGATATATTCTTTTATACTTGCATAATATTTTTGTATGACGCAAATAAATCCTGATTAATACTGCATTCGTTTGTTTCGATAATATCGTTGATTGTTCGACTGATTTGGCACAATAGTCGAACGGCGTTTCACATTAAAGGCGCGTGATATTTGACGGCCTTTTAAATATATTATTGTACTTATTTATCCAAAAAGAGAAAAAGAAATCTATCGTTAGAACTCGATAATTAAGTAATAATTCGTGTTATCATTCAAATTCATTTCCTTTTGTTTGTCCAAAAGATTAAAATATTGGCAAAAGTTCAAATATTACGTAGGTTGTTTTATTATTTCTTTTGAGTATGTGCATAAAACCGAGCATAACTCTCTCAACGATTTAGAAATAATCCAATTTTTTTTAAATTTGCATGATTATTACAAGGAGAAAGTGACGTTACACAGAATACAAGAATTAAATAATGTATTCGAATATATGTTTTAAAATTATTATTTTGATAGAATTAAATAACGTATTCGAATATTGTTTTAAAACTATATATATATATGTGTGTGTGTGTGTGTGTGTGTGTGTGTGTGTGTGTGTGTGTGTGTGTGTGTGTGTGTGTGTGTGTGTGTGTGTGTGTGTGTGTGTGTGTGTGTGTGTGTGTGTGTGTGTGTGTGTGTGTGTGTGTGTGTGTGTGTGTGTGTGTGTGTGTGTGTGTGTGTGTGTGTGTGTGTGTGTGTGTGTGTGTGTGTGTGTGTGTGTGTGTGTGTGTGTGTGTGTGTGTGTGTGTGTGTGTGTGTGTGTGTGTGTGTGTGTGTGTGTGTGTGTGTGTGTGTGTGTGTGTGTGTGTGTGTGTGTGTGTGTGTGTGTGTGTGTGTGTGTGTGTGTGTGTGTGTGTGTGTGTGTGTGTGTGTGTGTGTGTGTGTGTGTGTGTGTGTGTGTGTGTGTGTGTGTGTGTGTGTGTGTGTGTGTGTGTGTGTGTGTGTGTGTGTGTGTGTGTGTGTGTGTGTGTGTGTGTGTGTGTGTGTGTGTGTGTGTGTGTGTGTGTGTGTGTGTGTGTGTGTGTGTGTGTGTGTGTGTGTGTGTGTGTGTGTGTGTGTGTGTGTGTGTGTGTGTGTGTGTGTGTGTGTGTGTGTGTGTGTGTGTGTGTGTGTGTGTGTGTGTGTGTGTGTGTGTCTCACAATTCGCGACCGAAATTTTTATGACATATTCCTGATTTAAAAATAAGACGAAAATTCTAATATGAAAATACCGAGGCTATAATAGTTTTTAAATTATAGTTTGGAGACACCCCCATATATATATATATATATATACAGAGTGTCTCCAAAAAATGATCAAACCGCCATATGCATGTGGAGCGGACTAAACCGAGTCAAAAAGTCCTGTACTATTTTGCGATTTTCGCAATAATTAACGAGTTATTAATTTATGAAAATAGTCAAATTGTAAGCCCACAGTGAGATAGGACTGTCCAGTGAGACACGCGTTCGCCGTCGCTAGGCACGCGTTGATTACAAGCGACATTGGCTACGCTTTCTTTTACGTACACTGTGCGACAATGATTCGCGTGTCCCGCCAGAGCTCTAACTTATCGGCCTGATTTACTCAGGCAGAGTCGATAACATCGATAATGCTGAAGGAGATTGAAATTAAGATAATTAGATAATTTAAATTAAAATTAATAACAAGTTTCTCAAAAATATTTTTTTATTAGAAATAAAATTATGCGTATCCGAATAATCGATCTAGTATTCTTGTGCAATTACTTGCTGTTATCATCTTTCCAACGAATTGCTCAAATTTTCATTTCCTTGTACATTATTTAACTATTTATTACAATCCGTTGTCGTTTATATTTATTTGAATAAATGTTTAATTCAAAACGCATATATTATATATTTATACAGATAAATATAAAAATGCATATGACCTGTAACATGACGAAGATATAATTCATGCATTTTTCAAATTAGAAAAAAGAAAGATGAAACAAATAAAAGATTAGTTATTATTTTTATTATTTATTACTGCATGTGTTCTTTCGATGTGCACCTTTCCGAAGCGCGCGTGCATTCAGCATTATCGACGTTATCGACCCTGCCTAAGTAAATCAGGGGTAAATTAGAGCTCCGGCAGGACCACGCCAATCATTGTCACGTAGTATATGGGTGCGTTTCTTTATTCACTCCGAGTACTGTCAGTATTACGAATAGCGTTCCGATATAGAGAGTAATGCACTCCGAAAGTATTGTTTTGAATTCTATGACATCATTGATTTTGACGTACTTCCTGTTACTGCAACCAGCGAGGTAAAGCAGTTAGAGCACAAAGATGATTGCTTCCATGGAGACTGAAATAACCTTGATTGATGCTGAAGAAAATAAAGCGTATAATATGAAATAATATAATATAATGAAATTATTTATTATTATTATTATTATTAATTATTTTTTTATTGTTATTATTGATATTAATATTATTAATTTTTTTATTATTTATTATTTATTATTTATTTTTTTATTATTAATTATTATATATATATATATATATATATATATATATTATATTTAATATATATAATAAAAGTATATTTTTTTAAATATTACATATGTCAGCCATTTTTAGTTGGAGCTTGAAAACATACTGCAACTGCGTTCCGTTTTATAATCTTGAAGCAGTTAGAAAGCGCACGAAACTAAAACGAAACGATAACCGCAGGACACTTCCATTACGTCATAGCATGAGCACTCGGAATGAATAAAGAAACGTACCCTACGTTTCGTGCACCTAGCTGTGCCGTAGCGACGGCGAACGCGTGTCTCACTGGGCAGTCTTATCTCATCGCGCGCTTGCAATTTAACTATTTTCAATTAATAACTTGTTAACTATTGCGAAAATCGCAAAATAGTGTAGGACTTTTTGACCCAATTTAGTCCGCTTCACCTGTATATAACGGCTTAGCCATTTTTTTGGGGATATCCTGTATATACGTGTGTTTCATTTTAATTGCTTCTAGCAAATATCTCGAAAAATACGGAAAATACGACAAAATGTCAGAAATATGAAAAAATTTCAGACAAAAGTTATATGGTTTCGAGAGGGACATAAGATGGTGCCATTAATTTGACATTGAATAATTGTTTTGAAGATCATATAGAGGTCACTTTTAATTTCTTAAATGGGACCCTCTAAATTTTATTGCGTATTCTTGTAGCTTTATTCAAAAGCTTTCCAAAACACTATAATGAAGTTTATTTTTATTGAGTATTTTTTGATTTATGAGACTCGAAAGTTACAGTATTTTGATATAAAATACAAAATATCTTGTAAAATATTCAGTTTTCGATAATCTTATCTTAATACTTTTATGCAAAATAATGAGATAAATCAATTGGTGTAAAAATGAACACAAGTTGCTTTAAAAAAAAACATGTATGTAATTTGCAACATGATGCTGCATATTTTTTTCAAAGCAACTTGTGTTTTTTTTATACCAATTGATTTATCTCATTATTTGTGCATAAAAGTATTAAGGTAAGATTATTGAATATCACAAGATTTTGTATTTTATATCAAAATACTGTAACTTTCAAGCTTCATAATTCGAAATGTACTTATCCAAGTAGAACAAGAAATATAAAAGTCAAGATGATGTCAAAATGACGACAAAAACTCGTTTTTCGATCATGATGAAGAATTGATGAAATTATGATTGTGGAACTTAGCATATTATTTTAAATATTTCAATAATACAATAATATGCAATAATATTTAATGCATAATTGCTAAACTATTGCATTTTATAGCGTATAAAAAATATTCTAGTATTAGAAAAGAGATTAGATTTATCTTATTCTTCTAATAATTTTCTCGTTGTATGTAAAATAAATATATATTCAAGTGAGGTTTTGATTAATAGAAAAAATTTATAGTATCAATAATTAATAATATATTTATAATATAATTATGATAGAGATATAATTAAACAATTGTAAGCTATACATATAGCATATAAAACATAAAACATTATTATGTGCAGATATACACAGAAATTATGATTGGAACTTAGCATATTATTTTAAATATCTATATATACTAATAATATATAGATATTTAAATATATAGATATTTAAAATAATATGCTAAGTTCCAATCATAATTTCATCAATTCTTCATCATGATCGAAAAATGAGTTTTTGTCATCATTTTGACTTTTATATGATTTCTTGTTCTACTTGAGTAATAAAAATAAACTTCATTATAGTGTTTTTTGGAAAGCTCTTGAATAAAGTTACAAGAATACGCAATAAAATTTAGGGGATTTCATTTAAGAAATTAAAAATGACCTCTATATAATCTTCAAACAATTATTTAAGATCAAATTAATGGCACCGTCTTATGTCCCTCTCGAAACCATACAACTTTTGTCTGAAACATTTTTTTGTATTTTCCATATTTTTCGAGATATTTACCTGGGGTAATTAAAATGAAACATACCGTATATTATTGATTATTTTTATTTTTATTTCACATATTATTTTATTTGATATAATAATTACTCCTATAATAATTACAAATTTTTTAAAATTATGCTAGATTTATTTATTATAATTGATTTCAGAGAATATTTATAATTAAAACTTTTAAAAATATAATTAATGCGGATAATGGTATATATTAATATATACCCACATAAAACATAACCTCCAGTGAACGTACATTGAACCTCCATGGTTCTAATAAACTTCTGTTACGTCCAGCTCGAGGTAATTATTTTTTTTTTGTTTTTTTTTTAAATGGATGGGCTAGGAAGGACGCTCCAAATACCCTCTCGCAGATGGGCGCACTGAGGCGTTCCTACAAGTCGGACGCACTGTGCAGATCTACGAGTGCGAGTCAACGTCTTGAGAAAGACGCTATGACTTCGACTGCGTGACGTGCGCCCGTAATTTAGGCAAGAGAATCTAATCTCTTTTGCCAGGGACAGGACCATGTGCGAATCTTGGGATAGCGGGGAAGGAGGGAGGAAATAACTAAACGTCAAATAATTTGAATTCTATTAGGTGTACAAAAAAGTTCTGAGCTTTTTTTTGTAAAATTCAATCTTTATTCAAAAACAAACAAAAAATATTAATCAGCGAAATATTCCCCTTTTGCATCAACGACCTTTTGCCATCTTTCGGGTGGCTTGCGAATTCCTTGACGATAGAAGCTCACCGGCTTCGAAGCGATAAAGTCATCAATGCATTTTCGTATCTCTTCAAATCTCACGAAATGTGTATCAGCCAAATGATGCTGCAGCGACCGGAATAGGTAATAATCGGAAGGCGCCATGTCTGGGCTATACGCCGCGTGCGGGAGAAGTTCCCAGCCTAACGCAAAGATATGATCCTGAGTCGCTTTCGCAACATGTGGTCGAGCATTGTCATGAAGCAAGATCACTTTACGACGTCCTTGGCCAGTAAATGGCCTCTTTTCTTCTAATGCATCGCTCAAATTGGTCAATTGTTGTTGATAGCGGTCTGTCGTGATTGTTTCACCCGGTTGTAACAACTCGTAATACAACACACCTTTCCAATCCCACCAGATACAGAGCAAAACTTTCTTGGCGTGGATATTGGGCTTTGGCATCGATGTCGAAGGTTGACCAGGGTCAACCCATTTTCTACGTTTAGGGTTATCATAAAGAATCCACTTTTCATCGCCTGTAATGATTTTGTGCAGAAAATCTTTTTTTCCGGAACTTTGAAAGCAAAGTGAGTGCAGTGTCACGCCGACGATTTTTGTTGTCTTCAGACAATTCATGCGGAACCCATCTGCCTTCCTTCTGAACCTTTCCCATCGTATGTAAACGTACGGAAATGGTTTGCTGCGTAACGCCAAGCTGTTCTGCAAGCTCCTTTTCAGTTTGCGCAGAGTTTATATCCAGCAGTGCTTGCAATTCGTCCGTTTCAATCTTTTGAGGGCGTCCAGCACGCGGTTTATCTTCAAGACTGAAATCTTGTTGGCGAAATTTTTGATATCATCTTTTACATGTAGTATGACTTACAGCGTTCTCTCCATATGCAGCACAAATCATTGCAGTGGCTTCAGCAGCATTTTTCTTCAGATGAAACGCGAAGTGGATGGAAAATCGAATATGCTCTTTTATTATTGCCATCGTGAACACTACTGATTTTTGAGATTATGTGCATCAAACGCCAAACCGTATGGCATTTTAGAAGGCCAAATGTCAATGCTTTAAAACCGCAAAAGGGCGGGAAGATATATAAAATTTAAATTATTATTTCGGTTGTATGAAATCTAAAGCTCAGAACTTTTTTGTACATCTAATATTTAAATTTATATTTTGCTATCCGTGTGTGTGTGTGTGTGTGTGTGTGTGTGTGTGTGTGTGTGTGTGTGTGTGCGCGCGTGTGTGTGCGTGTGCGTGTGCGTGTGCGTGTGCGTTTGCGTGTGCGTGTGCGTGTGCGTGTGCGTGTGTGTGTGTGTGTGTGTGTGTGTGTGGTTATTTCGGAGAGGATGTCGGATTTCTGGAGGTGAGGTCTAGAGGGGGAAGGGAAGGAGTTCGGAGTTTGCAGAACTCATCCAAGGATTCTTTAGTGAGGAAATTTGGATGTTGGATTTGGAAATCTTGGTTATGGCGCTCCGGGAAGAGTGCGCTGAAATCTGGAGGTGATCCAGCCTCAGATGGTCTAATCGAGGAGTAGGACGGAGAGGAAATACCCGGTCAATAAAGTATTGTGCCGGAGCAACTTGTGGTTTCGTCAGTCTGTGTAGAAACTTCGGATGTCCTTGCCGAGGGGTAATTGGCTGGTCGACGGACTCGCTTATTGCGATAATAACGAAGCCTCTTCAGGGCTCGTCTCTGAGCGTCGGAAAGAGAGGATGTAATTTTCATTGGAAGAAATGGATTAGTTGGGTATGAGAGAAATATTATTGGATGTAAACCTTAAGGCTATCTCTGAAATATGTCGGGAAGCCGAGAGGTCCGACGGAAGAGAGAAATGAAGAAGGGAAAGAGAAAATTGTAAAAGATTTCCCGAACTATTTGGAGATCATGAACCTGCTGAGTCCGCAACGCATAGGGAGTCCGAAAGGTTCGACGGCAGAGAGAAGTGAACAGAGAAAGTGAGAATTGCGAAAGAGTAGATTCTCCGAATTATTCGGTGGCCTGCTGAGTGCTCCGCAACGCATAGGGAGCCCGAGAGATTCGACAGTCAAGAGAAGTGAACAGTGAAAAAGCAGATTTTGTCGAATTATTCGGCGGCCATGAACTTGCTGTGTGCTCCGCAACGCATAGGGAGTCCGAGAGGTCCGACGGCCAAAGCAAAGAGAAAAAGAGAGAGAGAAGAGGGAATAGAAATGTAAGGAGAAATGGCAGAGGATAAAAAGGAGGTAAGGGAGAAATGAGAAAATATAAGGAGAAGAGACCCAAGAGTTATTATTAACAAACTATGTGTAGTTAAACTTACTGTTATTCTAGCTGGAGACTTGGGACCTGCGAGATAATGAAGGTGGAAGCGGTGTCGCCAGGAAACTTGGTCACTTATACTTAGTGAAAAAAATATTTCGACTGATACCGACTGATTGAATTACTGACAAATTAACTGAAAACTATTCTGGCTGAGTGAAAAAAAAAGAAGTGGCAGTCGTGCCTTTAAGGGCGTTATATACTATATATATGTGATTTCGTTGAGGAAAACATCTGTACACATGTTGTTTTTCCGCGATTAGGATAATAGGGATTATCTGCTTAGCCGAATTCTAGTAACCGATCCCCGGAAGAGATCAGTTGCGTAACTGTTGCGATCTAACAGCGTAACAAAACATGTGTCATCCGTTTATTCGCTTAATTAAATTCTAATAATTGATACCCGAAAGAGAAGAATCGTGCAGTCGGCATGACGTAACACTTCCATCGAACGTCTACCTCGATGGAAGTTTATTGGAGCTATGGAGGTTCAATGGAAAGTCGATAGAAGTCAGATAGACGTCCATTAGAGATCCAGAGAATCTCCATGGTGGACGGTGCCCTAGGATTCCATCGTGAACGTCCATTAGCCTTTCAGCAAACCTCCATGGTGGACGGTCCTCAAGAATTCTACCATGGACATCCATTAGCCGTCCAGCTAAACTCCGTGGTGGATGATCCCCTAGGATTCCACCATGAACGTCCATTAGCCGTCCAGCGAATCTTCACGATGGATGGTCCCACACGAAACATGACCTATTAGATATATTCCACATAATCTCCACAGCCTTCATGTAACATCTGTCTCCATGGTGAAAGTCAGATAAATCTCTAATGGAGACATATACTATCTCCATGATGGAGTTCTAATGGAGCTCTACCAAACCTCCATTAGTCTCATGGAGGTTGTATGGATGAATTACAGATGTTTTATAAAATTTTCATGGATCATATACAAAGCTTAATTGAAGGTTTTAGATCCTTTGTAGATGATTACTTTATGATAAAAATTGAGAATATATATATATATATATATATATATATATATATATATATATTATAAATAAATTAAAAATTTTATTGCATATATCTTATTTATTCGTATTTGATTGGATATAAATGATTATATCAAACATAAGAAAATATATATTGTCGAAGAAACGACGTATGAGAAATATCTCACGTATAATACGATCAATAAATATATAAATGAGTAAATAGAATATATACGTGAATTTATAAACACTACTCATATGGAACATGATATTAAAAATCCATATAACATATAATCTTCACCTTTATATATATAATTAAATTATCTACAAAAATTACACACGCTATCACGCGCAGGATATTGACATTGAGACTATTTGTATCTTATGACAATGTGATAATTTTTATTAATCGGAGATCTGTCATATTTTTACATCAAAATTCTAAATTTAATTATACTATTGTTCTTGTATCTGATTTCAGCCGATCACAGAGGCGAAGCAAGATCGACCGTGTATACTACAAGGATGGATGACCTTCGGAAAAATTATGTGACATTATCGACATTTACAAAATAAAAAAAGATTTCATTAGTTCCCTTGCACATTACGTATGTATGTGCGCTTCTTTCCTTCAAAGAAATATTGGGTGCTTTCCAACAAGGAGAGTTTGGTGTTATACAGTGTGACACAGAAAGACACTGTAAGACACACTTATAGAGTTTAATTGGAACACATAAGTTACTAAACACGCTCACTAGAGAGCGTAAAAGACGTAGGAGAAGACCATCATGCATAAACATGAGCGCATTTTTTTCGTTTTTTTATCATCCATTATTGCCAGTGCATTTTTTGAAGAATTATTGATACATACTGAAATAAATTTAAGTAAATTATATGTATTGATTATTTTATTCCTGGCTACAAAGCGCTTTATTTTATATTTGTAAAATAATTATGATCTTTTCGATTTGACATTACATGGAATCTTATTCATTTCAGGTGAGTATAATTCCTTTTCTCCTTTAAGGAAAACTTCTTTTCCTTTGAAACAAGCATGATGCTTAACATCATTTAATGTAGGAATAATTTCTTTATAATACCGACAAAAGAACATATCTGCAATAAAACTTAATCCAATAGAAAATGTACTAATAATGGATCATCAACAAATACGTAATGTTTTTAAGCTTATATAGTTCTTTAAATAAAAAAAAAACTGAATATTGATTACCTAAGAATTCCGGATTTGGTACTACGTTATTCGAACGCGACGAAGACTTTTTTTGCAAATAAAGGATGCGTTCCGTTTCTCGCATGATGCGCATGATGTATCATTTATCCTTATCACTATACATTAAACAAGGATAAATGATGCATTATGCGCATCATGCAAAAAACGGAACGCATCCAAAATGACAATAATGATCAGAATATATTAGTACTACACTTAAAAAAAATAATTTTGCTCGATATGTTGACGCTATTGACGTCCGACACGGCCAAACTTAGGATCGAGCTGTGTTTCACAGTGTCGTTCTGTGTCTCTCTGTGTCATAGATGAAAAGCACCAGTGTAGACACTGTGTTACACGGTGTCGCCTGTGTACGTTGTTGGAAAGTACCCATTTTTGTTCAGCATCATAAAAAATTCTTTCTATTAATTTTTTCTGTAGAGGTTTTCTGTTCATGGACGTCTAATGGAAGTTACAAACTTCCATTGGTGGACCTCTAATGGACATCTATTAATGGTTTTTGTTTTGTGTGGGTCGTCTACCGAAACTCCATAGATCCTCTATTATTCTGATCCACCTAATGTCTAACAGACGTCTATGGAAGACGTCTAATAGAGGTCTTATAGACTTCCACAAAGCGGAACTGTGGATTTCTTGTGGATGCCTACTGGAAGTCTAATGGCCGTTTAATGGATGTTCCGAATATCCATGACCTACGTCTATTCTCTAAAATCGAATCAATGAAAATGTCTCTGATTGAAATAGTAAAATAATATTTCACTGGTAATTAGTGATTATTTACTGTATTTTAGTGAAAAGTGTTTTGAAAACTTTCACTTATGCTTTTTTGTTTTATATTTCACTGATTTTGAACAGTGAAAAAGATTTTATTGCAGATCGCAGTTAAATATTTAGCTTCTGCGCTTGCGCGTTATTTATTCTTTTATCATCGTGCGTGTCAGTACATGTCTCATTCGAAAGACATCTTGAAGAGCGAAGATATAGTATTTGGTAAGTTTAATTAATTTTTGTAAAATTATTACTTGTTACGATAAATTTTCTTACGTCTTGTTGTGATTTTTGTAACAAATTATGTGATTAAACATTATCGCTTGCTTTATTAAAGAAACAATATTTTTTGTATATATTACATTGTTGTTTGTCGTTATTATTTTTTCATTATTTTTATTGTTATAAATAGATAAATTTATTACTAACTTTTTCTGGCTTTTATTACTTTCATTATATTAAACAATGTTAGGTTAGGATTATGTTATATTGTGAATAATATGTTATATTATGAAAAATATATTGTACGAAGTATTGATACTTATAACGTTTTCGATTGTAGTAGGGTTAACCGCACTCTGGTTTAACCTCTTGGAGTATTATTGGCTAATTCCGTTATACGTTGCCGTATTGGCAACTTTTAACGAAAGTAGCCAACAGTAACCTAAAAGATAAATCCAGATCGATTAATTTTGTTGCAATCGGATAGTATATAAAGTATTAATCGTTTGTACATTATATTTTTCACAATACATTATTCATGATATAATTTAACTATAACTTAACATTAATATGATGAAAATAGTAAAAGTCGAATACAATTAGTAATGCGCTTAATATTTATTACAATAAAATGAAAAGAATGACAATAAAAAACTGAATATAATAGATATATTAAAAAAACATTGTCTCTTCAACAAAGCGAGTATAATAACTGATATAGTATTGGCATATTCTAAGAGAATAGCCAATAGTAAACCAAAAGATTAAGCCAAAGCATTATTTCTGCTGCAAACAAAATGCTATTAAATCAGATAGCAAAACATGCCAAAAGCACAAATTGCGAAGTTATGATATATGTTATGTCGACAAAAATTGAGCAGTAATTTAGCATGGGCTGCTGTAACAGATACTGCCAGCAAAAATGCAGCACACATCGAGCAAACTCTGCATCATAACTTGCTGCAAAAATGCTGTAAAAATTAAACAAAGCTTATCATTATAAATACATCAAAATTCAAGCATTTTGTGTTATCACAACATTCAATAGAAAATATTCCAAAATTTAGCATGATATGTCGTCAAGACATGTTGCAAAAATGTAGTAAATATCTGGCATATTTATTCTTTTACACTGTGACAGCAGAAATGCAGCAAGAATGCAACACAATCTATAAGTAGGTATATTAGACCGGTTCTAACGCAGGATCCCCGGGGAGGGAGTGCAGGTGTGCGGGAGGAATAGTGGGCGCGGGAATAGAGGGGAGGAGGAAGGCAGGGGCGGCGATCCTTTGAAATGAGCCGCGGGGAGGGGGAGATAGGATCCAGCGAAGATGATATAAATAAATAGGTAAACAAATAGATAAACAAATAGATAAACAAATAGAAAATTGCGACTAGAATGCGACTCGAAGGACATGACGTCACAACGGGGAGAATAGAGGGAAGGGGAAAGCAGGGGCGGCGGTCCTTTAAAATGAGCCGGGGGAGGAGATATGATCCGGTAGTTATAAAAACAAATAGATAAACAAATAGATAAACAAGTAGATAAACAAATAGATAAACAAGTAGATAAACAAATTTGATATAAACAGATCGAAAATTGCGATTCGCAGGACATGACGTCATGGGGGACCGGGCCCGCCGCTACCTTCCGCCACCGCCGCCGCGCCGCCATGTTCTCATATCATCTTCTCTTTTCGTTGCGCTCTCTCTATTGTATATCTACTATTTCTCTCTCCCGTTGCGAGTTTCTCTTATTACGAATCTTATGATTATTTTTTTTCGGATAATTATTTTTATAGGCGAAAGGAAAGGAATAAAAGACATATTGTATATATTATATATGTTTATATTTTTAAACAAATTGAATACATTTTTCATTTAAGCGTGAAACTTTTTTTATTTATATTTTTTTCTTACACATTAAAAACTAAAGCTCGCAATCGACGAGTTGACGTCTATCAAAGATATCGCAATCGCATATCGCACATCGCATTTGGTACTTCTTCGGAATCTGTTACAACAGACGCGATGTTGGAGAATCGCGTATACTTGGCATCAATCGTATCGATTCTGACTCGTTTTACGAGTCAATCAAACGTTATATCAATACATTCGTCCAGATCAAACATTCGTAACGTCAATTCGATCATCGTTATGCGTACGTTCAAAGATTCAAGATGTACGAGTGTAATGTCGTTTATCAGGCAAACTCTGATGGTTAACAGTCCGATGTTTATAAAATTGTCTTTGTAATCGTTTCGCAGCAATTTATAGATATTCCATCGCTGTTCGTAGAATCCCTTCCACGTTTCGAGAGATAGTATCAGTTCACCGATGATCTCCCAGAGCGATCTCCATGTAGTTCGGTGAACCAACGTTGATTCCAATTTCCAAAAATTTGTAGCCCGTGGCTCTTAGTAGGCGCACCGCGTGACGCTTCACCGAAATGTGGAAATTAAATATATATAATATTGCACATATTAGAAAAAAAAAACAGAAAAAAATAAAATGCAGTTGAAACTTACACATTACGTTCCTTCTTTGTTTCGCCATCATACAGTGCGCTGCTTTCTTTGGCGGAGTACATTACGTGTTGATCGTTCGTACAAACGAATGATGGAGCGGAGTACTTTTCGTACAGATCGTTGGAGGACTGATCGCATCTCCGTAAATTTTGACATGGCAAACCGGTAATCCCCCTCCTCTCTCTTCCTTCTTCATTTTTTTTAGAAATTTTATTGTTGTGATCAAACATGTAGCGACATGTTCGCAAAGGATCGCGATGACATGTTTTTTCCAGGAAAATTTCCAGGAAATTTTTTCCCAGGAAAAAAGCCGTGATAAGATGGCTTTTCCTAGAAGTCAACGTATGTATCGCGACGTGTTAAGAGAGAAGCGCCGATATTCCGGCTGCTATAAACAAATTGCGATTCGGAAGTCCTATGATGATGATGATGCTCCGATTTAGACGACGAAGTAATATTGACGACTGTATGTGTCGCGGCATGTTATGAGAAGCGCCGATAATCCAACTGCTATAAACAAATAGATAAACAAATTGCGACTCGATTGCAAACGTATGATGACACTCCGATTTAGACAGAGGGATAAAAAAATTGCCGATGATATATATAATAGGTTATTGGGCGCGCGGGATCACAGTAGACGGAAGTCTAATGAATTGATCGAATGTGAGAGAAAAAAATAGTTAACTGAATGTTGACTGTGAGTGAAATAGTTGACTGTGAATATTGTGATTTGAAAATATGGAAGAAGACATCGCGAATATAATGGACGAAAATGAAGAAATGCACATTAATGTTGAAAATATTGACATTGATATTGAAGATGAAGATAAAGAGCATGTATTGTCTGACGATAGCAATTGCCTGAGTGATCAGAGTGAGGAGCTTATGGATTAGGAGGAGAAAATTGCTTTTGGAACTCCTTGCACTGAATGGTAATAAAAAACATTGTACAATACAATTTTACTATTCGACGGGTGGTGCACTAATTGTATGTGCCAAATACATAGTTTGTCTGACGGACACTGACACTGAAATAATGTATGCCGTTAGGAAGCATGAGATAAATACTCTTGATACACTAAATGGTCGATTTTACTCCAATTGTAGTCAGTCCGCATATATGCCATGTAATATGCGCCCAATTTGCACCGCGTAAGAAAGACAATATTGTGGACGAATCACGTGTAAGTGCAAGTGTTTAGTGGGGACGTAATATAACATATAAAAAAAATGGAACATCTAGAGCGAGTGGAACGAGACCTGCTGGAGCAGTGCAGCCAGATCGCTATCTTGGTGGAGTGTTTCGCGTGGCTGCAACGATGCGACGAGTGTATCGAACTCACAAACTGCATGCACAAACTGCTGCGTGCACAAACGTGCACAACTCGAGAAACTTAGTCGTGTTCTCGACTCACCGTTGCAAATAAACAATCTAGTGGCGAGGATCGTGCGACTCGCGAGTGCAAAAATTCAATTAGAAAGACGTTTCATGCACGTTGGTGGCGAGTACGCGAGCACCAGTAAAGACAATGGATCTCTCGTTTGGCGCGAGATTGATACGGCATTTGAAAGCCGTATATTGACTGGTGCGGTGATTAACATGGACTATATCGAGCCATGATGATTTTTGGAAGACGCTGGTGGTATAGCTCGAGTGAATGCGAGACATTGTACAAAGACACGATAGTGTAAAAGTGAACACCGTGTTCAACGGCGAGTGTGTGACGGGCGATAAACGCGCCAATAAAAGTATAAACACAAAAAACTATGAACTCTTTCAAATGTCAAATTTTGACGAGTAGTACGAGCAGCACGTCATCGAACCCACGTTGGCGTCGCTTGAAGAGTTCCAAGAACGCAACAGTGGATGGGCGCTGTCACATATATTAAATTTGACAATTAATGTAAATAAATATAATCCAATGCATGCGGGATGTTACAGTCGAGTTATCGCGGAAAATTATGTTAAAGCGAGCGGTGATCAACGTACGATCCAAGAACAATGTGTGTTTCGCGTGGTCGGTGGTCGCGACTCTGCACCCGGCTGAAAGGGAATCGTCGTATCCACATTATACGACAGTTTTGAATCTCCAAGACATTACGTTTCCGATGATGTTGAATCAAATTAAAAAGTTCGAACATCTCAACGACATCTCCCTTAACATCTATGGTATTGAGGGGGAAAAGGAGATTCTCCCGATACGGCTGACAAATAAGAAGATGGAAAAACACGCAAATCTATTGTATATGTAGGATCTGCGCGATGACAACGCGGGACAATTTGTAGTACATCAAGAACCTGTCCCGCCTCGTGAGCTCGCAAATAAACAAAAAAGAACACAAGAAATACTTTTGCGACCGGTATGTATACACATTTTAACAAATTTCATTATTTCTCTTATAAATTGTTTATTAAATACTAAAAAAATCATGTTTTTCTTTTTTTGCAGATGTTTATATTACTTCAGTTTATCTGAAAAACTGCAGTCGCATGCAATGGACTGCGAAAAAATGAACAATTGCGCCATCTGATTGCCGAGCGATGACGATAAATGGCTCACATTCAAGAACCACACAAATAAGGAACGACTTTCTTTCATTGTATATGCGGACTTGGAGTGCCTACTAGCGAGTGTCGGCGGACGGAAGCAGAGAAAAAAGACGCATCGTACACTTATCAGCAGCACGAGATATTTAGCATCGGATACTACGATGCTCGTACGATGACGCGTTATCAGCGTATCGATTTCATCGCGGTAAAGACTGTATTGCATGGTTCGTTCGGCAATTCGAAGATTTGGCGCATCGAGTAAAAATTTTGTTATCTGCGAATGTCCCTATGGAAGCGTTTTCGAGAGAACAATGGGAAGCATATCATAATGCGATGCGTTGTCATATTTGTGAAAAATTTTGCCATTTGCGTCGGACGACACGCGATCATTGTCACCTTACCGGTTGTTACCGTGGTATAAAGATTCATATTGCATTCCAGTAATATTTCACAATTTATCTGGTTATGACGCGCACTTTGTCATTATCGAAATAGCTACATCCTTCGACGGCAGGACGTGCTGCCGATAACAAAAGAAAAATACATTTCATTTACAAAACATGTTAAAGATATCGCCGAGAAATCAGATTCACGAAATTGAGTACAACGATTCATCGATTCGTACAAATTTTGAAATATCAGCCTCGATAAATTGACATCTTTTTTAACGAAAGAGAAATTAAAAATTTTACGTTCCGAATTTTCCACGTTATCAAACGAAGATTTTGACTTGTTGACGCGTAAAGGTGTCTTTCCCTATGAATACATGGATCGCGCGGACAAGCTGCAGGACACGTACCTACCATCGCGCGAATCATTCTATAGCTCATTAACTGATGATATAGTATCAGAGAACGATTACGCGCATGCGGCAAACGTCTGACAGCGGCTCTCTATTGAAACCCTAGGCGAGTACAGCGATCTATATTTAAAAACCGATATTTTGTTATTGGCCGACGTTTTTGAAAATTTCCGCAAAAGTATCAAAAATTACAGTCTCGATCCCGCTCATTACTACACATTGCCAGGTTTCACGTGGATCACCATGCTGAAACATGCGTATAAAATTTGAGTTGCTCACCGACATCGATATGATTATATTTATCGAGCGCAATATACGCGGTGGTTTCAGTCAATCATCATGTTTCGGCAGATACGCGCAGACCGATAACAAGTATATGCGTTCGTACGACTCGTCGAAACTGTTGTCGTATTTGTACTACGACGTGAAACAATCTATACGGATGGGCGATGTGTCAACTGCTGCCCTATGCCGAATTTCGATGGGTTGAAGACATCGCGACTTTGACGGAGCGCGATCGCTCCGGATTCGCTTATGGGTTATATTCTCGAGGTCCATCTCGAGTATCTGCATCATTTGCATGATTGACACACTGATCTACCTTTCTGTCCGACGTGTGATAAACCCGGCACGCGGCAGAATAAACTTTTCGCAATGTTATATGATAAGAAGCGGTACGTCATCCACTATTGCAACCTATAGCAATGTTACGCGCCATAATCTTCGTATCGCAAAGATACACCGCGTACTACAATTTGCTCAATCCGCCTGGCTCTGCGATTACATCGAACTCAATACATACTTTAGAACGTGCGTGAAAAACAATTTCGAAAAAAATTTGTACATATTGATTGTTACGTCCGAGGTTCTGGAGGAAAAGTAATACCTTCCGTCAGGAGGAGGAGAACTCGAGTGGACGCACGGAACCTTCGTTGCTCTCACAGACCGACGTGATGAGGTCGATCCGCGAGTCGAACGCGCATTAAGGGGACAGGAATCAAGTCAGCGTCGGTGACGTTATAACCCTTACCTGCGCCAGCGCTATCGGTGGTCCGTTTTTTGGTCAGAGAACCGAATCTCTTTTACCAGGGATGGATCTCGTGCGATCCTCAGGGAGCTGTGAACGGTTCGGGGTCAAGTTTTAGCGTAAATAAATCGAGACAGAATTCGAGTTAACTGATTTAATAATAATAATAAAAAAAAAAAGGAATTACAATATGTTAATTCGCAAATTTTTCTGTGTACATTAAAGTGTAGAAGTACCGGTTACAAAAAAATTGTACGTAAATTTCAAATAATAATAAATAATAAAACAAACAAAAAAATCTAGTATTTATATATCCAATTGTTTCAATTGGGGCAAAAAATTGGTGATCGCGAGCATATCGATGGGATCGGGTTGCAGGTGTGGCGGGGGATCAGAGTGAGCGCTGCGGAAAACCTTCATTGGAATGAGGTAGGGAAGAGGGTCACGGGAAATGTACATAGGGATGGTATCGTTAACTTGGTGTCTTGAGATTTGATCCCAAAACTGGCTGTCGGATTTAAATTTTCTTTTAATGAAAAAGGTGCCAAGAGGTGGATGGATGGGAGAGCGGGGAAATTGACGGACGAGATCGAAGAACCTCTCCACGTCGAAGTTCTCTGGAGTACATTGTTTTTCAAAATCTGCCGCGGAGCGGAGGGCGGTGGCGTACTGTTGTAAGGAGATGTTAGCTAGTCTCGGTTCTATGTCTATTAATTGCTCCGCGAGTTCCTCGGCGTGTCCGGTTTCGCGACGAATCCGTTTATTTAGCTTCTCCCGACGGTGTCGCAATGCCCGTTTCGTTGGCTTGTTTGGGATGGCTTTCGTTTGGTTCACTATGTAAATAAGAGTTAAATGAGAGAGAGTGTGAGGTGAGAGTGGTATAAAAAAGAAATTGAGGAATCGTGATAAGGCAGCTTCACCGAATCAATCGGCGGCTTGCCAGGTTGGAATGTTGTGGAATCGGGGGAGGCAGCTTCACCGAGTTAATCGGCGGCTTGCCAAGTCGGAGTGTGGAGAAATCGGGGAAGGCAGCTTCACCGAGTTAATCGGCGGCTTGCCAATTTGGAATGTTGGAATGTTTTAAGGAAACAAATGTCGAGATCGCGAACCAAACAGCCAGTCTACCACGGGAAAGATAAAAATGGACTTACTTTTGTTGTGGCGGGCGCTGGTGATGGACGAGAGATGTGGCTAGGCTGGATCGTGGATCGAATCACACGAAAATGAAAGAATCGCGCACAGATTCTAACTGAGAAAAAGATTTTTCGACAACTTCGGGTAGTCCCGTCCGTGAAGGCGTGGAGCGATGAGAAGCGATCCGCTCCAAGTCGCGGTTTTTAAAGGGTTCCGAAGGGGTGGGAATATCTGAGGGCGTGATGGATTTCCGCGTTGGCTTGTCGAATGATAGTTTGGAAAAATTGTGAGTATAGAGGAAGGAGGGGAGCGGTGTTCTGTGAATTGTTGTTTTTATATTTCCAGATTTCCTAGCGAATGATGGAATTAGTTAGTGAAAATTTTCCCGCCATTCCACATCCTCAATCATTCATTGGTGTGGCCGCCAACAGCCGCTAATCGTTTCTTCTTGATTGGCGTTTTCCTTAGTTTCCTCACCAATTTGGGGAGTGTCATCCTCGAACGATCCGACGCGTTTCTTATCCGTTAAGCATTTGCTTTTTGTTAATATTTTTGTTAATATTTTTATTTTTATTGGTATGTTATAAACTTGTCGGTGCCGACAAAGCTGTCTATCTCAAGAATTATTTTTTTTTATAGTGAGACGTATCTCGAGAGGAATTTTTGTGTATTTATTTAGGGTTTCTTTAGATCGTTCGAAGCGCTTCATTTTCTGATTAGCAGCCATTGTCTTTTTCCGAAAGAGAAGAATTCGTGAAGTCCCCCGGACGTAACATGATGAACAACGCGGTATTCGGTAAAACAATGGAAAATGTTCGGAATCACATGGATGTAAAATTGATAACGAAATGGGATGGATGATATGATGCACAGGCAATGATCGCGAAACTAAATTTCCACAGCCGCAGCGTCTTTGCGGAAAACTTAATCGCCGTCGAATTGCGTAAACTCGGTGAAATTCGACAAGCCGATTATGTGTGTATACTTAACATATCGAAAATCTGCTTGTATGAATTTCACCACGAGTATATGTCACTGCTGTATCGCAATAAATGTAAAATCATGTACCGACATGGACAGTCTCATATATCACATCGAGTGCGATGATATGTACGAGACAATGAAACGCAATATCGCTCGATTCGATACGAGCCACCGGACAATGCGTACGGAATGCCTCTCGTGAATAAAAAAGTACCCGGCCTAATGAAGGACGAAAATAACGGTGCGATAATGATGGAATTCGTTGGACTCAGAACGAAGATATACAGTTGACGGTAAAAAGGACACCAAAAAGGCGAAAAGTATAAAGAGTAACGTCGTAGACCAATAACGTTCGACGATTACACGTGGTGCTTAAATGAAGAGATCGAAATGACTCGTCGCCAGTCATGTATAAGATCCAAGTTACACCAAGTATATACGATGTCCGCGTCGAAAATTGCTCTGAGTCCGTACGTTGACAAACGATACATCGTACCGGATTCGATGGAGACTTTACCGTGGGGACATTGGCGGATTCCGTTGTAATATACATGTATATACAATGTACATATATTTTTATATATATTTTTATATATAGTTTATATATATGTATGCACATATACGTATGTATGTACGTATGTACCTATGTACGTATGTATGTACGTATGTATGTACGTATGTATGTACGTATTTCTTGTACTTTTGTACATTTTTTTTTATATATTTTTGTACGCGTATCGTATTGTACATTTTTATGTGTTTAATAATTTTTTTTATTTACACGTGTAGTTTTTTACACTTTACAAAGATGTAATTGAAGGAAAGAAATAATAAGATTGTATACATTTATACATTGTATATTTATTTTTAATATATTGTAAAAATAAAAAATGAATTAAATGCTTTTGTTTATCCAAAAATTGTGCGATCCATCGAATCCCAACCACTTGACGTAAACTTTGTCTCCTTTCTTGCGCACTTTCTCCACGAGATACACGTCCGGATGAGTCGCGCGATGCAACCCGTGCTCGTAGAACGCTCCAGCGACGGCTTTTCCGCGATAGTCCTCGAGTAGATAGGTTACAGGATTAGTATGCTACACTGTAACGATCTTAAATACCTCGATGGTCCAATTTGGCGTGTAACCTTTTTCGAAACTGTCTTGTACTTGCTCACCGAATCGCCTACTTTGAATTTTGGTAGACCTGCGATCTTTATCGCGCTGTACATCGTGTCCAAGAATCTTTGGCGATCGCGGGAGTCACGTCAGCTGGTCGCATGCCGATAGTGCGATGCTTGCGCGCGTTGTAATCCGACACGAGACGCGGTAGCGCGTCGACCTACTTGTAAGAGTTGAGCGTAAATATCTTCCACATCGTTCTTAAGCGTGCGATTGAATCGCTCGATGATCGATGTCTTCAACACCGTAGACTAATGATTAACGTGTTTTTTCAAGAATTTCTACACATCATTGTAAAAGTCCTTCCCCATATCTGTTTGCAAGTTTCTCAAGCATCTTTCGCTCTCTCGAATTATCTTAGCGATAGCGTTAGCCATCTCGCTTCCGACTTTGCTCTTGAGCGGTACGACCCAGGCGAACTTACTCAATGCATCGATGACGGTGAGTATGTAGTGATGACCTCTGTTGAAACTCGAGTACGGACGCATCTCGACGGTATCAGCCTGCCACAGATCGTCGTATCTCCGAATTATGACATGTCTTTGGAAAATTTCTTCTCGCCGGAGCGTGCAATTCCTCAACGAGTCGTCGTCTCGGAGCTAACATTTTTTTCACGTCCACTGGATGTGTTTCGACAATGTTTCGACAATGTTTAATAATAAATAAGATATACGATTTAAAAATTGTTTTTTTCTTATTGACGTCAATCAACTGATTCATTTCGTTGAAACGCGATTAATTTATAATAATGCTGGCTTCGCGAAGTTCCTCGATGATCGACAGCATCTCATTGTCGTGAGCGTTGAATAGGACCATCATCTCTCTGGAGTCGTGGGGATTCGAGAGAATACATGTATATATGTATATTGTAATATACGTATATATGTGTATCATTGTATTGTTGGCGTGTTATTCTAAACACGTTATTTGCGATAAATATCATCACATGCCTCGGTAGTCAAAGGGATAAGATGTCTGTCCGGTAAGCAAGAGATCCAGATTCGATTCTTGGCTCAGGTTGTATTTTTTCGCAAAATAATTACGAGTTTTCACGACTGGTTCGTGGTCGGGCCCCGCCGTGACGCATACTCTCCCTTCTTATTTGGCTGACGAGATTGGGTATAACAGTCCTCACCGGGCGTGTCGTGCGAATTCGGGTGCGCGGATGTGCTCGTCAGTTGCCGAGTTCGGAAATTAATAAGGTTATCTGACTCGGATGTTGGTAAAAAGAATATATTTATTTAATGTAATTGATGTGAATACACAACGGTGTTGATTCGTCTAGCTCGCTTGTTGGCAGGTGTTACGTGCTGTTCACCGTGTGACTTTCAGTGCGCGTGAAGTATACGCGGTGTACTCGGCGTGCGCGGCGCGTGCGTCGGAGCGAGAGATTGGTTCGTGTCGGAGCTATTGGTCGCGTAAGCCGTAATTGATTGAACGGCGGTTCGTCGGTAGCGCTTGCAGTGCGTGCTGCGTTTATTCAGTATTGCCGCGTGATCGATGCGCGTTCGAATGTCAGGAGTGAGAATGCTCGCGCCTGTTCGTGGATCTTACACGAGAGACAGGTATACTTGTCGGAGAATACTCTGTCCCGTGGGCTCGTGTAATGGTAAGAGTAGTGAGAGCGAGAATGCTCCGTCTCGGAATTGAAAGATAGGAGGAACAAGTGACAAATATGCTTATCGGGGACTGAGAATGCTCCATCCCGGTTTGCTCGTATCGTTAGCCGGGAAGCGTTGAGACTGAGAATGCTCTGTCTCGAGGAAGCGAGAGCCAAGTATGCTTGACGGGAACTAAGAATGCTCTGTCCCGAGTTTCTCACTTTTGCAGATGGATGATACCTGGTGTCGAGTATGCTCGGCGGAGATCAGGAATGCCTGATCTCGGTTTTTCGGTATCGGTCGGAAATGTGAACAAGTCGGAGGATCGGATCGATCTAGTTCTTTTATCGTGAATCGATCGGGTTTATATATCTGGCCGTGTTATTTTTAAGTTGCAAAATAGCGCGGATCGTCGACGATGTTTGACACGCACGTGGCGAGTGCATGTTCGGTTGCGCGCGCAATGGTCGGTGTGTTCGGTAACGGACACGGAGCCCGGTTGCACTTATAATTAGAATGATGCGTGGGAAGCGTATCGTTACAAGGGAAATACCCGATAGCGCAAATTACAACACGATGAGGTGTGAGATTAAATGCACCTATAGAATAAACTTTAACAAGCCCAATAACATTAGATCGCTGCTAGGTTTCTCGAAGCTGCAACCGCAAAGGTGGCATGAATCGGACATGTTGATCAACATAATGAATGTAAACATGTAATGAATGTATTATCCGAGTAGAGTGCAATGTGACCGCGGGCGCGTACAGCAACGATAAAAGTGTGCACACTATATATGAATTTTCGCCGAGCGTGCCGCCAGGATATAAAATATCGGAAAGGCCGATGCAGATCATTTACTTGCCAGTCATCGTACGGAGCATTACGAAACTAACGAAACGCATTGTTGATCGGAACGGGCGATTACTCGATTTCAGAGGAGAAGAGATCACCGTCAGATTGCACGTATGACGGCGACAGCGATAACGCGAGCATAACATTTGAGATGCTCGTGTTGAACAAAGCGAAGTATACGCAGAGAGATAATCGCATCTTTTACAAAGAAAAAACCAATCGACAATACTCATTCATCCGGCTCAAGAAGAAGAAGAAACTCAACACGTCGAACGTTAAATTTTTACAAGCTTTAGGATTCGCGGTGATGCGCAACTTGTGAGATGACTGACATCCTAAACATCGAAGACGAGCCAATTTTCGACGATCGCATCGTCAAGATTGAGATTCACGCGTATAACCCATTCGCCAATACAAAGTACAGAGTTTGGGTACAGCGATGAGATAAGAATACCTACACAGCAACAGGATTTGTACATTGCCGTATGAAAGCTTTCTATATGTCGAGAGAAAACTAACGAAGAACAGAGTTGTCGACGGATCTGATGTGATGTTGGGAAATAATTTTGTCGCATTCATGTTCGATGAGATTCGATACAAACTCGATGGCGTGGAGATTGATCATAACAGAAACGTAGGCATAACTAGCACGCTCAAACATTACGTAACGACCTCGTCTGACAGAAGCATGATTCTGAGGAATGCCGGCTGGGATGCGCGTACTAACGTGGATGGATATTTTAACTTTTGCGTACCTTTCTACGCACTATTGGAATTCTGCGAGGATTATAGACGCGTAATCAACATTCGTCACGAGTTGATTTTGATACAATCGCGTAACGACAATAATTGCTTGATGGGAAATTCGGCGGTGACTTATTCGACTTATTCAAGATACAATGGCGAATGCCGCATGTGTTTGAGCGAGATAAAAAACTATCAATGCTGCATACTTTGGAGAGCGGACGATACTTGAATATGGCTTTTTGATCGTGGGATCTGTACGAGTTTCCGCTGTTACAGTGCATAACCAAGCATCGTGGGCCAATAAGACCGCTACTCAGCTTGAGAAGCTGCGATATATCATCTTCGCTCTGCAAACAGGCCGAAAGAACGTCATGGCTGAGAACACAAGCCGATTCGACGACTGCAACTTGAGCAACGTGAAACTTTATCTGAACTCAGAATGTTATCCGTATGATGATGTGAATCTGGATTTCGACAAAAACAGATGATCTGTGTTGTACGAAACGTACGCACATTTCTGCAAGAGTTACTATGGATACGAGTATCTCGAGCCAAGCCTCACCGTCTTTTCTACATAACGATCCATTCGTAATCATCGATTGCTCTCGAAAACGAATCTATCAAGAGTGCAACCGTGAACGTAAGATTGGAATTTGCGATTAAGGAGAACGTACCGATGAATACCACCGCGTATTGTCTCATTATACATGATCGCGTAGTTTAGTACAACCCGTTGACCAATGTTGTACGCAAGATCACCTAAGAGCATCGCTGGCATATGAGAGACAATAAAATTTACGATACACCAAATCGGCCGCAGTCTCGAAAAATTGCTCGTTATGGTCGTGCCAACGTTTGTAGACCTGTAAGGTTTCCTCGTTGGAGGACAGTTTGTCGTAAAGGAGTTTGCTGCTCTCAGAGAACGGACCGTTCTCTCTCACTACATTTTCGTAAGTCCTATATCGTGGCATTTCCTCGCAAGTGCCGACAAATCTCGCGCACGCTGGGTGATATGTCATCACCATAGACTGCAATGGGATGACGGAACGGTTCCATACAACAAAGTTGAGAGTTTGATTACGAAGGCTGTGTACGGAACAAAAGAAGACGACGATTATGACGACGATGATGATGCTGTATACGTCAAAGGACATGAAAAACGACAATGGTTGTGGAACTTGCTTCTGGACGATGAGCGAGAGCGCGTATACATCGAGGTCCTGGATGCGGATTACGAAGACGTAGATTCTCTGAATAATCTGGACGCTGATAATACTATGCGATGCGGATATCACTATACTAATTGCACTTTACAAAATGTATTTAAATTGTTTAATTGGTAGTCAGATAACCATGAATAAAATAAATAAATAAATATGATATACGAATTATGTTTTTTTAATTTCTTTTCTTTACGTTGATAATATTCTAATGATCGACGCATCGCTTTTTAGCGCCGCGAGAAGTTTATCTTGCCGGGGTGACTCATCGCGCGTCAGGCAGAAATGTAGGTCAGTGTGTCAGTCATGCAGATGACAAAGAAATTGCATCACGATTTAAAAAGTGAAACTTTTTTTATTCATATTTTTTTATTATATAAACGCACCCGAATAGCTCTAGAATTGCAAACAAGGACGTACAATTTCCGATATTTCGTGATAGTAATTATTTAGCTTTAAAATATTTTTATATCACAAAATTGTTTTACTCAATTTACGTTTTTATCACAAAGAATTATAAAGTAACAGTATAAAATAAATGATAAAATCTTATTTAAATAAAAAAAATTTTTATGTAAAAACACTTGGGGCTGCTCATACCTCTAAAAAGAATATGAATAAGATGTGTGTGTGTGTGTGTGTGTGTGTGTGTGTGTGTGGTGTGTGTGTGTAGGTGTGTGTGTGTGTGTGTGTGTGTGTGTGTGTGTGTGTGTGTGTGTGTGTGTGTGTGTGTGTGTGTGTGTATGTAATTATAATTTAATCATATTAAATAATAAATTTTGCCTTTATTTGTAACATTCAAATAATCTCATTATTAGTTTTGCATTTTCATTTGATCTAAGCAGCGCCAAGTATTTTTACATAAAAATTTTTGGGTTAGAAAATTTTTGGGTTAGAAAAAGAAGTTTTTAATGGATAGAAAGATATACATATAATTTGATTGTTATTATTTTTAAATTAAAGAAACTATTACTTGAGTTTTATTTTTTTTAAACAGTGGTTTATCAAATCTTTTATACGATTGAAATATATAATTTGACTAAAATGGACTTGTAGCTCCATGTTTGTAAGACTATAACTTGGCGCCAATTATTGATATCAAATCTTTTATATAAATTTTACACAATCATTTGAGTTAGCAATATCCACTATACTTGACACCCTTTTTTTACCTTTTTTTAAAAAAAAGGTAATTTTATAGTGATATTAGACATTTTGAAATATTTAAATTTTACACAACCATTTGAGTTGGCAATATCCACTATACTTGACACCCTTTTTTTACCTTTTTTTAAAAAAAGATAATTTTATAGTGATATCAGACATTTTGAAGTATTCCACTATATTTGACACCCTTTTTTTACCTTTTTTTAAAAAAAAGATAATTTTATAGTGATGTTATCTTAATAACTTTTACGATTTTCGAAGGTATCGAGAGACACGTATCCCAACTCTCTTTCGCTGGGTCGATAAGATTAATAGTGACATCTCGTGATAGACGTTGCAGCCGTACAAAGGCGACGATGATGACGTTTCTTAAAGTAAAAATTTCCAAATCGGACTTTGCATAGCAATATCTCTGCTTGTAGGACACGTAGCAAAAAAATAAAAATACTTTTATTATGCAAGTCAGACTCAAGCTATCGATCAAGTCTACTTAGAACTTGATCGGTTTAGCCGTTATTGAGATTCGATAATTTCAGATGCTCGAACCTCGACGACTCGCGTAAAGTCACACGGCAGTGTTTTCGGTTGATCTTGACACCCGAGACACTACCGTGTCTCCTAATCTTATCCTCACGATCATTCTCGAATCTCGGAATAGCCGGTACTACGGAAACGCCGGCCGGAAATGCAAGCATGCAAAAGCAAGTCCGCAAATTCCAAAGCAGAGCGCAAACGTGGAATTTGCGAGAGTGCGCCATTTTGACTATATATGGTCCGATTTAGAATTATAAGACGACACTACTAGAATACTATAAAAACAGTCGCTAAATCAGCGGGCAGTCACAATACGTAACAAGACAGTTGTACTTCGTCACAATCGTTATCAGTAATAGCGAGATTCACACAAAACATTGTTAAGAAGCCGTACCAATAAATCAGCTACTTAACGAAAGTGAGTAATAATATTTGGCCAGAAGAACCTTCCACCTACGATCCTGTTCGGAGTTCTAACTCCTAAGGCTCGGCGAACCCAACTTTTCCTCGAACCGACTTTCCCTAATTACAATCTTATAACCCAATCCGGACTACAACAGAACACTGCATGGAGGTTTTGAAAAATACCACGGAATATATTGAATCTCAAGAAATTCCTTTGGGTAAACGATTCGAAAACGTAACTAATAGAAAATCAAGCGCTTTGATATCAAAAGCAATTCTTGAAACATGTCAATATGTGTCTATAATTGATTCTTTGACAATGATATTGAAAAATAAAGACATACGCGATGTAATAGAAAACGAAAAGGAATCAAATGATGGTATCCTTGCTTCTTTTATTGATGGACAACATTTTAAAAATCATCCTTTTTTCCAACGATACAAACATGCAATTAGAATTCAGTTATATTACAATGAATTAGAAATTGTTAATCTACTTGATTCCAAGACTGACATTCATAAATTAGGACTTTTTTTATTATATAATACAAAATCTTTCACCGCACATGAATTCTGAACTCACAAGGAGATGATCCCGATTGAAAATTCTAAATGATATGAGCCATAGCCTATTCGAAGGAGGGGCTTGGATGTAGTAACACGGTAAAATGATTTATGTGAATGGGCTTTGGTTTCTGAGAAAATTGCAAGTAAAGTTGGGCGGCCGATCACCTGTGGAATAAGTATTGGAACCGTGCACCGGTAAGCAGAAGTGGCGTAGCTGAACAGCGCGGTACTTTTTTTTCGTCTGACTAACGCGAGTTCGAATCCCCGCAGTATTAAATTTTTTTTTTTAAGTAAACGTTATATTTTTTAATACAATTAATTTTTTTAATTAATTTTTTTTAAGCTAAAATATTAATCGTTGCATAATTTTTGTTATAAATAATAATAAATAACAAGAATTTAAAAAAATTTGAATTATTTATTATAAAACTTTGTATATATGTGACATTGCCGTACAATTATTTTTTGTAAAAAGTTGACATTGCCGTACAATTTTGTGGATGAAAATCAATGTGTTGTTGGAAAAGTCACGCATTTTTGTAACAGATGACACTAGTTCATTTTTGAAAGTACTAGAGTCATTCGTATCTATGTTATTGCTATGTCATTTGACAGCTGGCAGTTCTAACTTTATTCTAGAAAAAAAAATTGAGCGATTTGATTGAGTTTTGGAGATTTTATAATAAGTTGAAGATAGAAGACCAAACTGTGCATTTTCGCCATATATTACTGTTTTACTTCCGTAAAGAGAAGAACGCGTGTCAAGCTTGTGAAAAGTTGCGTAAAGTTTACGGTGACAATGCTCTACAAGAATGTTAGTGCCAACGATAGTTCACGAAATTCCATGCTGGTGATTTTGACCTCAATGACGCTCCTCGGTCAGGGAGGCCCACCGAGGTTGATGACGACAAAATAAAGGCATTGATGAGTCAAACCCACCCAGTTATACGACACGAGAGATTGCAGAAACATTGAACATCCATCATTCAAGCGTTCACCACCTGAAGAAATTAATACTGAAGATACGTAAGCAAGCTCGATATTTTCCTCATGAACTCAAAGAGGTTCATTTGACGGCGCGTATAAACATCTGCGATATGCTCATTAAACGTGAAGAAAACGATCCTTTTATAAAGCGACTGATAACTGATGATGAGAAGTGGATTATTTACAATGTGGTGCGCAAATGGTTTTGGTCCCGACGATGATTCGCCTCAAACGACATCAAAAGCAAACATTCATCAAAGGAAGATTATGCTCTCAGTGTGGTGGGATTTTAAAGGTGTCATGTTTTTTGAGCTCTTACCAAGGAACCAAACAATCAATTCGAATATGTACTGTCGGCAATTGGACAGTTTGAACGAATCCATCATCCAGAAACGTCCAGAGCTCGTTAATCATAAAGGAGTTGTGTTCCATCACGACAACGCGCCACACACAAGTTTGACCATCCGTCAAAAATTATTGGAGCTTGGATGGGATGTGTTGCCATACTATACTCGCCTGACCTTACGCCGTCAGACTTTTACTTGTTTTGCTCTCTTTAAAACTCTTTGCATGATATAACGTTTAATTCAGATGAGGCTGTAAATCAGCATCTTGTTCAATTTTTCGCCGATAAAGTCAGGTCCTTCTATGAAAGAGGAATTATGAAATTCACTGAAAGATGGCAAAAAGTTATCGAACAGAACGGACAATATATCATCGATTGATCTTTGTTCTTTATATAAATAAATGATCTTTGAAAAACACAAAAAAAATACGTCATGACTTTTCCGACAACCCAATAGAATCATTTAAAACACAAGTAGAACGTACACCATGAACATTTTATAAATGAATTATTATTTTTATAAATATATTTTATGCTGTGAGTATCTGAAGGAAAACATAATTGATTTACATTATAGAAAATTTCGCGTTCGGATGTCAGCTTTGACGCGTTCCAAATAAAAAACTAAAAATTAAAATTTTAAAATTAAAAATTAAAAATTAAAAATTAAAAATTCAGATTTTTTAAACTCTTGTTATTTATTATTATTCATAACAAAAATTGTGCAACAATTAATATTTTAGCTTAAAAATAAATAAATTAAGAAAAATTAATTGTATTAAAAAATATAACGTTTACTTAAAAAAAAATTTAACATTGCGGGGATTCGAACTCGCATCGGACAGACAAAAAAAAATATCGCGTACCTCAGGTTGCTCAGTTACGCTCTTTCCTGCTTACCAGTGCATGGTTCCAGTACTTATTCCACAGCTAATCGGGTGTCCAACTTTACTTGTAATTTTCTCAGAAACCAAAGCCACATTCACATAAACTATTTTATCGTGTTACTACAATACCCAACCCTCTCTTTCGAATAGGCTATGGCTCATCTCATTTGGAATTTTACAATCGGGATCATCTCCTTATCAGCAGTATTCATGTTTTGCTTCTTTGCTGTTATACTAATGTGAGAAAATACAAAATGAAAAAAATGTTAAGTCCTTTTTTAGAGGATCTTGTACCGGTCGTGGGGATTCGAGAAAATATACATATATATATGTATATTGTAATATATGTATATGTGTGTATGTCATTGTATTGACTTGTTGTTCTAAACACGTTATTGCGATAAATATCATCACATGCCTCGGTAGTCGAAAGGATAAGATGCCTGCCCGGTAAACAGGAGATCCAGGTTCGATTCCTGGCTGAGGTGGTATTTTTTCGCAAAATAATTACGAGTTTTCACGACTGGTTCGTGGTCGGGCCCCGCCGTGACGCACCCCTCCCTTCTTATTCTTTACTTGTAAAATTAGAAAGCAATGAAGGAATTGCTATTTTTTTAAGAAAAGAAAAATATATTCTGCGTGCATCGTTGGCAGCATTTTGTGGAAACGAATTAGTGTTCATGAAATATATAATTTTCTAGGTCTATCTTCTAATTTTTTTGTCGATTATGTCTTTACAGTAGACAAGGCTTGCATAATGATTGCATAGAAATGAAGCAACAAAGAAATGTAGAGATCTATAATGAGCACCTAAATTTATTGCAAAATGCAAGATATAGCGATAATGTTAAAACTCTTACGGGAATGAATGGAGATTATTATTTACATTTATCTAATTATTTTCATATATGTAGAAATCTTATTCTTGATCCGATGCATGATATTCTTTGCAGTATTGGTTTAATAGTGTTGAAGTTAATTTTAATTCGTTATATTTTGGAATTAAAACTGTTCAATGCAAATGATTTTAACAATAGAATAGCATCATTCCAATACTCCAGACAGCACGCATGTCTAAAAGACGTCTAAAAGACGTCTTATAACAGAGTCTTTAAGACTTTAAGACTTTACTAAAAAAAAGTCATAAATATGTCTTTTGGACATATCTTAAAGAGGTCTTGAGAAAGAGGTCTTAAAGATGTCTTTTTAAAGACATTTTTAAGACTATATCAGAAAGTCTTAAAGACATCTTTTCTAAAACATATGTTTCATAATCTCAATCTGTCATCAATATAATCTCTGAAAGTTCTAAATGACAGTTCCAAACATAGTTATTTACATTACCGACTGTGACATTTATCGAGAATCGATTACATATTTATTGATTGAAATAAATGATATGACCAATTTCGATATAATATAATCTATAAAAATATTGGCAGTCAGTTTATCTAGTACTTCAATATTTTATATTATTATAATATACAAAAACGCAATTAAGATGAAACTATTCGGAAACGTATTGACAAGAGGAAGAATACGAGACAGACGCTGGAATTACTTGATAAATCGGTATATCAATGATTTAATATCTACACAACATTTCTAATGACAAAATTGATTTCTGATTACAATAGATAAATCAAAGTAACTATTGTAACTATTATATCAACGATGTATTTTTTTAGTAATTTCAAATTCTGTTTCGTAGTCTTCTTCTTGTCAATACTTTCCGTATAAATAATTTTTATGCCATTATAGAATGTCCAAAAAATTCCAAATAAGACGTCTAAAAGATGTCTAAAAAATGTCATTTATTGAAAAATAAGACGTTTTTAAGACATCCCAAAGACATCATAAATCGGATCATAAGACGTTTTAAAGATATCTTAAAGACGTCTTTTTTTATAATTTAATAAGATGTCTCATAATATTTAAGACATCTTTTAGACATCTTTAATTTTTAAGACGTTATAATGTTTTCTGGGACGGTTTTATTGGAAAAAAAAATAAGCCATCAACAGATTTCAGTGAAAGAATTCTTAGTCAGAAAGAGTATTCCTTAAATCAAAAATATGCAGATGTGGTGTCTTCCCTTTCTTATTGCAGATACCAAATTATTGGGTGATACCAAAAGAGGAGCATTTACAATTGATTCTTTATTTGCTCAGAATCATGGAAATAGTGTTTTCACCAAAAATTGCAATTTCTCTTATATCTTATGTAAGAGCTCTTATTAAAGATTTCCTTGAAAAATTTAAGAAACTTTTTCCTGATATGATAAATAAGTTCCATCATTATCCAGATTGCATTTTATGGTCAGGGCCTCTTCAGCTATACAACTGTATTATGAGGTCAAACATTATGAAATTAAAATAAGAGCTCAAACTGTTCACAATTTTAATCCTCTTAAAATATTAATAAAAGTTGTTCAATGCTCTCAAAGTGCAAGATGGGGAAGAGGAAATGCTACAATTTTTCGAACTGAGACACTTAATAGAAAAACAGTCTCAGTATAAACATGCCAAAGTCGTATACACTTACGTGGTTTGGTATATATTGATAATGATTCTGTATTTAGCACCAATGCTGTAAAAGTAAATGGTGTTGAGTTTCAACTCGATTTATTAGTATGTCTTAAAGTTTGTAATGAAAAAAGAAACAATTTGCCGCTTTGTGGATGTATTAAAGAAATATTAATCCTAAAAAAAGATGAAGTATATTTCTTGACAACTTTATGTGAAATTCATTTATTTGATACTGATTTGAATGCCTATCATATTGGTTTTTGAATATCAAGAGACACGGATAATGTCTCGACGTCAAGTTCACGCGCAGCGAAGTTCGCGTAGAACGGCGGCGAGACGTCCGTGGCTCTATTTATGCAAGACTCCGGGATGAACTCTACATTTTCATATCTCAGCAATGACTGCAAAGACCCCGATTAAGTTTTAACTACGCTTAATCGATAGCTGAGTATCAAATTATATCAGAAGAGTGTTTTTATTTTTTTTCTCCGTGTTCTATAAACTGAGATATCGCGACGCAATCGTGACGCAAAGTTCAAATTAGTAAATTTAAGAAATGTCCTGGTCGTCGTCGACTATGACTCTCCTTTTTCTGTCGCAAGAGGCGCTAATGAACGTCTCTGTATGACAGCTCTTGCAGCGCTCATTTTATTGATTTGATATGTCTTTGTCCTTCGTGTGAAGTTGTACGTATTGATTAATATAAAAGAAGATATAACGTGTGTCACATATAATAATAAATAATATTGTAATATAATATATAATACATTGAAGAAATAGAATAAGAAATAGAAATAAAAATAGAATTAGATTTTTACAATAAATTAAATTATTAGACAACAATATATTGACAACAAATGTATTATATTTTTACAAAACCCATTTTTATATAAATATATATAAAAAATTTTATTAATATAAACTAATACATATATAATGTTACATTTATATTAGTTATATTTTTTTTATTAATTTAAAAATGAAAATAGAATCATAACTTAATTTTAATATTATCAATTACCATAAAATATTTATTATCTTCTGACTTTAATTTAATTAAATAATTTATTTTATTTTCCAAAATTAATAATTAAATTATTAACATTTATTGACAATTATTACATAAATAACATAAATAACATATAACATATAACACATATAATAACAAATAACGTGTAACATAAATTAATTTTTATTTAATATAAATTTAATAAAAATTTGTTGCTCCTCTTCCTTCTCTTCTTTCTCTTCCTCCTCTTCTAGGGACAGAGGAGAGTTGGAATAAAAATCTTATAAAGTTTTCTTGCTGCCTTCGAACGCCGGCTTGTCTTCCCGTAGGTTTTCTTTCTGCAAAATAAAATAAAATATTTAATTATGGTATGTTATAAAATAATATATTTATTATCTTAGACAGATGGGGAAGGGGGAGAAAGGGGGAGAGGGAGAGGGGGAGGGAGGGAGGGAGGGGGGAGGGAGGGGAGGGGATGGGAGGGGAGGGGGAGGGGAGGGGGGAGGGAGGGAGGGGGGAGGGAGGGAGGAGAGAGAGAGAGAGAGAGAGAGAGAGAGAGAGAGAGAGAGAGAGAGAGAGAGAGAGAGAGAGAGAGAGAGAGAGAGAGAGAGAGAGAGAGAGAGAGAGAGAGAGAGAGAGAGAGAGAGAGAGAGAGAGAGAGAGAGAGAGAGAGAGAGAGAGAGAGAGAGAGAGAGAGAGAGAGAGAGAGAGAGAGAGAGAGAGAGAGAGAGAGAGAGAGAGAGAGAGAGAGAGAGAGAGAGAGAGAGAGAGAGAGAGAGAGAGAGAGAGAGAGAGAGAGAGAGAGAGAGAGAGAGAGAGAGAGAGAGAGAGAGAGAGAGAGAGAGAGAGAGAGAGAGAGAGAGAGAGAGAGAGAGAGAGAGAGAGATTGAACTTTATTAGCCTTCTCAGCTATTTCATATACATATACATAATTATTATACACTATTTACTACATATACTTTCAGCATTCTCTTAAACGATTCAATTTTGACGCACTGCTTTATCTCGGTTGGCAAAGAATTGTATATTTTTATTCCTTCGTAAAACAGACTCTTTTGCGCACTTCTAGTTTTACGAAATGTTAATACAATGTTTCCAGCCTGTCTCGTTTGTCTATCACATTCACTTCCCACTATTTCTAATCTATTACTTAACGCCATCGGTGCCATGTTATTTAAAATTTTAAAAATAAATACCCCCACATTATAATATAATCGTTGCCTTACGGACATAAACTGCAGTGCCTGCAGCATGTCCTCAACTTTGATATATCTATTGCATTGCAAAATAACTCTCATGGCACGGTTTTGAGCTACTTGAAGTTTGCTTAATTGCGTTTCTCCCATTCCAACTAATAGCGTAGCACAGTACTCAAAGTGAGGTGCTATGATCGACTTATGTACAATACATCTAGTATACGCTGATACGAAGTTACCTATTCTATTTAAGAAACTAGTCTTTTTTCCTATTTTCTTTAGCATATAATCACAGTGATATTTAAATTGGAGCTTATCATCGATAATTACGCCAAGATATTTTATTTTTTCGATGCGTTCCAACTTAATTCCGTCCGAACATCTCAATATAATATTACCTTTTTGCTCCTTTCTTACACTTCTGATTATCATGTATTTTGTTTTATTTGCATTCATTTTCAACTTATTTACACTCATCCATTTTTCTACTATGCTAAGTACCATGTTCATTTTCTTCTCTAATTCCGCACTACTTACCCCACTTACATATACTAAAGTATCATCTGCAAACATTTTTATATTGCATTCTTCTGGACAAAATTCTACTAAATCGTTTATATAAATTATAAACAGCAAAGGCCCTAGTACCGATCCTTGCGAAACTCCATATTCTGTTTTGTATACTTTGACCATTGATTATTAAATCTAACTTGTTGTGTTCTATTGCTTAGATATGATTTAAACCACTCTAATACCATCCCTCTCATTCCATATTGATCTAATTTTCCCAGTAGTCTTTTTCTATTTATCGTTTCAAATGCCCATTTTAAGTTCAAGAATATTACTCCTATCATTTTTCTCTCACTAATTATCAACTTCCAATCATCAATGACACTTTGTATTGCTGTTTCGCACGAATGATATTTTCTAAATCCTGACTGATGTTCTGTTATAATATCATTACTATGCAAGTACTTTTCAATTTGTTCCTTTACAACTAATTCTACAACCTTCTCATAAATTGGTAATATATTAATTGGTCTATATTCACAGGCTTTCTTTGGTTTTTCTATCTTAGGAATCGGTATTATCGTAAATGTTTTCCATCCCTCCGGACATATACCATTTGTTAATGACTCATTTATTACTCTTAATAATTCATCTTTTATCACTTGAAAACTTATTTTTAATATATCGCTAGATATCCCCTCATCTGTTTCCTTCTTCTGTGGCAATGCCACAACAATTTTTTCTAATTTCTGTACATTTATGCATTCAAAATTTTCAATTATGCCCCTGCTTTCTATAACAAAGATAGTTTTTGTACTTTTACTGTCATTTTTTTCTTATAGATTTTATTATTTCCTTAATACTCTGTATATAAAATATATTAAATTTATTCGCTAAAGTACATTCTCCTACATTTTCTAATATTTCAAAATCTATATTATTAATTTCTCCTGAACCCATAGTCTTCCCTCTTATGACTTCTTTTAAGGTTTTCCACATTAGAACAGGATCATTTTTATTATCATCTATCATTTTTTCATAATATTCTTTTTTTTATTTCTAATTAATTTAACTACCGTATTTCTTTCAATTTTGAACTGCAGCCAATCTTGTTCATTGCACATATATATCGCCCTCACATATGCTTCATCTCTTTTATTTGTAGCTAATCTTATATCATCCGAATACCATTTTTTCCCTTCCCATAACTTTGGAATTTTAAACTTTTTCTTTGGTGCTATGATATCTAATGCCGCTACCATATTCTGAACAAACTTCTCTGCTCTTTCATTTACCTCTAAATTACCTCTTTGTTCCAATCTTTTTCCTATTTCGTATAAAAATTCATTTATTTGAAATTTGCTGAAATCCCTACTAATAAATTCTCTATATTTTACCTTATTATTACTTATATTAATTTCAACGCTTATCCATGAATGATCTGATACTTTTGGCTTATCGTATACTTTACAGTTTATCTTGGTATTATCTTGGTATTTGCGAAAACTAAATCTATCAAAGTTTGACTGTTTTTTGTGATCCTCGTCGGCTTATCTACATATTGCTTCATGCCCAAGCATAACATTTCATTTATTAGTTTTTTCGCGTAAAACATACATTCGTGACACCGTCATTAAATCTATATTAAAGTCACCTAGCATAATACATTGACCTTTCGTTACTAGAAGATCCTCTAGAAATTTTATAAAATCGCCATCTGAAGCACTCGGTGAATGGTACACAACTATAATTACGCCTTTGTATATATTATCTCTCATCTCAACCGCAACGCACCAGCAGTTAGATTCTATCTTCTTCTTCGCTACCATATTATCTAATATTTGATATCCTTTCTTATATATTAAATCACAACGCCTCCTGTGTTTCTGTTTTCCTCATCGCATCTAACTAAATCATATCCCGACACATTTAATTCACTATCTTCGATTTCCGGGACGAGTCTGGTCACAGATAACGCCATGATTGCCAGATTCATCCCCTTCATGTAATGTTGAATTTCGTCTTTGTGCGCCATAAGACTTTGTATTCGTGTATACAATTGACTCCTTCCGTGATTGCTATTTAGTAGACTCCCAGCCAGTTCTCTCCTTCTCCTCCTCCAGCGCTCTGATGAAAGTCGGACATTTTCTACTTAAAGCATCGTGTTCGTCATTTATCTTTAAATTGTATGTTTTACTCTTGTGCATACAATTTACACATCTCATCTTTTTTGCCTTACACTCGCCTGCTCTGTGATTCCCAGCACATTTATGACATGTTTCCTGCCGCTTACAAATTTGGGCAATATGGTAATAACCCAAGCATTTAAAACATCTCTTAACACTGTAATGATTGAATACACGACACTTTCTCCATCCGATATTTATTTTCTCTCTTCTTAGCACTAGCTCATGAGTCATTTCATCTACTTCGAGTATTAAAGAATCGCCCTCAACAATTCTCTTCACAATTTTTATGTCAAATTTTTCATCTTCTCTGCCGTCGATTGTATTCTGCTTCTTGATCGTATCAATTAAGATTTCATCTTTCAGCTGTATTTCTTCTTCTCCAACATTTACAACTTTTATTTTCGGTCTTATTTTTTTCGGTTCTGTGATCTTGAAGTCTTCACCTAGCTTCTCGCGTACTGTATCTTTCAGTTTTTTCATTTCTCCCTCGCTCTCACATACCAGAATGACCGAATCTTTACTTCCTTTCCTCAGCTTTGTTATTCCTACCTCCATCTTTTTTATATCTACTTTTTCTTTTACTAATTTCTTGGTAGTTTCACTTTCTTGTTCCTTTAACGGTTGGACAATTAAGATACTTTGTTTCTTCTTATTTTTTACTGCCGCACTATAATTTTCTATATGTCCTGATATTTCAGTGGTTTTCTCCTGCATATTCCTCTTCACTTCTTCAAGTTCACGCCTAAAAGTTTCCAACTCTTCCCGAATGATTTTTGCAATCATCGTCTTAATTTCATTCTTACATGTTACTTCATCTTTTATCTTCCTCACTGTTCTAATCAACCAATTTTCACCTCCATTCCAGTTTGTTTGCTCGCACCTGATGTAGTCACTGCTGTTCCCGTCGAACCCGTTGATTCTGTTGATCCCAATCTGTCTCTACTGCCACCCGCTGCAGGCGTTTTCTTCATTTCTGTCTTATTACTGTCGCCAATGATTTCTTTAAATGGTTCTTCGCATCTTACTAATTCATCCTGCTTATTATAAAGTATATAATATATATAATAAAGTATATAATATGCTTGAAAGCGCATCCCGGATGAAAAAAGAATTTCACACAGGCCGTACACTGCAGCACAACGTTTTTTATTTCCTTCTTGCACGCACAGCAACGATACTATATAATCAAATTCAAGCATGTCCTCATTACCGACTGTTTTCCTCAAAGTCGATAAATCACGCGTTCCACTAATTAGTTACCTTAGTGTCCGCGGTCGCCGAATAATCCACGTCGGCACTTTAATTGACACCTGTCTTTTCAGCACCAGAATGTCACATATAAATTCTCACTTTTCTTGGACTATTCAACACATTCCGACTAGATAACGCATACACATATTTATAGTCGATACTACCACCACTGTGGAAACTCTTGTTCCCCTCCGCCCTTTCGGATCACCGTAAAAACTATGATTTTCACGGAGCGATGTAACACACGCTGCCTCAAAAGAAAGAGAGAGAGAGAGAGAGAGAGAGAGAGAGAGAAAAAGAGATCGTGAAAAATTGAGAGAGTGCGAGAGAGCATTACCTGAAGTTTCGACGGTGGGACGGCAGCGACGGCAGGAGCGACGGCACGAGCGATGGCGGCGGCAGGAGCGGCGGCAAGAACATTGACAGTAGTGGAATTGGCGACGGCGGTAGCGGGATTAGCGACGGTGGTAGCAGGAGCGGCGGCGACGGCAACATTATAATCTGCTGCCTCTGCCGCAGCAATCAACGAATTTTCGAACTCGATGCTGAAATTTATCTCCATCTATAAATTTGAATAATATTTATTAGATATATTGTTACGTCCGTGTTCTGGACGAAAGATAATATCTCTCGTCAGGAGGAGGAGAACTCGGGTGGAGCCACGGAACCTCTCCTGTTCTCGCGGAACGACGTCGTGATGCCGATCCGCGAGTCGAACGCGCGTTAAGGGGGCAGGGATCGGGTCAGCGTCGGCGACGTTATTACCTTTGCCTGCGCCCGCGCTATCGGTGGTCCGTTTTAGGTCAGAGAACCGAATCTCTTTGACCAGGGATGGACCTAGTGCGATCCTCAGGGAGCCGGGAACGGCGCGGGGTCACGTTTAGGAGAGAAAAAAAAATTTAAGACCGAATTTTGATTAACTAATTTAATAATAAATGATAAAAATGGATTACAATATTCTGTTGGTGTACATTAAAAAGGGTTGAGGTATCGTTACAAAAGAGAAAGTTTATACATAAAAAATATAAGAAAATAACCGCGGACAAGAAAAATCTGGACTTATATACCCAATTGTTCTAATTGGGGCAAAAAGTTGGTGATCGCGAGCATGTCTATGGGATCGGGTTGCAGGTGTGGAGGGGGATTAGGGTGCGCAGTGCGGAAAGCTTTGATTGGGACGAGGTAGGGAAGAGGATCACGGGAAATATACATAGGAACGGTATCGGTTATTTTGTGTTTGGAGATTTTGTCCCAGAATTGCTTGTCGGGTTTAAATTTTCTTTGGATAAAGAAGGTGCCAGGAGGTGGATGGGAGGGAGAGCGAGGAAATTGACGGACGAGGTTAAAAAACTTCTCCACGTCAAAGTTTTCCGGAGAACACTGGTTCTCGAATTCGGCCGCGGAACGGAGGGCGGAGGCGTACTGATGCAGCGAGATGTTGGCTAGTCCCGGCTCTACTTCTATTAATCGCTCCGCGAGTTCTTCGGCGTGGCAGGTTTCGCGACGAATCCGCTTGTTCGATTTCTCTCGACGGTGTCGCAATGCCCGTTTCGTTCGTCCGTTCCGGATGGCGTTTGTTTGGTTCACTATATAAAAGAGAGTCAGATAAAAGAGAAATTGAGGAATCGAGATAAGGCAGCTTCACCGAGTCAATCGGCGGCTTGCCAGGTTGGAATGTTGTGGAATCGGGGGAGGCAGCTTCACCGAGTTAATCGGCGGTTTGCCAGGTTAGAAGGTTGTGGAATAGAATGTTGTGGAATCGGGGGAGGCAGCTTCACCGAGTTAATCGGCGGCTTGCCAGGTCGGAGTGTGAAAAAAAAAATCGGGGAAGGCAGCTTCACCGAGTTAATCGGCGGCTTGCCAATTTGGAATGTTGGAGTGTTTTAGCGAGATAAATAAGTAGAGGTCGCGAACCAAACTGCCAGTTACCGCGGGGGAAAAATGATAAACTTGGACTTACTTTTGTTGCAGCGGCCGCTGGTGACGGTCGAGAAATGCAATTGCCAGGCTGGATCGTTGAATCACTCGAAAATAATAAAATCGCGCACAGATTCTAACTATAATAATTTCGAATGGTGCAGACCATGAATGTAGCGATGAAGCAGGAAGAAGAGAGCGATCCGCTCCAAGTCGCGGTTTTTAAAGGGTTCCGGAGGGGTGGGAATATCTGAGGGCGTGATGGATTTTCGTGTTGGCTTATCGAATGATAGTTTAGGAAAATTGTGAATATAGAGGAAGGAGGGGAGCGGTGTTCTGTGAATTGTGGTTGTTTTTATATTTCCAGATTTCCCAGCGAATGGTAGAATTAGTTAATAAAAATTTTCCGGCGTTCCACACCCTCAATCATTCATTGGTGTGGCCGCCAACGGCCGCTAATCGTTTCTTCTTGATTGGCGTTTCCCTTAGTTTCCCCACCAATTTGGGGAGTGTCACCCTCGAACGATCCGAAGCGTTTCTTATCCGTTAGGAATTTGCTTTTGTTAATGTAAAATTTTTTATTGGTAGGTCATAAACTTGTCGGTGCCGACAAAGCTGTTTATCCCAATTTTTTTGATAGTGAGACATATCTCGAGAGGAAATTTTGTTTATTTAGGATTTCCTTAGATCGTTCGAAGCGCTTCGTTTATGGCAGCCGTTGTTTTTCTCTTCCCGAAAGAGAGGAATTCGTGAAGTCCCCCGGACGTAACAATATAATATATAATAAATATATATAAATAATATTAAAAAATATTAAGAAATAATAAAAGTAATACAAATAATTAAATAATATTAAGAAATATTATCTTACCTCTGTTTGCTACTCGGCCATTTTTTAAATAAACAAACATATTACTATGGTTTCTGTTGTCACTGTCATTTGTACTGTCAGTATTATTAATGTTGCACTATGTTCACTATCCGAGGTTTGTTCTTTTTTTCTGGCATTAAAAACATTTTTATGGAAGAGTGCAAGAGTATAAGAGTATTTAATGAGATTAAATAAAAAAATCTTTTAACATTTAAATCATACAAGACATCTATTTTATTTTGGTTCAAAAGATGTGATATTTCAATTAAAATTGACGCCAACTTTTAATCTAATATATAAAATTACCATACTATAGTGAAATAAACTAACTTTTAATCTCATTAAATAAATCAAACCTTACGACAGTGAAACTATATACAAGAAATTTATGTATGTGTTTATAAAAAAAATTTTTATATCAAAAAATAAATAAATTTTTAATTGGTACAAAAATGTAATGTCAAAAAATGACGCTAACTTATAATCCAATAAAATAAAAAGAAATAATCTTATAAAGATGAAAGATAATAATATGTACTTATATTTACACGTTAGATATCAAAATTAGCACGAACTTAAAGTCAATAATTATAATTTTATATTATAAAAATGATGACATTTAAAACACCCTCGCAAAAATGATATATTTGCGTAAATGTATTTATGTTGATACGAAATACAGTACAAGATGTCAAAATTGTAATAAATGTTTTTCCCAATTCAACTATTATCTCCATAATTTTCCATAAGTAAGATATATTAGACGCTTAATATATAGACTTATACATTTTTATCGAAAAATATTAAAACTTGATACGACATTAACTAGCGCTGATTTAGATATATTGAATAAAATTGTTACTTCAGCACAGGAAAAAGCAAATACATATAGGTATCAAACTGTTATGACTAAGAAATTGTCTCACAAACAAATGATACAAAAAGTAAAAGGAAGAACATTTCATTTATCACTTCCTTTACAAAAAACGTTAAAAAAATTGTGTTCCAATACTGAACATATTTTGATGCATTAAATATAAATCATTATTATATATCTTAATTAGAAGTATTCCCACAAAATCGAAAATTATTTGGGAAAAATTGGTGAATACTGAGAAAATATTTGACGCTTTGAAATGGTTAAAAATGATTGAAATGGTTAATAATTTGTTATATTCTCATATTATTTTGCCAAAAGTACATAACGAATTATAATTGAAAAAATTAGACAATCCGGAATTTTACTTAGAAGAAGTAGAAATTGATACAGTAACCGCATTAAATAATCGTGAGTTATTACATAATTCAAAATCTGAAATTCAAAAAAAAGAAAATGTAGAATCTATAACGGAAGATCAATATAAAGCAATGTTAACACAGATTACTGATGAAATTAATGAATATTATGAGCAATATACTATATATCCTTTGTACAAAAAAAGAATTAATAAAAGCGCAACAGCTTTGTATCAGATGTTAAAAGTTCAAGAATTGCTCTTAGATAACCGTGAAAAATATTTAGATTTATTATGTTTTCCAGATTTATATCCTTTTGGCATTAATGGACAACATGAAACCAGATCGATTAAACTTAATGAACATGAATTTATTAAATGTCGCTTGACATCAAAACACTCTCAATATAGATTAAATCAACAGTACTTATTTTATTTATTAAATGCAAATATTCGTCAATTAAGTCGTGGAATTTATCATAAAATGAATGTAACTAATCCATATCTTCGTTATACAGCTGGAGAATATTTAAAAGCAATGTCAAAAGAACTTTTGGAATCTAATTTGAGAATATTTTTTGCTTTGAGAAATACGGAACAATATATATGTAAATTGGAGAAATGATTTAAATTGCATGACACAATATTATGATCCTGTAACTTGATTTTTAACACTAAGTCCGAGCGAATGGTTGTGGGAAGATTTAGGCGAGTATCTTCGAGAAATAAATAAAGAAAGCAATTTTTCTACATCATTACCTATTAGTGCACTTGTTGCTATAGATCCAGTATCAACATCAAGATTTCTGGATAATAAGTTTCATGCAATTATTGCGAGGCAACCTAAATAACGTAATCCGACCTCGCGACATCACCAATTAGTCAGAATCCCAAGGATTCTGACTAATCCGAGACTTAAATTATGTAATTAAAATACGAATTAAAAACATTAGCGTGTGAATTATATGAATCCATGATTGAAGGACGACAAGACAAAACAGAACAGAGCGATCTTAGAAACTATACAACAACAAGCTTTATATAACTTCCAACTAGGATTGCAAGACGATATAAAATTACTAGTACGTGCGCAACATTACACGACATTGCAAGACGACATAGCCGGCGCGAGCGTGGATGAAAAATTTAAGGGACCAATGAGGAATTTCGTCCAAAAGCAAATATACCTCACCCACCCATCCGCGAGAATAGATTGCCGCAATGTCACAAATACGGAAAAACAGGGCACTACGGCAGAGATTGATACGAACGAGCAAATATACGAGTCGATTCCCTCTACCAGACAGACAGCGCGTATAAACACAATGAGTAAATACTGCACGCACTGCAAGAAAGCAGAACATAATCGTGAATGCTGGATACTTTACGGTAAAACCGAAAAAGGCACCCGCAAATTCAAAAATAGTAATGCAAATAATAATGAATAAAACGCGAATAAATACTATGATAAAGACGAAGCGAGATAAACTGCGAAGAGAGAGCACTGACTTAGCGTCAAGCAGCAGTAGCGGTGAAGAAAGCGACAGACCGAAGGCCAGGGTTACGCGCACGGCCGGGAAGTATCAAGTTGCACAAGTAACGCGAGAAGAAGCGCGCAACGGGCTAGAATTGATAACACTACCAATAAAAGAAATAAAAAAGGGTAAGGCAACTTTTCTGCTAGACACGGTGCTACCCTCACCTTAATAAAAATTGGAAATTTCAAAAGCGAAACTCCGGTGCGTGAGAAACGCATTGCGTTAATCGGCGTGACGAGACATAAAATCCACACGCTAGGAAAGGTGAAATTGACAATAAAATTAGGAAAAGAAGAAATTCGCCATTCAGTATACGTGGTGAGAGATGATTTCTCTATGGATTACGAAGGAATACTCGGAATTGATTTCCTAGCCAAACAAAAGGCAAGATGCAATCACGGAAAAAAGATACTAAGTATCGGCAAAACAGATTTAAAATTGCAACCATACCAAAAGGTACTGCTGAAACCACGTAGCGAAACAATAATTGAAGCATTTACTAATAGAAATCAAGTGAGTATAATAAGGCAAGAGCAACCGAGGCCAGGAGTATTTATCGGATGCTGTCTGGTGGATCCCAAGGAATTCACCTGTCCGATAAGTATAATAAATACGACAGAAGAACTCGTGGAAATAAGCACACCAATGGTAAACTTAGAAGAGATAGAGACGCAGAGCGCTGAAATGCTCAATACTGTGAAAAAGGACACCGAGACTATAGGCGAAAGAAGAAAACGAGTGCGAGAATAATTACGCACAGATCACTTTAACATTAAAGAGAAAGAAACGTTGGAGCAAATATGTAATGATTACGGTGATATATTTCATTTGGAAGATGACTCACTCTCGCACACGATCACGGTGCAACATGAGATCACCACACGCACGGATAGCGCACCGGTCAACGTCCGATCGCGTGCCCGAGAAGCATAAGGCGGAGGTGCAGATAACGAAAATGCTCTAATGCTAAAAAATTATTCGACCAAGCACAAGTTAGTGAAACGCAATATTGGTCGTTCCGATACGTCCGGATACCTAAATTACGCATTGTCATAGATTTTCGGAAACTAAATAATTTAACAATAGGAGACTCGTTTCTGTTACCGAATATCACGGACATTCTCGACCAGCTCGGGAATGCGAAATACTTCTCGACGCTAGACCTCGCGTCGAGTTACCATCAAATAGCAATGCACGACAATAATAAATGCCGTATTACATGCACATGTAGAAGAGAGGGAAAGAGAGAGAAAAGAAAGAAAAAATGCATAAGCGACACACACACACACACACACACACACACACACACACACACACACACACAAAAGAGAGAAATTATAAAATGCACTTACCTTAATGTTAACGGTGGCAACACCTCCACATGTCGTACCCTGTCACAAACGAGGACTGATAAATGCGATTGGTGCGATAAGCAAAACGTTAAGCGACACGGGAAAAATAAAAATTAACAGGAAATGTAAACTAACAACGCCCGAAGTAACATTAGTGACGAAGCGACAATTGTCGACGAGATACATACAGACACAATTACCAAACTTTAATTTAACGCTCACGCCACGCGACAGCGGAATTAATCAATCAATAAAAAATATTAAGTTACAATCGATAATAAAGAATCCACACGAACTCGCTAGATTAAGCATATTAGAAGACGAAGTAAATAAACAGGTAGACGAAAATATGTATACATTCAGAAATAGCCATTTTATATATCCCATTTTATATATAATATTTTATATATTAGCTTTAGCGGATTAATAGTAATTGTAATCGCAACCGTTATAATAATTGTAATTGTAAGAAGAAAGAGAAACTATAATAAAGAACCTCCTGTCGTAACACCAAAGGTTTGCGACGAAGCAATGATGTACTGAGAGTAAATGTAAAACAAATGTAAAATAGATGTAAAAAAACAAAATAGCAACCCATGTAAAACTTAATTATATGATTAATATAAGCATTACGAAATATTATTGTACGACTAGTATAAGCGCTAAATTAAAAGAAAACTCCCCCTCGTTTTCTTTTTCCAAGGGGGGGAGGGATGTTGCGAGGCAACCTGAATAACGTAATCCGACCTCGCGACATCGCCGAGAATTCTGACTAACCCGAGAATTAAAATATGTAATTAAAATACGAATTAAAAATAATAAAGAATAATGCGCGAACGCGCCGATTGCAACCGATGTGCAATTCGGCAAGGACACTGACTCCGACAACACGTGTCGAAACGCTGACGCACCAAATAACGACACGAGGACGCGCCAAAGGCGTGTAACAGCGGACCGATAAAAGAACCGACGAGAGGCGCGCTTAGATCAGGCGTGGGCTTAGATTCAGAGGCGCGGATGCACGAGTACCGACGCATAGAATCGGAAGGAAGTGTGAAACGATAGTAGTGGGTGACTCGAAATCAGCGAACACCCAAGTCGGTTAAATAAAATGCTTTATTCTATTATAATCGTGTGGTTGTGTGCCCCCTTCTCCCCTTCCGACCACACTCCCGAGTCTGAATCTATTCTTAATTATAAAAATAATAAAAATAAATCATTAGCAAGTTGTCTTTGGAATATTGCGATTTACGAATAATAGAGAATGCGGCGTTCTTGAAGCTGCCGATACATTGTTAAGTATTCCTTTATATAGAACTGATCGAAATACAACTATTAAATGATTAGATGTTAAAAATACGATCCAGAAAATTGAAAAGTTGTAAGGATATTGAAATTCTTGACAATGAATCTACGGATATATTTTGTCCGTCTGTAATAGATAATCATTATATGTAATAGATGGTCATTATTAAATAGACCAGAAGAATTGGAACATATATCTCTTTATGAATTTATGCAATGGTATGATATTACAAAAACTAAACCACTAAAATGAAGATATTGAATACCATAAGATAGGAAGAAATTATTATCTTAAACGGCAACGTAAACATTTAATTAATCATTATAGATATGACATTCATATACAGTCAGAAAAATATTTCCTTGCAGTATTATTTATGTTTCAACCATAGCGGAAACTAGATAATCTTAAAAATGGATGTAATACCTACAAAGAATCATTTCACAGAATTAAATTACATCTTGTAGAAGCATTACAATATCACGAAAAATTAAAAGAATTAAAAACGGCATTTGAAACTGCAAAACAGTTAGTTCAAAAATATCTAGATAATAAATTGCAAAAACAACAAGATGCATCTCAAGATGATCCAGAAAATGCAATAGATGTGCAAAACATAGAGGCGGGTGAAGCCATGCAGGACTTTAAAGATCTTGAAATTAAAAAAGAGGATGTTTCTAAAATGATAATAAAATTAAACACGGATTAAAAGAGAGTATTTGATAGTTATTAGCACTATTAAATTAAATAAATCAGTATTACGATTATATGTTAGCGGTGAAGGTGGAAAAAGTTTTCTAATTAAGACTATTAAATGTTGGATAAAACAAAATCTTAATAAAGAAACTGCTGTAGCAGCACTTACAGGAGCACTTATTGCAGCATTTAATATAGACGGTTTGACAATTCACAGATTGTTCCAATTACCTGTTGAACATACTCCTAAATATAAACAATTATTATCTAATTATTATCTGATGTATTGGAAGTTCTACGAGCGGATTTAAATGATGTTATACTTTTTATAATAGATGAAATATCAATGATATCAAATATCAATGATATCTAATTTAATTTTAATATATATCATTACACATACATCTTCGATTATCCGAAATATATGACACTACTGAATGTAATGATGGCTGGTTTGATAGAAAACATATTCTTTTATTTGGAGATCTTCTTCAACTACTTCCTGTACGAAGATTTTGTTTTTTTTCATTTATTGAAAGAAAAAATTGATAAATATATTGGCACTTTAGGAACCATTAATTTATGGACTGCATTATTTGAATATGATGAATTGACAATTAATATGCAACAGCAAGGAGATATGGTTTATCGTGAATTATTATCGTATTGGTTTATTGACAAATTCAGATCACGAGATTCTTCAAAATAGAAAAATATTCTTTACGAATATTTCTTTTAATTCAAGATTGGATGAAATATGTAATTTTATTATCAATTTATCAGTTGACACTGTGTGTTTACTTCCTACTTGTCATATGTGTAATATTTTAAACATTGCAATGTTGAATCATATTAATTCAAAAGAAATATTATTAATTGCTGAAGACACGATAAATTGTATTCTATACATAAAAAAGAAAGTATTGAAAGTATTATCGAAAAATGATGAAGATGATACTAGAACAGCTGGACTTTCGAAACAAATTATTATTAAGATTGGAGCAAAAGTAATGATAAGACGTAATATTGATGCTAGTTTGGGACTGGTAAATGGTACAATCGCGAAAGTAATATTAATTGTTCAAGATATAAATACTGAATATGTAGAAAAGATCGAATTTTTATTACCTACAGGTTCAGAATACTTGAATCAGCGTTAAATTTCAAGTGATGGATAGAGCTTACGTTATCAGAAAACAATTTCCATTATCATTAAGTTATGGAATCACTATTCATAAAAGCCAAGGATTAAGTTTACAAAATGCTGTTATGGACATTGGTAATTCTGTATTTAATGCAGAATAAGGTTATGTTGCTTTGTCACGAGTAACATCTAAAGAAGGTTTGTATTTAATTAATTATAATCCCTCATCTATAAATCTAGTGAAGATGCAATTATTGAATATAATCGATTAAAACAAACGTATAAATCAGAAGCGAAATTGATTATTATTTCAAAACAAAAATATACTAAAATAAAAGATACTTTATGGACATTACCAAAAGTTATTTCTTCTGTTCAAGAATCACATGAAACGGTTCAAAAAAATATTGTTTGGGTAATACATGGGTTTCAAAATAAGGATAAAGTTTCATCTTACACAAATGCAGTTTTGCAATGTCTTTTGCATTTAAATATTATTAGAAAACTTTTTAAATGTTATTAGAAATTTTTTAGTGTGATAAATTAAATGTTTTAGATATTTTAATGAATCGATATGAAAACGAAATATCTGATTTGAATAATTTACAGTACGACAAGATTTAGGAGGTAATTTTTCTAGCTGTATAAAACAAGATGCATTTAAATCTGAATTTCTCATAGTTATCTGTGAAAAATATGATTATATCAAAAATCTAGTTAAGCATCAAATACGTTCCACTATACAGTACAAAACTTGTGATAATACAATTGTTATTACTAATGATAATATTCTTATTTCAATTCCCATTACTAATTTAAAAAAAGACAGTTATGATCTTAATGATTTATTAAATATTATTTTTTTGAGGTGGTATCACTTTTTTTTTGATGAGGAGGAAAAATGCCTTTACGCACCCCTGGAGGTAACCGTTCCCTCCAGGGAGTGTAGGACTCACCCGCTATTCGGGTACTACCCACTAAAAACCATCCTCTATACGAATACAATACAAAGACCTTGAGGGTGGGACCCCGGAACGTCACCAGACACCACTTCAGGGCCCCATCCAGTCATGCTCGGATTACAAAGCCCAACACTCACGGTAATTTAATACTACTTTGTTTGTTACAGATCTCTACAGGATGGACACAGGATCGCCAGGACCAGGACTAAGAAGATCGAGGCCACAGCAAAACAGGATCAATGTCGCAGGGAGGAAGAAAGGTAAGTATAACTTAGCATAACAAGGGAACTACGGGAATGCGGGAATTCGCAGCCGCACCGATCGACCGACTATGCGGGAGACTAGCATCAATCAGTGCGGAGTGGCGATCAAACGATTCATCCAGTGGATCGCCTAATGTGCCACGATTCGAACTCCTTGTCTTCTCCTCTCCGCATCTTCTTTATGAGACATAATCTTTTCAACAAAAGAATCAATTTGTCCCCACTCGTCTTTGCCAATTAATAATGTAGGTATTAATATGTCTTCCGAGTTACACCGAGCTTACGCTCAATCTCTTCACGAAGAGGAGACCATGTCTCACATTGGAACAAGGTATGATCCGCGTCATCTCGAGGGGCGTTACAAAATTCGCATCGATCCGTATGCCATTTACCAATTCGATGCAGGTAAGTATTAAAACATCTGTGACCTGTTAAAACCTGCGTCAAACGATAATTAAGAAGGCCATGCATTCTTGACAGCCACTCATCAATGTTAGGTACGATTAATCTCCGCGTACGAAAAGCCGGATCGTCCGGAAACATCCCATTCAATTCTCGCTTCCATGTATCGATAGCAGCCTGTTTAGCTCTCAGTTTAATCACGTTACGAGCACTCTGCGTAAGTTTACACTGGTGTCTGGTCTCAAGTTCTGAGATCCTAGAATAAATGCTCTCCCTGCTCCTCGCAAGTATGGAAAAAGGGAGAATTCCTGCGAGTAGCAGCGAAGACCACCAACGAGACAGTTCGGTATGTCGCAATTACCCTCGTCGCGATACGCCGTTGAATACTTACTATTCTAACATTTTTCTGAGTTAGGACACTGTCCTTAACCCACAATGGGGCACCATATAGTAAAATAGAATGTACTACATTAGAGTACAATTTCCTCTTATTAAACTTGGAACCTCTAAGATTAGGCATAAGTAGATTAAGCCTAGATAGGACCCGCTCGGATTTTCTAGCGACTATTTCAAAATGGTCCGTAAAGCGAGTTATCAATAATAATACCTAGATATTTCATCTTGTTACCAATACTGACTTGAACACCGCCTATGGAAAAGGACATAGATGTTTTTCTGATACGGGGAGGATTAAACAATACAGCCTCGGTCTTGTTAGGAGCAACTTCCAGTCCTAAACTTCTAATTTTATTAACGATTAGTTCGCATATTAAATTAGCCTTATACTCCAACTGATTACAGTCCTTGCTAGTAACAATAACAAGAGTGTCATCCGCAAAACAAAGGGTATAAGACCCTAACGGTAATCCTATATTAAGGTCATATGTAATATTCCACAGTAAAGGCCCTAGAACAGAACCCCGTGGAACACCACACGACATGGAAAATGACTTGTTCAATCCGTTCCTTTTAACCACTATTTCCCTGTCGGACAAGTAGTCCATGATAATCTTTATCAGATATCCAGGGACCTGTTTATCCAACAGAGCTCTTACAATATGTCGCCAAGGTAGCGAATTAAACACATTACGAATATCAAGGCTAACCGCAACGCAATAATCGCCCTCCGCCGTGTGCGATTGGACTATATTTTGCATCCTAATAAGGACATCACAAGTGGATCTGCCCGCACGGAAATCATATTGCTGGTGGCTCAATCGGCTACGCAAACCAGACTCAAGATGGAAAACAATTCTGTTAAAAACAATCCTTTCAAACAGTTTACCCACGTCATTGAGCAAGCAAATTGGGCGAAACGAGGATAGTGCTTCGCCCAACTTGCCCGGCTTCCGCAGTAAAACTAAACGCGCACGTTTCCATTCTATAGGAAAAACACTTTCTTTAAGACACTTGTTGAAACAATTCACAAATATAGTAGAATCCGTTGCTATACAAAGTCTTAAAATGCTCGCCGTTATGCCATCAAGGCCTGGAGCTGCTTTACGAGAACACGATTTTTTAACAGCAATTAATTCATCCTCCGAGACTTCAGGTATTTCACCCGCAGAGACCACTGTGTTTTTATTCCAAGTAATTTTGTTACTCGTTGGAAATAGGAGTTTAACAATCTCCTCGATTTTATTAAACGACAAATAGTCTACCAGAGCTACATACTCAGTACCACGGAGTTTTTTCGGCACGGTAAGGCGGATCGTTATTAATTTCTTCAAGTAGATCGTTCCATGAAGATTGTTGCGTCTTAGTAATTGCATTCTTGAAGTTTCGTATTTTAATATTGTAACTTCGCAAATCCTCATAATTAGAGTTAAGAGAGTTTCTACGCTTTTTAGCCCGCGTTAGTTTACATCGAGCACTAATGCTGATTCTACAAAGCTCCGCTAGTTCCTCATTCCACCCTATATAATAGGCCCTACGAGTATGAGCCACCTTAACTCTAGGCATTGTTGAATTACAGACAAAGCTTATCAAGTCAGTGAGCAGCCGCGCATGCTCAGTTGCTCTGTCATTTGCCTGATAGAAATCTAGACTTTTGGAGAAGCTAGATTGGAATTTTTCCACCTCTACCTTCTCCAATTTCCAACTTTTACGCTGAATATATTTATTTCTACGCTGACTACTAGATCTACCATAATGCCAACTAATATATTTATGGTCTGATAAGGACAGCAAATCGCTACGTAATTTCCAGGTAAAATTATCTCGGAATACCGCGTCAGATATTAAAGTTAAATCTATTATCGATCCACCGCGATCATTCACACAAGTAAATTGCGGATTATTATTCACAACAGTAAAGCCAATGTAATCCATCCATCGCTTCATTAAAATGCCTCTATCATTAGTAATTGAGTCTCGCCAACTCGTCGAACGAGCATTAAAGTCTCCAACTACAATAATCTTATCAAATAAATAATCACTGAATAAGTAATATAATTCGTCTAAAGATACACTAAATTCTTCCAGAGTCTTGCTAGGTGAGGAATAGCAACTGATCATTAAGCAATCATTTATATTCATTGCTATATATTCATCACCACATTTAACCCTAGAAAAAGTAAATATAGACTCAGAATTCAGAACGAGAATAGCACATTTTGCATCATTAGATAAAAACCAATCGCCTCCACTATCGGTCTTATATGGTTCCGATATAAAAATTACATTAACATTAAATTCTTTGGCATATTGAAACATCAAGTCTTGCGTTTTTCTACAGTGATTTAGATTTATTTACAGAGACCTAAAGCTCATTAGTATCCATATTAGTATCTACATTAGATGTATCCACGAGTTTACGAATCGGCTTAATTTTATCAGGATGTTTTAACGCATGACATTTATTCGTGCCGAGTTTATGATCCGATTGCAGACCTGCCTCAAAACACAAAACACATTTAGGGCCTTTGTCACAAGTACTAGCTTGATGTCCATTCTCTCCACACACAATTATAACATGACCTGGATCTGTCTATTGTACTTTTACAAGTGCGACTTAGATGACTGAATCCTAAACATCTATAACATTGTATAGGTCTCTCTTCTTGTAATTCAACTTTAGCTTCCGTCCATCCTAGACTCATGATTCCTTCCTTGGTTAATTTAATTGCAGTTGCTAACGGGCAACGTATCCATATGATTAAAAATTTATTATTCATCCTTCTAGCTTGATTAACCGTAATTTCATGGTGTTTACATTTGGCTTGCATCGAAACAGCAGCTATTACTTCTTCTCTTTTAATTGAGTTATCAACTCCTAAAATTTTAATGCTCGCCATTTTGATAGGACGCGAAATTTTAACGCTCGAACTAACTAACTGCCTAGCCTTAGCTGCGAGTTTATCCGCCTTTTCGGCATTATTTTCTCCATGGACTTCAAGAAACAAATCGCCAGATTGGGTATATCTGGTCCTAGTGCGCTCAATACCAAATTCAGATAATGATATCATTTCGCGTATTTTATAAAATATTTCATCACAAGATTTACCGTCCGAAGTCTTAATTGTGATGGCTGCCGTCCGTGGAGGTCTGCGTTTGTCTTCCGGAGGGATTCCGCTTCTCTTTGATGAGTTCGACGGAGCAATAACATCCTTTATCTTAGTATCCTTGCGTCTTTCTTTCTTTTTCTCACGAGGGGTTCCCTTCCCTTTTCTCCCCTGACTGGGTAGAGAGGAGGGAAGAAGTGAATCTCTCACTTCCTTTTTTCCTTTTCTTTTCCTCCTTCTCCTGCTGACTTGAACCCATTCCGCTTCAGTATCTGTTGTCGTTACGGCTAACGTCTCCGATATCGAGGGGTCAGTTTCCCTTACAGATTTCTTCCTCAATGATGGCCACTCTTTCTCAGTTCTAAGTTTCCTATTAATATCTCTAATGTTACCCTTTTGTTTTACAGGTAAAGGAGTTCCTGAGTCCACATTGCTACGGATGTCATCCGTCACAGGTAAGTGAACACCATATACATTATTTAAAGAGCGTATAACATTTTCTGTTATTAATGATATTAACTCTTTTTTATCTATTTCCTGTTTCCTAGCCTCATCCTTTTTCTTGCTAGTAAGAGCACACACTTCATTGTAATTTGGATTTCTTCTCTTAGGGGGAGAACCCGGGGGTGAAAGCATCTTGGACGATGTGGAAGGAGCTGTTAGCTTTTCGTAGTACTCCCTTGTTTTTTTACTTTCAAGCTTTAACTGCTTGTTATCTTCCTTTAAACAAGCTATTTCCTCTTTCAAGAATTTAATCTCCCTCGCCATATTGGAAACCGATTGCCTGGCTCTATCGTCAGTTCCACCGGCCTCAGCACGTTCAAAAAGAACACAGGTAATTTCTTTGATCTTGTCAAGACTCTTCTTCATTCTGCCGCTAAATTTCCTCTGGATCCTCGGGGATTTAGACCGCATCTCATCTATATAATCAGCCAACTCAACAGCCCAGGAATCCAGGCGGTAAGTAGGCGCATGAATAGGCGGCCGGCTGAGACAGCTATTCACGTGCTGTCTCAGAGCTGGCCGCTTTCCCTCCCGATGGAAGAGGGCCAACTTGGTCTTTCTCCGGAAAGAGGGGAAGCCTGAGGACTCCCCGTCCGCATACAGGCCTGCTGGACGAGGCGGGAAAGCTGTTCAAGCGGATAATCGCCGCCCGTCTCGTTCGGCACCTGTCCCTGGATGGTCCCAACTTATCGGGGGATCAGTTTGGATTCCGGGAGGGCCGATCCACGATTGACGCGATTCAGCGCGTTCGAGCCCTCTCGGACCAAATCGTTGGTGGGGGGGAGGTGGCGGTGTCCTTGGACATCGTCAACGCATTTAACTCCCTCCTCTGGGAAAGGATTGGGGAGGCGATGAATTATCATCACCTTCCCCCATATATGAAGGAGGTCATCTACTTCAGGGACAGGACAATCGGGTTCCGCGACAAAGCGGGACTCGATCGCGGGCGGGGAGTATATTGCGGGGTCCCGCAGGGGTCGATGCTTGGGCCGCTCCTGTGGGACCTGACATATGATAGGATGCTTTGCACGGCGCTCCCCTCTGGCTGCCACGTTGTGTGTTACGCGGATGATACATTGATGGTGGCTGGGGGGGATGACTGGGATGGGGTGCTGGTCATGGCCAATATGGCTGTGGCTAGCGTCGCAAGAGCGATCGCGGCGATGGGGCTGGAGATGGCGCCCCACAAAACGGAAGCAATATTCTTGTATAAGAGAAGACGTGAGATGCCGCCTCCGGCATTCGTGCGGATAGGGTCGGCCCGCGTTGGGGTGGGACCGAACCTAAAATATCTCGGTCTCACCCTGGATGGACATTGAGGATTCGAGACTCATTTTAGGTCTCTGACTCCCAGGTTGGGTAGGATGATGAACGCGCTGTGTCTCCTGCCCAACCTCGGTGGTCCGGGCGCCGCTGTGCGGCACCTATATGTGAACACCGTCCTGTCGGTGCTCCTGTATGGGGCACCGGTTTGAGCGACCGCAATGGCGGCCAGCCGCCGCATAAGGGCGGTGGCAAACGCGGTTCAGCGCCGTATGGCCGCCAGGGTCGCCCGTGCATATAGGACGGTGTCACACGCGGCGGTCACGGTCCTCGCTGGGGTCCCTCCTGTGGATCTCATGGCCCTGGAGCGCGCTGAAGTCTATGCGCATCAGGGGCACTGAGGGGGGAGGAGATAGTCCCCGCGGCGAGGGTTGTGATAAAGATTAGGAGGGAGGAACGCGCTCGGGTCATGCTGCAATGGCAGCAGAGGTTGGAGGATCCGGACGCGTTTGGCCGTTGGATCACCGAGGCCATCCGGTCTCTTCTCACAGAGTGGGTGGGAAGGGGCCACGACGGGCTGACCTTTAGGTTGGCGCAGGTGCTCTCTGGACACGGATGTTTCGGGGAGTACCTGTGCCAAATTGGGAAAGAGGTTGCCGAAGTATGTCGGCATTGTGGGGCGGCCCGGGACACGCTGGAGGCTTGTCCGGCGTGGGCCGAGGAGCGCCGTGCCCTGGCCGCGGTTGAGGGATGACCTCTCCCTCCGGTCCCTGATTGAGGGGATGCTAGAGGGGGAGGATAAGTGGAGGGCGGTCTCTTCCTTCTGCGAGGCAGTGATGCGGCGGAAGGAGAAGGCCGAAAGAGTGAGAAGGGGTGAGTCTCTGGCCCCCGCACAACGCGGGGCCCTGAGGGCTCGCCCCAGAAATATCAGGAGGCGGTTGCTGGCGCATCTAAGGGCGCAGTAGCCGTGGGGGGAGGGGAGTTGGGGCGGCACCTGCCTGCCTGTTCTCCCCCCCTGAATGGTTCCCAATGGTAGGAGTGAGATCTCTCCGGGTGATGGGGGTGGCGCCTTAGGGGCCCATGGGCCCGGGCGCTGCCCCCTCTCCTTGTTCGCAGCCCCGTGCATTGCGCTGGGTAGCCCTGGGGGAGACCCAGTCGGGGGGGAGCTCTTCTTTTGGGGGGCGTCCTTCCTCCCGGCAGAGTTGGCACTCTTGGAGGGGGATTGGCTGGGGCTGGCCACGGCTGACCCTGGTCATCTCCTCTTCGGGGGTGCGCTGGTCCCGGGGGCGGGGCGGTATTTTCGCGCCGCGCTGCCGTCGAGACCGCGTGGGACCCGGCCAGGGGTTTGGGCGTGGGATCCGTGGGGTCGCCACCGCCTGTTCCCCCGGACAGGTACGGGGAGCAGCCTCGAGTCCCGCCTCGAGACTTCTCTCCTAAGTAGGGATAAAGGTCCCAACAGTGGGTGCCCGCATCTGCCTTCAGCGGATGCGGGTAAGGGCATGGGGGGGTCCATGAAGAAATGCCACTGGTAGTACCGTGGGCTGCCCCGCAAAATGCCCAAGTAGGCACACACCGGGTTTTTTTAGTGAGTATGGGGTGACCACAGCATGGTGGCACCACCGAGTCCCACACTCCCTCCGGAGCTCGGGATGCTCTGGGGGGGTGCGTAAAGCATTTTTCCCAAAAAAAAGGTCTACCAAAAAAAAGGCGCATGCACATCAAGATGCACTCGAATGAGTTCGATTGTGTCTTCATCCTGCGAAAGTTCTTCTGTTTTTTCCGATATTACAGGCGCCTTCCTCTTTCTCTTTGTTCTAGAGCTGGTGCTTGCTGTCGACATGCCGTCATCATCATCCGGCTTGACAAACCAACTCTCCTCATCCACTGTCCGTGGAAGGATCTGCCTCCGTTGGAGAAGGCTTGCGGGAGGGGGGGGCTTATAATTAGGCACCCTCGGTGTGCCTCTTTGCTTTGGAGGAGCTAGGGCTCTTATGTCTGAGGCGGTCAAACTCACCTCTGACATACTCCGATCTCCGATGGTTGGAGACATACTAACGTCGTCCCCCGGAATCCTCCTTTGTGAGGATGTCGGCGTAATAGGAAAAAGCTATTCTATCCTCACCAAAACCTCCTCGTTGCTAACAATTCGAGGTTTACTCGAGTCCTCTTCTTGTTCCATGGTCACGTCCTTCGTTGCATTATCCGTCATCATCGTCCTGCTCAATGTTGATTGCGTTATCCATGCCGCGCGTAGTAGTAAAGCGGTTCGCTCATTATGGGAGCCACACCGCGGTGCAGCTACTTCCCCGCTGTAAAAGAGACCCTAATAAAAAGTGCAGAAGCCGAGAAGCAGCTTGTCAGGCGACACCACCCTATCTGCACCATAAATGACTCTAACAAAGGATTACGGGATAGACCCACGCCATAAATGATGCAAAAGGTTTAACGTCACCCTTACTACACGGACCCGTACCCCTCCGAAGGGCGGACATCCGTGCCCCAGGCTAGACGGTGCTGCAATTTACCCTATGCAGCTCCGGGTATGGGAGAATACTGGCCACATAACTCCTCACACACACGCCTTCAGTCCCCCTTCAACCCCAGCATTGACTCCAGCCACTGGGAGAAGAGCGGCCATCACGACACGGGGGTTCACGGGCCTTTCTTTGCCTACACCCTCCCGAAGGAAAATACAGGACTTACGGTTACCCGTATTACTACCCCAGAGGTCGCGACGCCAAGCCTCAACCTTCCAGCCCGGTCGGGGGGGTACTACTCCCCCCTTGGCTAGTCTGCCGGGAATATCCGGAGACCCTCCATCGCGTCTGACTCATTCATCACACATTCTCTCTCCCTCCCATGCACACTAGCTCGGGTACTCCGGGTTCGCGAAGCCCGTACCGCTTCCCCCCCTGAGGGGGGACGGCCCCTGGAGGAGAGGTGGTATCATCACTCTCATGACCTATATAAAAATTGTACAGAAAGATATAATATTAAAAAAAAAAATTAACATTAACATGAGAAATACTTATCATTTATTTATAATTATTTTCAGAACAAAATGGTAAATTAATAAAAATAGATCAATTTAATTTGCGTGCAGTATCAACAACTACAATATCAGTAAGGGGACAATTTTATAAGGTAATAAATGCCATTTTTCATGGATCATCTATTGAAAATGATCATTATACAAGTATATGTAGAGATGAAACGTCTAATGGATGGATGGACATTGATGATGCCCAAATTAACAAAAAAAAATGGCCTAGAGGAGCAAAAAATGTGTATATATTTTTTTTAAAAAAGATTATTAAAAAATAATAACTGAATACTGATTGTTTTTTCTAGTATATATAAAGTAAAAAAATGTTTCAAATATGCTAAATAATAAATACTATTTGTTACTAAAAAAATGAGTGATATCTTAATAAAATTACCTTTTAAAAAAGGTACAAAATAATGCCAAGTTCACGCGCCCGTTTTCTTATTTATGTAAAAGAAAGAATTTTGTACAAAAATTTCCACCTACAAAAGTCTTTTTAATAATAAATTTTATATTGGTACAAAAGATGTGATATCTTCATATCACAGAGAACTGGTGCTAACTTCTAATTTAATAAAATAAAGAGAGCTTTACATTGAAATACATTTTATTTTGTAGTTCATTTTTATTTGAAAAATCGTTTCACTATTTCTACATGATATCAAAAATTGGCACAAACTTTTAATTATATGAAGTAGAAAAGAAACTTTGCAAAGGTGAAAAAAGATGTTATCAATCCAAAATTAATGTCAATTTGTAGTTGCCAAAAAAATTTTATTGAATTATTGTACTTGTGTTTATATAAAAATAAAATATAAAAGAAAATCTGAAAAAAAACGACATACAAAAACTTAGCGCTTGGGTCGCTAAACTTTAATTAAAACTATTTTTAATAATAATAAATTATGTGACAGACAAATAATTTTTACTACAATTTACTTTATTTTTAATTTCATAATTTGTTCTAAATTACAACTATTAATCGTGCTACTTCATCTGTCCAGATAATCTCCGTGCCATTATTCTTTTGGTACATTTAATTCCAGTTCCGAATTCTGTGAGAAAGAGAAAGAAAAAAGATATAAGTTCATTACAAACTATAAATATTTATAAATTGAAAGTTTTTTAGCATATTTGTCTATATATAACTGCGCAGTGTGACTCAAATATTTTAAAATTTAATTTTAGGCAAATATTAATAAGAAAAATTATGTTGATGATTTCTATAATTTCTTCATATTTCCAAATTCGTCATTAATACAGATTTGGCCTGTAAGTTTTATTACATGTGTATTTGTATATTCTTCTACATAAGAAAATAGTATTTTCCTTCTGTTTTTAGGAAGGTGCAAATATTGAAACTTCAATTGAAAAAATAAAAGGCGAAAGGTCTTATTCAACCTTATATTATTTTAATGAAAGGACGATCAATGAATTATTTTATTCAAACAGATAATCAAACTTTGACTTTAAGTAAAAATTCATCAGTTATAGCACTTGATTTGTTCAAAATATTATATATTTAATGTAAGGTATCCGAAAACATTAATTAATTTTTTTAGTTTCTTGGAAAACTATTTTTTTCAAATATTATTTAAAATAGCACATGGTCTTGTATCCTCTACTCATATTAATATTAGGTTGTCGGAAAAGGTTGTGCCGTTTTGGAGATGAAAATGAGATATCAAATTGAATCATTGAAACGTTTATTCAATCCACGATATTCATATTTTGATCGATGATCTGCTGCCATCGTGCCGGCAATTCCATAATTTCCTTCTCATAAAACTTCTAGGACATCTGAGCAAAAAGTTGTCTAGGTGATTTTTGACGTCCTCCACAGAAGTGAATGATTTTCCCTGAAAATTATTCTGTAGAGTGCGAAACAAATATGTATCTGATGAAGCAATATCGGGAGAATATGGTGAATATGACAAAACATCCCAATCTAAGCGTAACAGTTTTTGACGAGTCTGCAAAGATGTATATAGTTTCGTGTTATTGTGATGAAACACAACACCTTTTCTGTTCAATACCGGCCGCTTTCCTGCAATGACGCGCTTCAATTTCTCTAATTGGGCACAGTATTTATCAAAATTAACGGTCTGATCTTGCGGAAGCAACTCGTAATAAATTTGTCCAAGGTAATCCCATCAAATCGATAGCACCTTTTTCGGGTGCAAACCAGCTTTGGTCACGGTTTGGATCAGCTCGCCGCGCTTTTGTCATGACCGTTTTCGCAGGACATTTTCGTATAAAATCCATTTCTCATCCCCAGTAACCATGCGCTTCAGGAAATTATCGAATTGGTAACACTTCAGCAACAAATCACACGTAGAAATTCGTTCGATGAGATTCCGCTTTCAACTCATGCGGCATCCAAATATCGGCCTTGTTCACCATCCCCAAGCGTTTCAAGTGGTCAGCGACGATTGAATGGTGTATATTTTCTGCGATCTCCCGCATCGTGAGATGTCGGTCATTCGACACCATGGCCAAGAGTTGATCATCGACATCCGCGAATGGTCGTCCAAAGCGAGCAGCATCGGTCACATTCAAATCCAGAATGGAAACGCGCGTATTACTTTCGACTTGTGCGTTCACTAATGGCATTTTCCCCATAGACAGTACATATTCTCTTTCGACGAGCATCCACAGCATTTTGTCCTTCTGATAATAATATAATAAAATGTGCCGAAAATGTTCTTTCTTGTAGTCCATCTTTACGATTGCAACACACACAACGCAATCTGTGCAATCAAACTATTTGTAAAATGTTAAGCACAATGTTCCTTTTCAAATAATATATAGAAGTCATATCAATTTATCTCATATCATTATTATTTATATTGCCAACGTCATCTATCGGAGAAACGGCACGAATTTTTCCGATAACTTATTTCAAATATTACTCCAATATCATAGGCATAAAATATTTATATAATATATATTTTTTATTTTATATTTGTTTGTTTTATTAATTAAATAATAATTGTATATTGTTTTCTTTTTTTAATTTTTTCTGCTTTTTAAACTTATGAAAATGAACTTAAGTAATGAACTGAAATAATTTTTAGGAATTCGTAAAATTAAGATTAGTGAATTTGCTCACCTAATATATAAATATATAACATTGGCTGCGTTTCGATATTCACTGCCAGTACTGAAAATATATAATTCAGGTCACGTATATTATAGATTTTCAATACTTGCAGTGAATATCGGAACGCAGCAATTATCCATTAGTTTATTATCTAAGTAGTCATTATCTAAGTTCATTACCATAAATTTAAAAAACAAAAGGATAAACAACAGTTATTGGTCATATTGTTTTAATTAGTGATTAAATTTTATTTCAAAAAGTACAAATGAATGTAATTACTTAATTTAATTTTGTGGCAATTTTTTAATTTAGTTTTATGTAATTAAATAGATATAATAGATAATTCCCTGCCGAGAGGGCTCGGCTGACGGGAGGTGTACCCCTCGTCTGTCTCAGTGAGTGCCGAGTGAACTCGGCCAGCCGGGGAGGGCCCTAGCTGTGTGCGGAGAAAGAGGCGTCGGTGCCGAGGGTACTCGGCCGATCGGGGCGTACCCCGGTGCTCGGAAAGGAACGGTGGTATCGGGGAGAACCCCGATTCCCGGCGGAGAAATTTCGGGAACGGCGGAGTCGGATTGAGCGAACTCGACGCGCTGGGGAGACCCCAGCAGCTCTCGGCTTGCCGTGAGAGATTCGGAGATACGGCTTTCGGCCAGGTCAAGCGAACTTGGCGCGTTGGGGAGGGCCCCAAAACTCAGGCTTTCTACCGGTTTCGGATGTTCGCTTCCTTGAGACGTGCTCTCGGAAAATGAGCGAGGAACAGGAGTCAACGAGGAGTGATTTCCTGTGGAGAGCGATGCCTTTTTATACCCGAGATCAACCTCGGTATTTTCAGTCGGATCGGTCGGATTGGTCGATCTCGGGGTTAGCATCTCCCCAGGAGTGGAAAAAAAGGATCGGGTATAATTGGTTTTTTGGGGATTATAAGGAATAGGAGCGGGGGATGTTTTAAGAGTAGGGAAGGAATTTGATGGGAAGGTAACGGCGCGGTGCGGGGGTGGTACGCGCTTGTAGACGCGGTCGTGGCGCGGCGTCGGTGCGGCGCGGGACGCATTTACGCTCGGTGGTACGGTGCGTGGGGCGGCGCGGGGTGCGCTAGCGCTTGGTGGCGCGATGCACGCGTGGCGAGGAAATACCACGAAAACAGACATATTTTCGTGGTATTCTCCGACGCTTCGGAGTTCACGTATTATAATGATTAAAAAAAGAGGCATAAATGCCTCTTACGGCCACTGCCGCACTCCGCCTGTTATTCGGTGTCTTCAGGACGTCCTATGAGCCGGATATCCTGAGGACTTATATACTTATTATGATCTTGAAATGTAAACAGGACGTCCTGTGGACTAGCAATGAGCGACTCATTACGTCCTCGAGACGTTCTCAGGACATTCTTCACTAAGCCTCAGGCTATTCGGACTTTCTTAAGACGACTTTAAGATGACTTCAGGATGACTTCAGGGACATTCTGAAAACAATCGCGTTCCGATATTGACTGCTGTAGTACTGAAAATCTATAATATATGTGACACTCTTTACGAAAAATAAATGGAAAAAATGAAAAAAAATGAGAGAAATTGATGAAAACATTTTTTATCTCCTATCACTGCATGTTTCTAAAATCGATTATCCATCCATTTGGAGATCCTGCTCGATGTCGCTTAATCTTTGCACTGGGACGAAATCTGCTACTGAAATGAAGAAATAAGTGATTACAAGATTTCGGCTTAAAATATAATAAATTTGATTAATGAATGTTTCTGTATTATATAAATAGTGTCAATTTGTAAATTTCGATTGCATATGTAATTTTTATAGATAATTTAATTATATATATAAAGTGAACCTATATTATGTTTAATGAGAATCATTTTTCTTATGAAAATTGTTATATATATTTTGCTTGTTTATAAATTTATTAATAATTGTATTAAATATGGGAAAAATTGTTCTTATTTATATAATATAGTTAATTAAGAAAGATAGTAATTAATAATGTTTTATTATTTATTCATTAAAAGTGTCTAAAAAATGACGATTAAATGATGATATATTTATGCCGATAATTTCGTGACAAATGTTACATTATTTTACATCATTATTTAGTACTGACGACGAATGACGAAAAATGACCTTAAATCATCGTCATAATGATGTCATGCTACTTGAGTTAGAATATATTATTATGGTATTTTTAAAATATGTTTTAAGACTGTCAGGACAATGTCAGGATCAACAATTATTTATTAAAAATATGTTATACATAAATGCGTTATACATAAATGAGTCAAGCTTTATTAATTATTACTCGTTAGTTATACAAAACATAAAAATTCTCATTTTGAACATATGAAATAAAATATACATATATAACATAAACTATAAATTCTTTAATGTAAATAATATTTTTTAAATATAATCAATTTTTAAAGAAACTTTATATCTTTATACACACACACACACACACACACACACACACACACACACACACACACACACACACACACACACACACACACACACACACACACACACACACACACACACACACACACACACACACACACACATAACGTTTTTAACAAATAATTGTTAATAATTCTGACAATGTCGTGACACAGTGAAACGTATTTTAAAAATACTATAATAACATAATCTGGATTAACATTGGTTACATTATGGACGTCCACAGGATTACGAACGAATGTTTAAGACTTTTTCAGGACGTCACTAAGGATGCTTGTGGGATATTCTAAAGTTATCCTGAAGTCATTCTAAAGTCATCCTGAAAAATTCCTCAGGATAACTTGAGGAAGGCGTCCCGAGAACGTCTCCAGGTCGTAATAAGACGCTTATTTGTTAGTCCACAGGACGTCCAAAAATTTTTGTCTAAGTATAATGTCCTAAACATGTCCTACATATGTCCTGAGATATTCAGAACTTATACAGGATCATCCTGAGGATGTCCTGTGCTATTAGGGCTGTTTCTCAGTGATAATACACTAATTCGATTTTAGAGAGTAATGAACATCTATTGGAAGGTTTTGTTCTATGTAATATATATATATATATATATATATATATATATATATATATATATATATATGCGTGCGTGCGTGCGGGCGAGCGTGCGTGCGTGCGTGCGTGCGTGTATAAACATATATGTATACATTCTTAACATTAAAGCCAAAATGGTAAATTATTACAAGTGCTACGTACTGTACAATACATTTCCAGTAATTTGCTAAATCTTATGCATACATTTTATTTGTCACGATTAATTTTTTGAATATATTAATTAATTTATAATTAAATTTTCAAATCTCTTTCAATTTTTTTTTTTAATTAATGCGATTAAAAAATTTGTCATATGATAAAGAAAATATAAATTCTATATATATAAATTCTTAAAATTTCTCAAAATCATGGAACACAGTGTACCTGCGTCAAGCGTGCGTAGGCTCACGGATAGACGAACGTCTCTGTATAAGTGGAGGGAGAAAATTGCCAGCGTACTCGGGCACAAGTTCGTATTACTGACATATACTTATACATATATATCTGTACACACATGATACACATGATATGAACAAATTTTGTGATATTTCCCTGCTGTAATAAGTGTCTAAGCCTAATTCTAAGAATTCAACATTTCATGTTTCTTCATGTAACCTTCTAATCTAGCAATATCAGTTTTGTAAGTACAGGTTGTAAAAATTTTATATAGAGCAAATATTTACGCGACTTGAGAGCTTTGGACGTCATTTTAAGATGCCAATGGTAAAAAAAAATCTAAATTTAAAAATTTTTTCTCATTTTTGATACAAAATTCATATGTTGAATACGTATTAATGCATAAACTTTAATTTCCACATCTATAAAGTTAATAAAAAAATGAGAGCATACAAAAATTACTGCGTTTTACTGTCGATGATACAGATGAGTCCAGCATCGCCTGAACTAACATTTGTAGGTACAAGTAAAGTAATTAATAATAATATAAGCTAGAAAATGAAATGAAAATTAAATTTATATTGGATTTGTTTAAACGGTGGGGCCCGTTTGACCAAATCCACGTTGCAATTGACCATCAGCCATAGCGTTTGAACAGAGGAAAACTTCTAGGCATCGACCGCTGTGAGTGGCTGTGATCAATCGCAACGTGGTCAAACGGGACACTTTAAACCGTTTAAACATGATAAAATAAAAATTAAAACAAGCAGTACAATTGGTAATTTAACCAAGAAAAAAAAGAAGCAAAAGCAAGAAAATGCAAAGCAGGAAAGATGCATATAATATGTAGGCTGCGTTCCGATATTCACTGACAGTACTGAAAATATTAATATAATTCGTGTCACATATGTTATAGATTTTTAGTACTAGCAGTGAATATTGGAATGCAGCCGTAGAGTTTTCAACTACAGAGTGAATGTAAATCGTTTCGAAATTGATTAAACTCATAACAATCTTATGATCCAAATTAATAAATTCCAGTTAAGAAAGGAAAGACCGAAATGAAATAACAAATAATGGATTATGTAAACAATTAATTAATCATTCTTTCTTGTTTTTTTTTAATGATATGATTATCTTGATAATATAAAAAAAAAGAAAAAAATAGAAAACACGAGCAAATATAAAATATTATCATCTATATTAATAAGTTTTGATCGTTTAAAGAATGATTAACTTACGCTTTACTTTAAATAATTTGAATTAGAATTAAATTGATTGTAACTATTTTCAAACGCTACAATACACTCAATACATAATTTAAATCTTTGAAAATATAATTATAATAATTATTATTATAATAAGCCTATTCATAACTTAATATTTTCCACATTTTCGATCAAATGTATTTAATTTATAGATAAGATAAATCAATATAATTGTTTTGAGATCGGCTTATACATTTTATAGTAAGTATGTGTGTGTGTGTGTGTGT
>JAECZD010000003.1:16722873-16770373 GCA_024349325.1 Pogonomyrmex californicus | reverse complement strand
TCGAGTATAGGAAACTATGCAAATGACTTTTCGCAATGGTTAACAGACTACGTATGTGAATATACATATCTTAATTATTTTAAACAACAGTATATAAATTTTGTTAAATTATATAGATATGAAATTTTATGAAATTCATTGAAAGCAATTTGCTTTTATATAATAAATATAATATCTGTATCTACCATTTATAAAAAAATATAATATATGCGAATTCTTTTGTTTCTAAAGTCCGAACACGTTTTGATGAAAGATATTGAAAATCATCAAAAAGAATGCGAGAAGGTTGGCAGAGAACTTACGATTCTAAGAGAAGAATTGAATGATATGATACAGAAATGTGACTTAAATTGTATTATCGAAGCTAACGTGGATGCTAATGATTTATCAAATCTTAATATAATACCTGAAGTCAAGTAAGAAAATATATTTATATAAAATTTATTTGCGTGCAAAAATTATTAAAACGTAACGTTGAAAATGTAACAACTTTTTAGTATAGATTGAGCAACATAAATCTAATGAAGAATATTAAATTGGGAAAAGATAATTTAAATAAAGTACAGAACAAGATAAAACAAAGCAAGATGATATTTAACGAATCTAAGACAAAAGAGAAGATGAAGCTATTCTAAATTGTATTCGTCGTTTGTTCTTATGTCTCTTAAATTAATAGAAATAGTTAGTTATTGTTACATGAAATTAATTAAAATGTATTTTACATTAACTAATAATTTGTCGTTGTATAGTTTACAGAATACATGTTGAGTGATTTTTAACCAATTTAAGTAATTTAACAAATTGATTCTAATATTGATATCTTAATTATAAAAGAAAAAAGTCTGTTAATTGAATATCCTGACGAATATATGTATATGTTTGTATTTGAGTAAAATAATTTCTATGCGTAAATTTGATTAATGTAAAATTGAATATCAATATTAAAAATTTAATTACATAATTGTATAATTGGGGATAGAAATATAAATATATATGTATTTTTTTTTAAATACAATATACAGTTTTTAAAGGTGGATTCCAAGCGCATATAGTACAGAATTTTTCTATAGTTCATGTCACTGATAAATTATACTATAATATTATATTATACTGATAAATTATACTATAATTATATTATAATTTCAACTCATAAATTATAACAAAATATTTTATAGAATTCAGCCATTATGTCCAATAGTACGTTTCTCTTTGAAAAAAATGACTTTAAAAATATAAAATATAAAAAAATAAAATAAGTAAAAATAAATAAATAAAAATGATAATTTTTTTAATAAACAAAAGAAGTTTTTTAGAAATTCCCGTCTGTTCAAAAAAATTAAAAAAAATAAATAAGAATAGCCTATTTCCCGTCATTTCTTGAGTGCACGCGTATCAGTCGACAACCAATAGATGTGCTCAAAACTTTACTCCATGAATAGATTTAGGCTGCGTTCGGGGAGCGCACTATTAGCACTATCACATCATTTCATCTTTATGCATTATATGTAAATTGAGAATAGACTGATGTGAGTTCTAGTCTAATAGCGCGCTCCCCGAACTCAGCCAGAATAGTATTTATTTGACTAATTAGCAGAACAAAAAAAGCGAAAATTTCTTGATGGTTTTGATAAATCAAATGTTGCTCTACTCGTTGAATAGGGTTTCGGAATTCCAGTAGTCACGACGTCGATTCGAATTTACGCGCGGTTTGTCGCCAACTGTCGCCAATGGAAAGCCGGTTGTGATATACGCGGCGTTACTTTTCGTATTCTTTGCCGATGCTGCCGGATTGTATCTTTTGAAAATAAGCGTGGCTTAATAAAAAAAAAAAAAAGCGGTTCTCTGATTATCGAAATGGAGCTCACTGATGATAATTTGGTAACGTTGAGTGAATATTTGAAGCACACCCTCAGCACGGACGTGAGTGTCAGATGTTCAGGTCGGTATAACCTACAAGCTCTTTAGCTTTCATATTTTGAACGCGTTTTGTATACGTTTTTCACACATTATTGTTCGATTTGTATTTCAGCTGAACTCTTTTTGAAATCGGTGGAAGTTAATCAAAATTATCCTTTATTACTGCTTCATTTGGTGGACAAGTCTGAGATCAACATTACGATTAGGGTCGCTGGCGCGGTTGCATTTAAGAATTATGTCAAACGCAATTGGAAAGTGGTAGGGTTTTTCTTTTTTTCTTTTTACATTCTTCATATATTTTCATGTCGTCGTTATGTTGCGTTGTACTTTGGTTTGTTATAATTATAGAGTTTCGTTTTAGGAAGAAGACACAGTGGATCACATACATGCTCAAGACAGAGACACTGTCAAGAAGTTAATTGTCAATCTGATGTTACATTCACCAGACTCGATACAAAAGCAGTTATCGGATGCGATATCTATTATTGGAAAGTATGATTTTCCAAACAAATGGCCGGAATTGATTGATCAGATGGTAGAAAAGTTTAATACTGGTGATTTTCATGTGATCAATGGTGTTTTGCATACTGCACATTCCTTGTTTAAGAGATATAGATATGAATTTAAAAGCGAAATCTTGTGGACAGAAATAAAATTTGTATTAGATAAATTTGCAAAGCCTCTAACAGATTTGTTTTTAGTAAGTATCAATTATTTTTTGCATGCAAATAATATTTTTAAATATTTTTAAACAAAATTACTTTACAGACTACAATGAATTTAACGCAAGTACACGCTAACAATACGGAAGCTTTAAAGGTTATATATAATTCTTTAGTTATCTTATGTAAAGTGTTTTATTCTCTTAACTTCCAAGTAAGTATTTGTGTGTACATGTATTGTATCTATCAATCAAATATCAACCAAATATGAATGAGAATTTATTATAAAATAAATTTATAAATATTATTACTGTTATTAATACAGGATCTGCCAGAATTTTTTGAAGATAATATGGAAGTGTGGATGAGAAACTTTCATACTTTATTACTTGTTGACGTTCCCTCCTTGCAAACCACAGTAATTTATATATTTAATTAAATATATATTACTATTAATTTATATTTAAATGCTTAAGATCAAAATAATTTCTCAATTTCAAACCTATTTAAAGGATGAGGAAGAAGCAGGTGTAATAGAACAGTTAAAATCACAAGTGTGCGACAATGTTGGCCTATATGCCCAAAAGTATGATGAGGAATTTCAACCTTATTTACCTCAATTTGTTACAGCAGTTTGGAATTTACTCACATCTGCAGGACAAGAGCCTAAATATGATGCTGTGAGTTAAATTCAATATTGTTCTGTTGTTGAGAATTTTAGAAACAAAACGCGAGTTAAAATGTTGGAATATATCTGCGATCTATCAGCGATGTATTATTATTATTACAGTTAGTTTCAAATGCGTTGCAATTTCTGGCCACGGTAGCTGATCGGGCACAATATAGACATTTATTTGAAGAGCCAGCAACTCTTAGCAATATTTGCGAAAAAGTCATTATTCCTAATATGGAATTTAGAGGTAATTTATATTAATATGAATATGACAAATCTATATCACATTAAATTTTTAAAATCTTGCAGAATCGGATAATGAATTATTTGTGGATAATCCCGAAGAATATATTAGACGGGATATTGAAGGCAGTGATGTAGATACCAGGAGGCGTGCAGCTTGTGATTTAGTTAAAGTATTATCTAAATATTTTGAAGCAAAGATTATGGAGATTTTTGGAGCATATATACAGGTAAATAGTAGAATATAGTAGAATAGATCATTGATGATCTCAATGATTGATGATTTCAACAAATATTTTTTATAAACGATGCAATAATACATATACATTCTGCAAATTTGTGTATTTTTTAGGTAATGTTACAAAAATATGCTGAAATGCCATCGAAATATTGGCGTAATAAAGATGCCGCTATTTATCTTGTTACTAGTAGTGTGAGTAAAGCACAGACGCAGAGACATGGAGTTACTCAAAGTAGCGAACTTGTCTCCATACCACAGTTTGCTGCGCAACATATCGAGCCTGAACTGGCAAAATCGGATGGTATACTGAATGCATTTGTTTAAAAAAAAAATAATTTAATTCGACTTATAATTAGTGCTAGTTCTATTTTTATATCATTTAAGGAGATGCTGAACTTGTCTATTACTAACTGAATGCAGTAATTTTTGTATCACTTTAATTTTTTAATTTGGTAGATTTAGAAATCCTTTTCCACAATTAAAGTTAATGTATTAATACGTATCTAATATGAATTTTGTATCAAGAACGAGAAAAGTTTTTATAATTTTTCTCTTTTACTATTTGATACTTTAATATGGTCCAGAGCTGTCAAATCGCGTTAATATTTGCTTTATATAAAAATTTTACAACCTGTTTCCTTTCTAAAAAAAAGGCATGACACTTGCATCTCTCGAAATTATTGTTGCCGCATTTCCGCGATGCCGATTGGTTCTCTCGCTGCGCTAACTTCGTGAATAGCTATCATTGTATTGATCTCATAGAGGATCGTTTTGACAATTATGTATAAAGAAGTTAAAAATATTATAATAATATAATTATAATATTATATTATTATAAGTTATAATATTATATAGTATTATAATAGTATTATATTAATTTTTGCTCTTGTGTTGAAAAAGATAAATAACGCGCGCGCAGCGCGCGTTTGTAATGTCTAGTACCTATAAAATGATATTGCTAGACTGATATTGCTAGACTAGAAGATTACATAAAGAAACAATGTTGAGTTCTTAGGTACCTATGTATGTATTGTGACACAAACAGGCAATATGAAAATTTGTTTATTTGTATGTAGAAATGTATATATGAGTGTATGTATGTATGTATACATATATATAACACGTGTATACACATGTATAAATGTGTGTATGTATGTATGTTAGATGTGCATATGTATGAATGTTTTTGTCGGAATTCACTCATCTATTTAGCATTTTCTTAAAATTCTGAAAATTAACAAGTTTGGCGTATGATTTATATTCTTAAATAATTACTGCTATATGTATATATATATATATATATATATATATATATAAAATTAAAATAATATATTTCAGTGAATGAGTTTCCAGTACTTAAAGCGGATGGAATAAAATTCTTAATGACATTTAGATCGATATTACCTTATGAAATGGTAATAGGAAATTTGCCGCAATTAATAAGACATCTAAGTGCCAATAGTATTGTTGTACATACTTATGCTGCTTGTGCAATTGAAAAAATTTTCACAATAAGGGGTGCTGATAATTTGACCATGTAAGAAATAAAAACGATGTCTTAATCATCAATTCATACGATTAATCAATTGAAAATTTTTTCAAATTTTATAGAGTCAAAGGGATCAATATATCACCGTTAGCGGCAGATTTATTGAAAGGACTCTTTGCGTGTTTGAATGTCCCAGGTTCTGAGGAAAATGAATATGTTATGAAAGCTATCATGAGGAGTTTCGGTATTCTGCAAGATGCTGTGGTGCCATTCCTAGCCGATTTACTTCCAAAACTTACTGAGAAACTTGCGATTGTATCTCGAAATCCAAGTCGGCCAAACTTCAATCATTATCTCTTTGAAACTTTAAGTTTGTCTATTAAGTAAGTTATTAATATGCATATTGTCCATATCGTTCATGCAAAGAAAATGCTGTGATTATCGTGAATTGACTTTTTTTATTTTTATCTTTTGTATTTTATTTTGCATTCTTTATAATGAAAACTCGCACTTTTTTTTAGAATTGTTTGCAAGACGAATCCTGAAGCAACGTTATCCTTTGAACAAGCGTTGTTTCCTATTTTTCAAGGAATTTTGCAACAGGACGTACCAGGTAAGCTATTCATGACCTAATATGTTACAAATTGTTTAATTGCTCATATTTATATCTTTTTTCAGAATTTATTCCTTATGTTTTTCAAATTCTTGCGTTGCTTTTGGAGCTACGAACTAATCAAGATATACCGGAATCATATATGGCTTTGTTCCCGTGTCTGTTATCGCCTGTACTATTTGAACGTCAAGCCAATATCCATCCTTTAATTCGTTTGTTACAAGCATTCATTAGTCATGGTTCGCATCAAATTATAGCACAGGACAAAATAAGTGCACTGTTGGGAGTGTTCCAGAAGTTAATTGCATCAAAAGCAAATGACCATGAAGGATTTTTACTAATACAAAACATTATTGAGCACTTTGAACCGTAAGAATATTTGTAAAAAAGTCTATTTTTTTATATTGTTTATACTTATATTGTATATACTTTTAACGAATGATGTATCAATTACAATGCTAGTATGATATTGCAGAAATGTTTTGGAGCCGTATATGAAACAGATTTTCGTGCTGTTTTTTCAAAGGCTTTCAATATCAAAGACAACGAAATTTGTAAAAGGTCTAATAATATTTTTTGCATACTATATCATTAGATATACATCGTCAAGTTTGATTACCATTATCGACCAAATACAACCACAGTGAGTTTTATGAATATTGTATAAGATGTGTTACATCTCAGGATATTTGAAGAATTACAATAAACAATAACTTTTATATCTAGAATGTTTGGAATGGTCGTGGAGCGTGTACTCATAACCGATCTACAAAAAATAGCGGGTGAAGTAGAACGGAAAGTGGTGGCTGTGGGAATTTCAAATTTGCTAATTGACTGTCCCATGATGCTGGAGGCTCCATACAATTCGTACTATCCTCGTTTACTAGCTGCATTGATTGAATTCTTTGAGCTCCCGCAAGACCAAAGTTTATTGCCGGAGGATGACGCGTTTCCAGATCAAGATGATGCGGTTGGCTATCAAGTTGGCTATAGTCAACTCATTTGTGCAAGAAATCCTCGGAAAGATCCATTGCAAAGTATGAACTTTTTTCCATATTTAATTCGTCCTGAGATAAATAATGACTATTTTCTCATATACTTTCACATTAAAAGGTTTACAACTGTTCTGAAAACATTAAATAAAAATTCTAAATAATGTTTGTAAAGATATACCATTTAATTAATATTGCATTTATATAAAATTGTGTAATATGTTGACAGATATTGGTGACATACGTTTGCATTTGGCACAAGGTCTTGGAAGATTGTCACCAGGACATTTGCCGGGATTATTGGGCCAAATTCCCGAAGCAAATGCGAATCACTTGAGAAATTATTTGCAAACAGCTGGTATTACAGTTGCATAATACGAACTAGATGTCCGAAACAGACTGAAGATTCATTTAATAGCTCGAAAAATGAACAATATTGAACTTAATAAATTGTAATTAAAGAAGAATCTTTTTTATTATAACTGTACAATTTATGAAATACATTGTATTCTATTTGTAATTGCTAATATGCAAAAACTGAAGAATTTTTCCATTCTATGTAACTCGGGTTTATTAAAAATACTTTTTTTTTCTTTAGTTATTTAGTCATTTATTTAATCAATTTAACATATTTTGTTTATGGTATTTACATGTAAAGTAACATTGACACTCAATTTGTGTAAATTCTTTTTCAAATATTCCTGAAATATTTATTTTTTATTAAATGAGTTATCTAAAATATCATCTCTATTTCTTAAAAACGTGTTGTAAAAACACGTCTCATTTATTAATTCTAGAATATTTTTCATCATCTTTGAAAAAGAAATTATATTAATACTAATAGCTTATAAGAATAGTGAACAAGTTTATATTGATAAAATATATATATTACAAATTGAAGAAATATTAGTAAAATGCTAATCTATACTTTTTAAATAATTAAGATGTTTATGTTAAAAATTGATAACATTAATTTTTTTATTAGAATATCAAAAAAAGATGTTGAGAGAGAAAGATTATATCATATTTTTTATTATATTATAGTTATTTTTATATATTATGGTATTTTTAATATTGACAAATATAGTAGATACAAAAGAAATCATAAATAATACTGTCATAATTTAAAATAGATATTTTTTATCCTAGAAGATATTCAAAAGATAATAAAACATCAACTAATGTTTGCTTAGTGGCTATAATAACCTGAGCTTTTTATATAAATTTCTTACATAAACAAAAGAATATTATCTTTTTGAAATGAAAATGTATTGCTTATAAGATTTTATAAAGTAATAAAAGTTTGAAATTCAAATTTTCAGTTATTTTACATTATAAATTTTTTTAATTTAAACAGTGATGTGTGTGAAAAATATTAATCATTATATTATATATTTGAACAAATATTTAAAAAATATAAAATTTTTAATAACAAAAAAACAAGTATTTAAAAATAAAAAAACATAATAACATGTATAATTTGTAATATAAGTAATGGAGATTTATATAAAAATTTACGTAATGTACAAAGGATATATCATATATAATATTGGTTGATAATGCTATTAGAATAAATGTAACTAGAAACTTTTTTCTTGTATTTCAAGTTAAATATTCAAATTTGTGTATTTTTTTGCAAACATTGATGTATAAAAAAATAATCTCTGATAAATATCTTCTCGTAATTTTAAGCCACTTAGCGTCATATAGATTTTGACACGAAATAGGTTATTTCTGAACGGATATCACATATATGCTTACTATACGAGAAATACGATTGGCATCTTGTAAATATGTACGATATGCAGCATACTCATTTTTTTTTTTTACTGAAGCTACAAAGAATAATGCATACACTCATTGGTGATTGGCTATGGCATACAAGACATTGGTTTTATTTCCATATTTAAAGATCCAGCGCAGAATGATCCATAAAATTCTTCAACAAATTATTAGACATTCTGTAGAAAGAAATATTAAATGTAACATAATTTATAAAACTTTATAAAAAATATTTCAATATATATATATATTTTAATTTATATTTATTTTGTTTATGTTAATATCATATAAAATCTACACGAGTCTTTTGAATAATACTTATTTCTAGTGTAACATTCATTGTGTTTTTATACAATAAAATACATACTTTTTCACCATGTGATCATAAATATATGATGGAATTATCGTCACTGTGATGATATCTCCACCTTTCTCAATTTCTGCTGTGACCTCTTTATCTTTCATTCCAACTACGTTCTGCAAAATATTGATTTGTCTAGTAGTTGTTTCATTATTTACTCTATTCTCTATTCTAAATAGATACTAGCCATGTTCTACATAACAGTATTACTAAATCTATAATACATGTACGTAAACTGTAGTAAACATTTTTAGTAGTATGTATCGAAACATGTGTTGTGCAAACCTTTCCATTGATCTCGAGTACTTGATGATCGGTCAAAAGTCCATTTCGCGCGGCTGAAGAATCTTTCACTAGAGCGATTATTTTTCCATTTTTAAATTGAAATCCGATGTAACCCATACTATCTTTATGCATTGTTACTGTACGCTCAAATGGTCTGTAATAAACTTAATATTATATTCACGAAAAAATTAAATGTTAGTAAAATTAAAGATTTTGTAATTAAAACATAAATTCTGACCTATCGCGTACTACTACTTTAATCCCATTGACATTTGCATTACGGAAAAGCTTATGCACTTGATCCATTGAATATCCAGCAACACATACGTCGTTAATGCTCAAAATTTGATCACCAAAACGTAATCCAGCCATTGCTGCCGGAGAATTTTGACTTACAAGGCATACAAAGATTCCATTGTTTATCGCATGTACTCTGACACCAACTTTTCCATCAGCATCTTTACATAATGTCAACTATAAAATTAAAAGTATTTTATTAAGAAGCTATAATTCTTCACGAGAAATATGTACATAATTATATACGGAATATTGGAATATTTTGATAAATATGAAATAGTAGAAATTGGTTTAGCAATAAATTATTACCTCTCTGATACCATTTGTCACATGAGCTTTTTGTAAAGTTATTAATTGTCCTGATAAAGGAGCAATCATTCCTGTTAATGGTCCACACGTTATATTTGATGAATTAAATGCCACCTAAAACCGTATTAATTTATTATAGTAATTAAAAAGTATGAATTATTTTATATAATATTGATATACATCAGCATTTTGACGTGTGGCAAGCACATATTCGGGCATATTTTGCGCAATGATTTCTTCATTCAGCTCGAGACCCATGTAATCTCCTAGAGATGGATACAACATAGTGGGTGCTGAAGGAATATAGGTCGGTGTCGAAGGAGCTGAGGGAAGTGCGAGTTCAGTCGATATCGAAGCATATTGTGATTCAGTTTGTATTTGAGCCTGCAATATTATTTCAGTTGCATAAATAACTTGTTATTTCTAGATAACAGAAAAATTATTTTGTAAATTACAATATACATTTTATAATTTTTGAACATACAGATTCTTTACATCAAGCCTACCTTCATCAAATAATCTACTTTCATATCTTCCAGTGTGGGATAGAGAGACATTTTGAATCTTTTATGAATATTACTCTGCAATGAAATGTAAACATTAATTTTTTCTCTTATTCAAAGTTTTTTTATTTCTATTTATTTTTATTAATGAGAGTAACAATTTTATTCAAAAATTATTTTTTGTAGAACAAAGAATCAATAAAAAGTATTTATTTTTATACTTGATTGGGAGCATAACATAAATAATTATATGGTATCAGTATAAATCACTTTCTCATTCATTGCAATTAGAACATTTCATATATGCTTGCATTTCTTGTAAGCAAAATTTTCATATATATCACTGATATATCGCTGCCTCAAGTCTCTCTCTCTCTCTCTCTCTCTCTCTCTCTCTCTCTCTCTCTCTCGCTCTCTCTCTCTCGTCCTTTCCTTTTCCCTCCTTTTTTCTTCTTTCTTTTTCCTCCCTCCCTGTTCTCTGTCCTATTTCTCTGTCTTAAAGATATTCTGATAGATAATATAAATCTCAAAAATTTTGAGAGATAATTAAGAATTAAAGAGATTCCAATATAGACAGATAAAAATAAAAGTAAGTTTAATTGGTACGTTTCAGTTTACACTTAACACAGATATTTTTATAAGATAATTTGTCTCTTAAACCTAATCTAATCTAATCAAGAACAAGCATCACTTTTATTCAATTTAATTTTGAAAACATATCAAACATATGTTATATAATTCATCAAAAACTTCAGACATATATCTGTAAACTATATGTATAATTATGTATAAAAATAAACGATTATACAAATAACATTTTAGATTTTTTAAGCATAAAGCATACACAAAACAAATTAATTAATAGAGAAAAACAGCTGCTTTAGAAAAATTATACAACTTGCAACATGCAAGTATATACTTTTTTTCAAAATAATTATGTGTATTTTATATCCTATATAATTATGTTAAAAGATAATTTAAAAAGATTTAAAATAAAAGAGAGACGAAGATAACTAAAATTAAACATTAAACATAAAAGACATAAATATACAAAACACAAAAATTTAGTTTAAATGTTAACAAATTGTTATTTTTTATTAGATAAAAAATTTTGTAATAAACAGAGATCTTCAAATCTTATCTATATCTATTACCCTAATAGCACATGATATTATTCGAATATTCTACATTCATACTGAAAGTATTGTCATACGTACTATTGCCTAATATACCAGAGAACATTCATATGACATCTCGATGGTATAACATTTCTTATATATTCTTAAGCTCATCTTCAGAATATATCGGATATACCCTAGGAACACATGATATCATACAAATATTCTATTTATATTGAATGTACTGTGATCATACCGAATATACTAAGATTATTCATATAAAATCTGTATAGAATATCATTTGTCATATCTCAAGTAGCAAGATAATGGCATTATGATGATGATTGAAGGTCATTTTTCATCATTCGACGTCAGTGTATTAAAAAATGATGTAAAATAAACGTAACACGAAACACGTTTGCCACGAAATATTACCGTTATAAATATATCGTCATTTAATCGTCATTTTTAATAAATAAATAATGAAATAACATTATTATTAATTATTATCTTTCTTAATTAACTGTAATATATAAATAAGAAAAATATTTCCCTTATTTAATACAATTATATTGACAAAAATTCATAAACAAATAAACAAAATATGTTCAACAATTTATAAACAATTTTCATAATAAAAATGATTCTCATTAAACATAATATAGGTTCAAGCAATAAGTATTATTTTTAATAAATTACACACTAATAACCATGTTTTGACTCTTAGTGCTTTTTTATTTGCAATTATTGTAATTTTCAAAGGTCAATATAGATTTTGTTAATTTAAATAAATAAAGTAGATAGATAAAACACTAAAGCTATAGTTTTAAACATTTAAAGCAAAATTTATTATAAATTTTTATTGTACCACTACAGAAAGATTTTTTAATTTTATGATAGAAAAAAATCTGTTCTTTTATATCTCTATAATCTATAAGATTTTAGTAAAAGGAACATTTGAAAGTAATCATATCAATCATTAATTATACTGCACATATTGTATTTATTTAACTTGTCTTTTTCCTTTTAAGCATTTTTACATAATTTTAATATAGATACGCATATTAAGAGCATGATACAATTAAATTATAATTAGCAACAATAGACAAGACCCGTCTACTCATGGCTGGATGATAACGTGAAAAATGGCATACCGACATTATGATGAATATATTGATCAGATAAAATTATGTGACTTACCAATGGATATCGATCAAATATCAATGTGCTGATTACTCTAATTGAAATCAACTGCTATAAATTGACAAGATCTGACAATATCCTTTCTTGTCGCAAATCGTCAGATAAATCACAAGAATCAAGCAGAATAAACCACAGACTTCTATATATTACGGTAGATCGCCGACTCTAACTTTTTCCCTTAAGCTGCTTTTTCATGCAGCGAGGCAAAGCTAGCTTTTACTCCCTCTCCATGGATTTTCGATGAATATAGCGAACTAGCGGAGGCATGCTGAAAAGTTCGACCAAGTCGAATTTATAGCGAAGTAATGCTAGAAAAAAGTTGCCGGTGAAGTAAAAGAGAAATTATAAAAGATATACAGATATTTATTATAGAATTTTAAAATTATGGAAGGAACATCTTTGGCAGCACCAGAAATATATACGAAATAAATAAATAAATAATAAATAAAATAAATAATACATAAATAAAAATAATAATAAATGTAAAAATAAATGTAATGTAATGTAATAATAATAAATGTATCATCATAGCCAGTGCAGCGATTATGTGTCGTCTCCTATCTCTATTGCAACTTTACCATTATACATCTATATTGCTCCATTATTTGATGTACTGACAATTATAATTCAATGAATATCGGAGCACAGCCAGTCTTTACGCTGAGGTGGAGGGATAAAACGCTAGCTTTTCTTCGCTCCATGAAAAAGAAGGAGGCGATAAGCAATAACATTTCAACGCTAGCTTTTGCTACTATTGAAGTAGAGTGGAGATAAAAGCTAGCTTTGCTTCGCTGCATGAAATTACAGCTTTAAGCTGCTTTTTCATGCAGCGAAGCAAAGCTAATTTTTATCCCTTCTCCATTGATTTTCGATGAATACAGCGAACTAGCGAAGGCACTGTTACGTCCCGAGATAGTGTAGAACGGTTAATGGAAATTGGGAAAGGACATCTAGTGTATTTATGTTCAATGGCGGCGCTGGACACGATTACACACTATATTTTCAGATTAGAAGCCGCGACCGAGCGGAAATCGCGGGGAAATATGTTTTATTAATATGATAATCGGGCTATGGTGTCAATAATATAATATAAGTAAATCGAATATAATATAAGAAAATCAATAATATAATATAAGTAAATCGAATATAATATAAGAAAATCAAATAATATAATATAAGTAAATCGAATATAATATAAGAAAATCAAATAATACAATGTAAGAAAATCAATAATATAATATAAGTAAATCGAATATAATATAAGAAAATCAAATAATATAATGTAAGAAAATCAAATAATATAATATAAGTAAATCGAATATAATATAAGAAAATCAATAATATAATATAAGTAAATCGAATATGGTATAAGAAAATCAAATAATACAATGTAAGAAAATCAATAATATAATATAAGTAAATCGAATAATATGATATAAGAAAATCAAATAATATAATGTAAGAAAATCAAATAATATAATATAAGTAAATCGAATATAATATAAGAAAATCAAATAATACAATGTAAGAAAATCAATAATATAATATAAGTAAATCGAATAATATGATATAAGAAAATCAAATAATATAATGTAAGAAAATCAATAATATAATATAAGTAAATCGAATATAATATAAGAAAATCAAATAATACAATGTAAGAAAATCAATAATATAATATAAGTAAATCGAATATAATATAAGAAAATCAAATAATATAATGTAAGAAAATCAAATAATATGATATAAGTAAATCGAATAATATGATATAAGAAAATCAAATAATATAATGTAAGAAAATCAATAATATAATATAAGTAAATCGAATATAATATAAGAAAATCAAATAATATAATGTAAGAAAATCAAATAATATGATATAAGTAAATCGAATAATATGATATAAGAAAATCAAATAATACAATGTAAGAAAATCAATAATATAATATAAGTAAATCGAATATAATATAAGAAAATCAAATAATATAATGTAATACAAGAAAATAAGTAATATAATGTAAGTACATCGAATAATATAACATAAGAGAATCAAGTAATATAATATAAGAAAATCAAATAATATAATATAAGAAGATCAATAATATAATATAAGTAAATCGAATAATATAATATTAGGAACGATGGTACCTTGAATTGTTAGAGGTAAGTTATTAAATGAATTAGAATTCTAGTGACTTCGTTTTCCTTTCCTTTACTTTTCCTTTGTGATTGTAAGATTCAGCGGTTTGAGATAGTGACTGCACTCTCTGACAGTTTGGTAACGACTGTGTTCTTCGGAGGTTCGTTCACCACTGTCCCGTCCGCGCCCAAGCCGTACCTCTAGCGTTGGGCCAGGCGCAAAGGGGAGGGGCACACAAAGCACTCCTCGACTGAGCATTTATTTTGTACTACAATTATTTGGAAATTATGAGAATTATGAGAATTATGACAATTATGAGAAAATAGGAAAATAAAAGAAAGGGAAAGGAGAAAAGAAAAAAACTACCTAATATTTCGAAGATATCATTAATGCTTAAAGGTAAATCTTATTATTCAAAACGAGAATTCATTTTCCTTCGTCTCGCGATAAGACATAATTTTATTTTATTACTATTATTATTGTTTTCTTTTGGATGTAGAATTTGGAAATATAATTCTATAACTTAATTTTCTTTTCTCGAATCATCTCCTCCTTTGTTCTCGATGCTGCAACTGTAGGAGAGGCGAAAGAGCGTTCGATAGCCTTAGTTTATACTATAGGGGAGGCTTATCGCACTCAAATATTTCTAATGTAAACTTTCAAACGAAGGGCCAACTCGGAGAGCCTTTCGTTGCGCAGCAAAATTTAATTGACGACGAAAATGAATTAAATGAATTCTCGCTTTACTATTGATTATCTTAAAATCTTAAAATCTTAATATTTAAAGTTATATATATTTTAATGTTTAAAATCGCGCATGCGTTATTTAAAGTGCCGTTCGATTTACTACGTCATTTTGGATGAACGTCCGCAAGTTTAATTTTTCTGCGGACGTTACAGCACGCTGAAAAATTCGACCAATATCCATTTCTATGGTAGCATTTTGGCCTTAATCTCCAGATTAATAAAACTTCCGTTATAATTAAACTAGGATTTAATGTTGATTGGTTTCTACAAACGTTATGTGATAAACATTTAGCTAAACTTATAACTTATATGTCATAATTCTGTAAACTTACTGCAGCTTGAACGTTGATTGGTCCAATATTGGCTCTAATAGTATGTGTATTGTAAGTGCATAAAGAACGTAATATTGGAAAGAGATAATATAAAAATTAAGTTAAAAATGAATACAGAAAACATAAATAACAAACATAAATTTTTTATTTTAAAGAGTTAAAATAATATTTTTATAACAAAAAAAATAGTAATTGTGTGATTGTTATATTTAAGTAAAAATTTATAATAATATAAGAAATATTTTTCTTTGTGATAAATAACTAATAATAGTTAACTGATAAATAACTAATAATAATAATTAATAATAGTTATGTTTCTGTTTGAAGTAAAAATGTTTCTACAATAATAAGAAATGTTCTTCTTTTGCGATAAATAACTGTGATAATGGTTATGTTTTAGTTTGAAGTATAAGTTTTTCTACAAAAATGTTTTTGTTTTTATGATAATAATTGTGATGGAAATTTTATTTTAAAGTATAAATGTTTTTTTTTTAAATATAAGAAATATATAAGAAATGTTTGCAGTTTTATCATAATTATAATAACTTTAATATAAAATATGTAATGCAAAATATTTGTGTTAATAGTATAAGTACCATTTCAGGTTAATATATTTTATTATATGTTTACGTTTCATAATTTTCATTAATATAGAAGTTTTTGAAAATTAAAATAAAATAACATGAATAAGTATAACTTATAATTATATACATTACTAAAGTTTGAACAATAAATGCATAATAGCTACGAATAACAGAATCAAATTATGGAAAGTGATAAAAGAACAATGTTAAAAAATAGAAAAATGATGAAAAATGATTAAAATTTATAATATATCTAGTTTTATTTAATTCTATTGCACAGATGCTTCATACTGTGATATTTCTTTCCTATTACATAGATAAAATATTTTTTTTGTTTTTACATCTATTTTACATCTATATATTTTAGCTTTATTAGCTCATACTTGCGTATTATTTTTCGTTTTAAGTTTTTTTTACTTTTGATAAGTACTTAGATCGTTACTACCGCTCACTAACCTAATTCCTAATATGTACTGGAGAATATCCCGGAATATGGCCACAGGATGAAAATGGTTTAAAAAAGTATATCATGTAGGACATGCAAAAGAATATCCCAGACAGCCATATAGATCGTGAAAATCTATAATATACGTGACACCTCTTACGGAAAATAAGTGAAAAAAATAAAAAAAAAACTGAGAGAAAATAATGAAACATTTTTTATCATTGCATGTTTTTAAAACGGTCATCCCTCCCGTATGGAAAGGAACTATTGAGAACTATTGAAAACTATTCAGATTTCTATGAATAGTAATTGAATAGTAACTGCGACTATTGGCGAATAGTTCTGAAAAGTAACTATTGGCGACTACGTGTATGAATAGTAATTGCAACTATTGGCGAATAGTTCTGAAAATGTACAATTATTGGCGTCTAGATAGATATTCATGTATATAATCGCCAATAGTTACTAAAGTTACTACAGAAATTGAATGATAACTATAGAAATTTGAATAATTCTCAATAATTCTCAATAGTTCCTTTTTTCATGAGTTACGGGATGTAAAATGCTGTTGCTTTTTAAAAAAACATGTAATTGCATATTACGAATTGCATAATTCTTTTTTAAAAATAACTATATGTTTTCTATGCACTAATTTATTTATCTTATTTTATGCATAAAAATATTAAAATATAATAGCAAAGGTTATAGTTTATGAGATATTTTATATTTTATGATGAAATGTGCAAAAGTAAAGTGTAAAGTTATTAATTTTTTGACAATTTTATCTTAATACTTTTATATGCAGAATAATCGGAGAAATCATGTATTGATTTTTTATCGAAAATTAATTTTACTATTATTTATCTCCCTTCAAAACGTATATCTTTTATTTTAAATGTTTTTCTTCGATAATTTTCGAAAAATCTCAATCTGTCATTTAAAATAAGACATCCTGTACATACACTCATAACATTATTAAAAAAATACAATAAAAAGATTACTAATTAGAGTATTCGCGTACTATCCAGAGTAACTGGCATATCATTTAATACTAATATCAAATTTCCACAAAAATCTCGAATTAGTAACTTGTAATTATTTGTTCTAATAGAATAGTAAACTATTCATGATTCTAATAATAAAGAATAGTAAATCCTTATAATTACTATTCGCTCCAATAGTAAATTATTTATGATTCTAATAGTAATGAATAGTAAGTGCCCTATAGTTACTATTTGTTCCAATAGTAAGCTATTTATAATTCTAATAGTAATGAATAGTAAATGCTTATAGTAATTATTCATCCAATAGTAAACTTCATGTTTCCAATAGTAATGTCCCATAATACTACACAAAATTTCAATAGTTTTCTGAATAATTATATTTTTCAATAGTTCTCAATGGTTTCTTTACATACGGAATCCTACTGGGGATCCTGCTCGATGCTGCTTAACTTCTATAATGGGATAAAACCTGCAATTGAAATGATGATATAAGTGAACATGGAATTTTGGCATAAAATATGATAGATCTGAATGTTACTATATTGTCATATAGTCTTTTAAAATCTCGATTGCATATATAATTCTTGTGGATAATTTAATTACATATATAAATCCGTGAACCTATATTATGTTAATGAGAGTCATTTTTATTATGAAAATTGTTTATAAATTATTGAATATATTTTGTTTATTTGTTTATGAATTTATCAATAATTGTATTAAATATGGGAAATATTTTTCTTATTTATATATTATGGTTAATTAAAAAAGATAGTAATTAGTAATGTTATTTTATTATTTATTCATTAAAAATGATTTAAAAATAACGATTAAATGACAATATATTTATGATAATATTTCGTGACAAATGTTACGTTTATTTTATGTCGTTGGTTAATTAAAAAAGATAGTAATTAGTAATGTTATTTCATTATTTATTCATTAAAAATGATTTAAAAATAATGATTAAATGACAATATATTTATGATAATATTTCGTGACAAATGTTACGTTTATTTTATGTTGCCCAAATAAGAAGGGAGGGTGTGCGTCACGGCGGGGCCCGACCACGAACCAGTCGTGAAAAACTCGTAATCATTTTGCGAAAAAATACCACCTCAGCCAGGAATCGAACCTGGATCTCTTGCTTACCGGGCAGGTATCTTATCCTTTCGACTACCGAGGCATGTAATGATATTTATCGCAAATAACGTGTTTAGAGTACACGTCAATAATACAATGATACGTACACATATACATATATCACAATATATATACATGTATATGTATATCTTTCTCGAATCTTCACGACCGGTACTCCAGAGCGATGTTGGTCTCTCACTCGAGACTGGATGCAGGTCGGACCGCAGTGGCGACACCCTCCAACACCATTGGCAAATGTACAAATAATTCTCCTGGTGCGCCAGTGCTCCACCGCTTACGCTTGTTCGATCCTATTACTTCTCAATCGCCAATGTCATCGAAGCTACACAGTTTCTCTCGTTGCAAAGTGGAGCCGGAAAAACCAATTATTCCCTCTGAGTGAAGCGCGGCGAAGCCACATTTTTTTTCAAACAGGCGAAGAAAGAACAATGGGTCCCTCTGCAGGGCGGCAGGAGAGATTGCATCAAGCATAGCTCGAGCTCCCGAATAAGAAGGGAGGGTGTGTTATTTTATATCATGTGCTATTAGGGATGTAATTTGAATTACACTAATATTAGTCTTATTATTACAAAATATACTTTAATTCATAATTGTAAATTATTTACTGTATTAAAAAACCTTTTTATTCCTTTTTCAGTCTTTTGTGATAAATTAATAAATTATTATCCTAATGGCACATATCATTCGAATATTCTACACTCGTATTGAAAGTATTGTGGTCATACGTACTATTGCCTAATATACCAGAGAACATTCATATGACATCTTGATGGTATATTATTTCTCGTATATTCTTAAGCGCATCTTCAGAATATATCCTATCAGCACGTGATCTCATATGATATTCTGTATTTATACTGAATGTACTGTGATCATACCGAAGATACTAAGATTATTCGTATAAAATCTGTGTAGAATATTATTTGTCGTATTCCAAGTAGCAAGATGATGTCATTATTGTAAGAATTAGACGACCGTAAGCGGTCATGAAAGAGATTCGGAATATAAACAGCTAACAGAGAGGAGCCGTCGTGGTCGTGCAGACTAAGTGTCAGATTAGTAAACGAGGGATCCCGAGTTCAAATCCAGTCGGTCTCCGTTTATTTTTCCGAATCTAATAAATATCTTTCATCTCAGAAGTGGGATTCAGCCCATGTTACTTCAGAGAGGATACAGCCTATGTTACCTGACAGGGAGAATTCAGTCGATTTTGTGTGTGTCGTTTATATGTTGTTCAAAATGAACCAATTCGGGGAGTTAAAATACTCCAATGTCGTTGTCGATCGTTCAAAAGTGGACGAAAAAAGTCGGAGAGTAAAAGTACTCTAATGTCGTGTCGATCGTTCAAAAAGTGAACGAAAAAGTCGGGGAATAAAAGTACTCCAATGTCGTGTCGATCGTTCAAAAAGTGAACGAATTCGGGAGCAGAAGCTCCAAGTTTCGGATAAAATTCCGGTAGATGAAGACTCGGTATATTCGGGACGAATGTAATGCCAGAATGGCCGAGCTGTAAGAATTAGATGACCGTAAGCGGTCATGAAAAAGATTCGGAATATAAACAGCTAACAGAGAGGAGCCGTCGTGGTCGTGCAGACTAAGTGTCAGATTAGTAAACGAGGGATCCCGAGTTCAAATCCAGTCGGTCTCCGTTTATTTTTTCGAATCTAATAAATATTTTTCATTATGATGATGATTTAAGATTATTTTTCATCATTCGACGTCAGTGTACTAAATAATAATGTAAAATAAATGTAACATTTGTCACGAAATATTACCGTTATAAATATATTGTCATTTAATCAACATTTTTAATAAATAAATAATGAAATAACATTATTAATTATTATCTTTCTTAATTAACTGTAATATATAAATAAGAAAAATATTTCCCATATTTAATTACAATTATTGACAAATTTATAAACAAATAAACAAAATATATTCACCAATTTATAAACAATTTTCATAATAAAAATGATTTTCATTAAATACAATATAGGTTCACGCATCTATATATGTAATTAAATTATCCACAAAAATTACATGCAATCGAGATTTTAAAATTAAGACTATTTAAATGACAATATAGTAACATTCATTAATCGGATCTATCATATTTTATGTTAAAATTCCATGTTCACTTATATCATCATTTCAGTTGCAGGTTCCATATAGAAGTTAAGCAGTATCGAGCAGGATCCCAAGTAGAATGGGTGACCGTTTTAAAAACTTCCAATGATATAAGATAAAAAATGTGTCATTACTTTCTCTCATTTTTTTTCATTTTTTTCACTTATTTTAAGAGGTGTTATGTATATTATAGATTTTCACGATCTATATGGCTGTCTGGGGTACCCTTATGTATGCCCTACATGATATACTGTTTTTAAATCATTTTCATCCTATGGCCATACTGCGAGATCCAGTACATACTAGGAATTAGGTTAGTGAGCGATAATAACGATCTAAGTACATTCCACAATATATCGCAGTACGTATTTCAAATGTTCGGAGAATATCTCGAATATACTTATATGATATCCCGTGGAACGTTCTCGGAATAGACGAGTGCTATTAGGGATATTAATCTACTAAACCAAGAAAATATTAAATAAAAATTTTCAGATAAAAACTTTACATACTTGGCAAAATAATTATAAATCATTGTTATTCGTGTCACATCAACAATTTCTTTGTTATGATTTGCATACTGATTAATTCTCTTCTGTTCAATAATATCTTCGTCATTCGAGAACGATAATATAACATTATAATGTGCCATATCTAAAATTACTAGTTATATTTTTTAACCACAGTTTAACTACTTCTAAACGACCAAAATCGGCCGTTTAAATTGAATTCAGTTTACATAAGTTTAAATTTGAGCAAATCATTGGTTGAAACTAATATTTTGTTAAACTTTGGTTAACCGAATGTCTAGGGATTAACTCTTTAAACTGCGTTGGTAGAAACGAGCACAAGAGCCTCTTTCACCAATCTTCGGTTAAAATAACCGACGATTAACCCGCAAGAGTGCCAACTGTAATTCAATGCTCAGAAAGTAGTGTATATTCTTTAACCTAATATTCTTTTCGTGTAGGTATCTTGATAGGTAGATGAAATTGTAAATAATATCCGATAATTAATGTAAATAAAAATTTTTATAGTCAATCATTGCTTAAATAAAAATTTTAACACTTATCTACAATAAACAGTTTAGTTCTCAGTTGTTGGCAATCATGATGGTCGAGTTAACCGTCAGTTAGTTTAACCGAAGATTGATGAAAAGGATGACATCTGTTTGACGTCCCGATTGACTACTAGCCACTCACAGCGCTCGAACAGTGGAAAAATTCTAGGCACCGGCCCCCGTGAGTGATTGTGATTAATCGGGATGTGGTCAAACAGGATGCTCCCGGTAAAAGAGGCCCCAAATCGAACTTATAGTAACGCTAGAAAAGTGTTGCTGGAGAAATGAAAGAGAAATTATAAAAGATATACAGATATTTATTATAGAATTTTAAAATTATGGAAGAGACATCTTTGGCAGCGCCGAAAATATGTACGAAATAAATAAATAAATAATAAATAAATGTATAAATAAAAAAAATAAATAAAAATAATAATAAATGTAAAAATAAATGTAATGTAATGTAATAATAATAAATGTTAACGAACAAGCAATGAGAAAACACGCGATAAACAATGCGCAATAAACTTTATAAATCTTCTTGATTAAAAAATCTTCTTTATTCAAATCAAATGTTTCGGCTCTCGTATTGAGCCATCTTCAGTGATAAATAATATTGGTCAGTAGACGCTGAACTCTAATGTGCTTGATAAAAAGTGTGTCGCTCACGACGGTTGCCAAGTCGTGTGAAAGAATAAATCTTTCCGTCTTGTCCCTGATAAAGCGGCACACGAATATGATTGGAGTCAAATTCTAATAATTTTAAGTAATATAAAATTTCTTTACTCACTACATTAAAGCCAAGCTATACATGGTAGATCGTGTAAATACAAAAAAATTAGAAACGTTATAGAAATGTTAAAACCACAGGTGTCATTATTAAAAATGTATCAGTCAAAAGACAATCATATACTGTATGAAATCGACAATCGTGATGTGAAAGGAATTAAGTTAAAAATAAAAAACAAGCCAGAGGTCAAGAATTATATATAAAATTATAATTTGTCAAGAACAGAGACATAAGCATGATGAAGACATTCTGTATCCGTTTGTAGATTTAGCGTATTATTGTTTTGTAGTTTAATAAACAACATCTTGTGCCAGCAATTCGATTTCCTCCCCCTCCACTTCTGAGTCCAATCCTCCTAAATTCTCCTTCCACAATACAAAAAACTCTTCTCCTAATAATGTTATTCATGAAATACAACTTAATCCAGAAGCTTTTACCAATATCATTACTAGTTCTTTGAATACACTCAAAGATAAATAGTTTCTTAACTTATCTCCTGTATACATTCCGGATGATGTACAATGTTTGTTACAATTGGAAGAAAATTTTGCATTACCGAATAGAAATAATAAAAAAATGATAATTGAAACAATAAAGAATGTAGAAAAAAACATCAAAAAATTCCCACAGAACATACAATTACATCTAAGAAACAGATTCATACTTCTAATTAACAACACTTCTTCTTTCATCCCTCAAAAAAATATTATTAACAAGAGAATATTACACTTATATCAGAGTACTAGTTCTTTTATTAAATATAATCCTAACATCTTATTTACTCGAGCTGATAAAGGCAATGTTACAGTGGCACTTGATAGAAACATGTATTTCTCTAATGTTAATGTCCTGCTAGAAGATACAAACACTTACATCAAAGTTAGCAAAGATCCGACCAAGATTATAACAAAAAAATTTACGTGATCTACTTAAATCTTGGAAGACCTCTGGTTATATCAGACGGATTTTTCAACCATCTAGCATGTAGTGATGGGTTATTACCTAGAGTATATGGTCTTCCTAAAATACACAAGCAGGGTTGCTCATTTAGATTAATCGTATCATGCATTGATAGCCCGCTTTATACATTGGCATTAACATTTAACAGAATCATGATGAAGAGCATTCCGAAAAGTCATATAGATAATAGTTTTCAACTGAATAGTTTTCAATTGAACAATTAACGGGGTGTTAGATTGATGATAATTACTCATTAATTTCGTTAGATGTTAAATCGTTGTTCATCAATGTTCCGCTAGATTTGACTATGGATAGCATCTCCAAACGGTGGAATAATATAGCGCCATATTTTCATGTAATATTCCAAAAGAAGAATTTCTTAAAGCTGTCTCTTTGGTTTTACACTCCACCTATTTTATTTTTGACGGTCAAATCTACAAACAGACTTTCGGTCTACCTATGGATTCTCCGTTGTCCCCAATTATAGCTGATTTGATGAGGGAGGAGAAGACTATCGAGATGATTGATACAGGTTTATCATTTTATTTCCGATACGCTGACGATATCGCTTTGACCAGTTGTTCCAACAGGATTGAAGATACTCTCAGGATTTTCAACTCTTTCCACTCAAGACTACAATTCACATGTGAAGTGGGTGGACGAGAGTTAAATTTCTTGGAAGTTACCATAAAAATTACTAATAACGTTATTCATTTTGACTGGTACCATAAGCCAACTTTCTCTGGCAAGTTTTTAAATTATCATTCTCAACATCCTCTGTCTCAAAAGAAAGGCATGGTTTTTGGTTTAGTAAATAGAATCTTCTCCTTATCACACCTTCAATAGCATCAGAATAAACCTAAAATTAATTATGTCTATTTTACTAAATAATGATTATCCTCTTACATTTGTCTTCAACTGTATATCTCAAAGACTTAAAAAGTTGTTTTCTAAAAATAATGACACATATAATAATGACATGGAAATTATTGACAACGATAAAAAAACTAGATGATTCACATTACCATTCAATTCTTCCAACGTGGACAAATTCAAGAAAATTATTAATGATCTGGACACTAAACCAGCACCAATAAATTAAGTGGGATAATTCACATAAGGACAGAAACCCGGTTGGATCGCGAAAAAATGTAGTGTACAAAATCGAATGTGAGAATTGCGAGAAGTGTTATGTGGGACAAACTAAGAGACAGCTAAAAACAAGATTGAATGAGCATCGCAGCCACATTCGGAGAAATACGAATTCTAAATCAGTTATTACAGATCACTAAATGGGAAGTGGACATGAGTTCGCTTGGGATAATGTTAAAATTTTAGAACGTCTGAACGTGATTGTGGTAAACGTTTCATCTCGGAGATGTTGTTTATTAAACTACAAAACAATAATACACTACATCTACAAACGGATACAGAATGCCTTTATCATGCTTATATCTCTGTTCTTGATAAATTATAATTTTATATATAATTCTTGACCTCTGGCTTATTTTTTATTTTTAATTCCTTTCACATCACGATTGTCGATTTCATACAGTATATGATTGTCTTTTGACTGATACATTTTTAATAATTGTACCTGTGGTTTTAACATTTCTGTAACGTTTCTAACTTTTTTGTACTTACACATCTACCATGTATAGCTTTGTATTGGCTTTAATGTGGTGAGTAAAGATATTTTATTACTTAAAATTATTAGAATTTGACTCTAATCATATTTGTGTGCCGCTTTATCAGGGACAAGACGGAAAGATTTGCTCCCTCACACGACTTGGCAACCGTCGTGAGCGATACACTTTTTTTCAAGCCACATTAGAGTTTGGCGTCTACTGACCAATATTATTTATCACTGAAAATGGCTCAATACGAGAGCCAAAACGTTTGATTTGAATAAAAAAGATTTCTTAATTAAGAAGATTTATAAAGTTCATTGCGCATTGTTTACCGCACGTTTTCTCATTGTCCCTTGTTCGTTAATTTTTTAAATACTGAGAAACTGAATATATGTAATAATAAATGTATTCATAGCCAGTGCAGCAATTATGTGTCGTCTCCTAATCTCTACTGCAACTGTGCCACTATACATCTATATTGCTCTATTATTTGATGTACTGACTATTATAATTCAATGGTTTAGTTTCCGAAGTCTTCAATTCGATTCCACTTTGGTATGGATCAAATTTAAGATGCTGTTTCCATCGGAAGTAAAGATTTGTGGATCGAAGCGGGATTGAAATGAGCACAATTTGTCGCGTTTCTATCGACTCAAATCTGGTTCTACATCGTATTAGGAGCGAATTAAGATATCAGTGGAAACTAGATCAATAGATAGCAATCGGAGCAAAGTTAATTTTTACGCTGCTTTGCATTGAGATGGAGGGGATAAAATGCTAACTTTGCTTCGCTCCATGAAAAGGAAGGAGGCGATAAGCGATAGCATTTCAACGCTACTTTTCATTGAGGTGGAGTGGGGGTAAAAGCTAGCTTCGCTGCATGGAATTATAGTTTTATGTACATACAAGGGGTGGCACCCGTTTGACCACGTCCTGATTGATCACTAACCATTCACAGCGCTTGAATAGTGGAAAAATTTTAGGCACCGGCTCCTATTTAATGGTTGTGATCAATCGAGACGTGGTCAAACGGGACGCTCCCACATACAAGTAATGTCTGCGCGAAGATGCGCAGTACAGGAATTTCAAGTATAAAAAAAAGATGGCAAGACAGTCATATGACCAGCCTCTCTGTTGGTTCTTAAGTAAGAGCTAATAAAGAGGTGTTGGGTGCTTTCTAACAACATATACAGATGATACTGTGTAACACAGGCTGCGTTCCAATATTCACTACCAGTGAAATATAATTCAGGTAACGTATATTATAGATATTCAGTACTGAATATCGGAACGCAGTTACAGTGTAGAACCCGATGCTTTCTAACTGTTTGTTCTTTTCTTCTGCACTGGCTGCATTAGTTCAAGAAGTGTATATTGAAACGTTCTTTTAGAAACGGAAATGATATCAGATGCCACTGTTTCTTTTCGAACAGTGCAGCGATACTCAGTACAATAGTTCACTGCACTGCTTAACCCAGGGGTCTGTTCTTTTTAGCTGAACTGGCTGCACTAATTCAGAGCTTTCTTCTTCTAACTTAGCTTTCTTCTTCCAGTGTAAGAACAGGGCATCGATCACATAGGTTTTCCCCTAGAACGAATCAGTGATGAGTCTCATGTGGATTTGATCATTTTGTGATCACGTAATTTTAATTCTAGTGAAAGCGTGAGATATTTAGCGTGAAGTTTTTTACCATTAGCTGACATAGTTAAACGGTGACAAAATTATGTTTTCTTAACCTACACAGCATATTAATAACCACATTATTTGGGTTTTAAATCTGGCAATAGAAGATTTTAATTTCAATTTTTAATGACTATGTATTCCGTTGTAGATAAATATTCAAATTTTTTATGAATAAAAATTACTAGTAAATAAATTACTAGTATATATAACACATTATCAAGATGTAAAACTGAAATTACTGAAAAGAAATACTGAAAAAATAGAGTGAATAAAAAAGGAAACAAAATATTGTAATTACATTTTTTATTATTTATTAAACTTCTCATAAATAAATGTCATTTAGTCAACTATAACATTTTCAGAAAACTTATCTAATATCACATTTAAAACGTATAGTTACCATTTCCGCTATTTATATTCTCTTTATCAGCTTCATTACTTGAATTGTGATTTGTAGTTTCTATGGTTAAAGAACGTTTTTTTTTCTGCAAAATTTGATGTGTAGTACTTCTTCGTTAGGTGCAAATTCATTTAACGATTCATACTCTTCGATGAATTGCAGCTCATCACTTTGGATGTCTTCAAGCGGGCTTAGCTCTCAAAGCTGGCTTAGCTTTTATGCTCCTGTTTGTTTGAAATACATACACTGAAAGAGAGAAATTTTTTAAATGAAAGTTTATATATTCCAAATTAATAAATTAATAAATTGTTGCAATTTACAATTATTACTCTAATAACACATGATATCATTTGAATATTCTACACTTGTACTAAAAATACTGTGGTCATACGTACTATTGCCTAATATACTAGAGAATATTTATGACATCTTGATAATATATCATTTCTCATATATTCTTAAGCTCTTTTTCAGAATCAAATATACCAATAGCACATGATATCATACAAATATTCTGTATTTATACTGAATGTACTGTAATCATATCGAACATACTAAGATTATTCGTATAAAATTTATGTATTCCAAGTAGCAAGACGTCATTATGACGATGATTTAAGATCTGTTGTAGCCCGGATTGGGTTACAAGATTGTAATTAGGGAAAGTCGGGTTTGCCGAGCCTTAGGAGTTAGCAGGATCGTAGGTGGAAGGTTCTTCTGGTCAAATATTATTACTCACTTTTGTTAAGTAGCTGATTAATTGGTACGATTTCTTGATAATGTTTCGTGTGAATCTCGTTATTACTGATAACTGACCGTGATAAAGTACAATTATCTTGTTACGTATTATGATTGCCCACTCTCGGTGATTTAGTGACCGTTTTTATAATATTCTAGTATTGTCGTCTTATAATTCTAAATCGGACCATATCAAAACGACGCGCTTTCGCAAATTTCTCGTTCGCGCTTTGCTTTGGAATTTATGGACTTGCTTGTGCATGCTTGCATTTCCGGCCGGCGTTTCCGTAGCACCGGCTATTCGAGAATGATCGTGAGGATAAGATATAATATAACAAAAATAATATAAAGAGTAATTCAACACCCCTCCCTCGCCGGGAAAGAAAAACGGAGTTTTTCGCATTACAAAATCCTTCAACCCGATACATTTATAAAATTTTTTAAAATCGTGAACTTTCGTTTCTTCTGCGCAGTTCGCTATTTTTATTTACATTTTTTGTTTTCTTTTTTCTTATAATTACACTTATTATTCCTTATTATTCCTACACTTATTATAATTATAATTATTAATATTCCGTTGAAACCAACGGGATAGGTAAAATGTACGTTTTGGAACACGTTCGGCTCCTCATCTAGTTGCTTATTTAATTCATCTATTTTTGTACTTAATCTTGTTAATTTTAACGGGTCTTTTATTATCGGTCGCAAGTTTTATTTTTTCTGTGAGCTGTTTTGCACTTTTGATGTCTTTTGATATTAACGTTAAATTGTATTCCGATAAATGTGCTCCTACATAACGAATCTATCTGTCGTCGCGTGACTATCGTTATTTCCGACGTCGTTAGTTTACAATAGCCGTTTAATTTTATTTTACCTATACCATTTATCTCTAATTTTTTTACTTCTGACTTATCACATTGAATTTCTATTTTTTGGTTTACTTGTGCGGAATATAGCCACGCTTGTGCTTCCGTTAGCGTTAGCCATAATGAGATATCGGAAATTATACGTCCTTGTTCACAATTCTGGAGCTATTCGGGTGCGTTTATATAAATTTGCACTTCGCATGACGCGTCCGTATGTGAAAGACGGGAAAATTTTGTTTGCAAATGTAAGTTTGATCGTTTTGTACGCACGTGTTTAGTTCACGCTCTTCTAATAATATATAATGATGGTTTTCTTTATCTATTGCTATTAAGGCGTGATTTACCTGTATAAATGAAAAGATGTTCGCACATTCGCATACCGGGAACGATATCGGTTTTATTAATTTGAATGTCGGAAAAGCGATTACTGGAAATCGGAAGATATAGATATTTGTTTTATCGTAGTACGCATTTATAGTCATATACTTCTGGATAGTGCCAATTTTCTATACTAATTTTAAATGGAGTGTTATCTTTCTGTCAGCTGTGTCGCGGTTTCTCGCAATTCTCTTATGATATTCTCGAGCGGTAATAGGCGAGTTTGCACTATTCTGTTTCTTGCTAATGATAAATAGTCAATAGTGTTCTCGACATCTTTGATCAGGTTCGTCATTATTGTCTTTAGTATTAGTAAATTTTCATCCATATCCTCTTGCTGCGTATATTTTGCTAATTGTAATTCCATTCGTGCTGTTACATTTTTTAGCCGATTTTCATTATAACTTATGATTTTTTTCTAATCCATCTATGTGGCCTATTGTGGCATTGATAATTTTTATCTGATTTCTTGCAGCATGTTCTAAGATTTGTTGATTGTTTCGCAATAACTGCATTTGCTCGTCTATGTGTAGTGCGTCATCGGCATCCATCGTACCAAATGTTTTGTTCATTGTACTAATCGCATTTAATAATCCTCTTTTACTGTCAGAGGCTTTATATACGCTTTATAAATGTGCTAATAGTATCGTTAGTTTCTCGTTGTCCTTATGCAGTATTTGCAGGATATTTTGGCAAGTAAATCTGATTGGTCTAATAATATTTTTACATTACTGGTCCGTCTGTTCTAAGTAATCTTGTAATGTCATATCATTGATATGCTCGTATTCCTAGAGCGGTGGTATTTAATTTGATAACTAACTTGCATGTAGTTTGTACCTGATTCATAAATCCGATTTCAAAATATATCCCTGGATGATGGAAAAAACTTTTTATTTTGGCGTTTCTTCCTGGATTTCTTCAATGTCGATGGCCCATAAAATTATTCTGTAATTATAATAAGTTTTCTTAAAAATTTTTTGCTGTCGTAGCGTCGGGACTGACACGTATATTCTTTTATGAGATATGATTACTCTTATTTCGTTCTTCACTATATCTCTTCTTAGACTCTGGTGTCTATCTTTTGACTTCGGGATATCCTTTTCAAGATAGCACCTGCTTTCCCGCTCTTTTTATTATATTAATGTTAATTGTTTCCCGTGGATTATTGCTAACGAGTGCTTTTGACGATGTCTCCTTGCGACTAGTTTCTTTTTTGATAGTTCGCCCGTACGGGACGCTTGCGAGTTAAGTGAGGAGGAAATAGAAAACAATTTGTTGGATACAGACATTTTTGACGCAGATATGATATTCTATGTTTCGGATAGCGCTAGGAGTGCTATCGTATCTCAAGACTCTGAGGAGGAAAATATTTGGTGCAAATATTTCGCGTTGTTTCGGGGGGTTTCCATGAAGGAAATGTGATGAATTATTTGGCGCGTTATGACGTTGAACGCGGTGATACCCCGATACCAAATTTTCTGTCCACGGATTCTTTTATGGACGTTCGTAATGGGTAGTGGTCCCACTATATCAAGCGCACATTTTTCGAACGGTTTTTTCAGTGTGTCGGTAATGACCATTGGCAGTTTGATTTTTTGGTTTAGTTTATTTTTCTGACAGAGTTCGCATTTATTAATATAATCTTCCACGTCGCGCGTTATGCCGCGTCAGTTATGTAATAGTTTAATTTGATTCAGAGTTCGTGCGACTCCTTGATGCTCCCCTTGTCGGCGCATCATGATATTCATAAAGTATTTGTCGCTTTTCTTCTGCAGTATATTCTCATTTTATCTCTTCCTCTCTTTCGTCATCATCGCTTCTCTCTTCGTCGTGTGCGATGGTATTTAACCGTAAGTCAACAATGATCGGATTTCTACTTAGTGCATCCGCGTTTGTATTTCCTTTGCCTGCCTTGTGAATAATTTCGTAATCATATTCTTCTAGCTTGAGTCTCCACCGTATCAATTTAGATCCAGGGTCTGAAACTTTGAATAGCCAAACTAATGGTCGATGATTGGTGATTATTTTAAATTTCGTTCCGTATAAATACGGTCGGAAGTATTTAACTCCCCATACTATCGCTAGAAACTCTTTCTCAGTCGTATTATAATTTTGTTCTGTTTCATTTAATACACTGCTGACATAGGCTATTGGATGATCTTGACTTATTCGTCCTTGTGATAATATTGCTCCGATGGCATAATCGGACGCGTCGGTGGTTACAAAAAATTCTTTAGTAAAATCTGGGTAATTTAATATTAGTGCCGTAATTAATTTTTCTTTTAGTGTCTGGAAAGCGTATTGTTGCTCAATACGCTAATTAAATTTTTCCTCCTTTTTTATTAGAGTAGATAAACATAGGGGGTCCTAAGCCCCCCGGAGACAGTGGGGGTGAGGGGAGAGGGGGTCGTAGAATCCCCAGGGGTTCGTATCAATCCTGTCGGTAAGAATGGTTTTCTTTCCTCGGGGGTCGAATCCGGGGGAGCATGGTTTTCTTTCCTCAGGAGGTTCGTATCCGGGGAGAAGAAAAGGTGGATCCCTCTGGCGGTCGTCGAGGTTTATCCTTCTCGGTCGGTAAGGCGGTCGCGGGGTTTCCCCGGGTCGGTTTCCCCCGTTCTCGACGCCGCCCTAGTTTTTTTTCGCGCGTCCTCGACGTCGCCCTAGAGTTTTCTCGACGCCGCCCTAGCGTTTTTCCGCGCGATCTAGCGCGTCCTGTTTCGCGGGATGCCGCGGTTTGTTACGTCGCCTTAGCCGTGTTTCATGTCTAGGTGTTTATGAGGATATAGTGCGTGCCGCTTGTCCTGTTTTGTAGAACGTTGCGGTTTGACGCGTCGTCGAGGCGATTCTTTTGAGCGATACTTGTCGCCGTGTGTTTACGATGACGAGAACTGTTAAAGTAGCGAATCGGTGCCAGCTATGTGAGACACGAATGATCGACGACGATGAGATGTATTGGTGCCATTCGCTGGATAATCTAATATCTTCTCCATTGCGAAATGTGACGGCGTATCCATCGGTCAATGTGACGGAGTACGTCATGAGAGGGCAATACACACCGATTTCCAATCAATTAAAGAGGAGCGGTTGTCGATTTCCGCCTCAGCGTGAGATTTCACCTAAAAAGATAATAGAGGCGTGTGTATGTCATCACTATCGAGGAATGGCATATAATCTTTTACTGGAGGTACTCTACAAAAAGAAGAAGCCGATCGAGATTAGCAGACGACAGGAGTACATGGTGAATTTTCACGAAAGCGGCTATTACGATGTATTCAACAATAACGATGACGACGAAATGTTTTTTTGCGCTCATCGCAAGTATTGGAGGAAAAGCGTGTCGTTTCGTCAGCCGCGTACGAGGAGGAGAGAAAAAGAAGAGAGCGCGTTGGCAACAATTGGTGCAACTAAGTGTGCGCGCATATAGGTATGTACTATAATCGTAATATAACTATGGATTGTATATAAATATGTATGAGAATAAGATTAACCGCGAGAGAGACGGAGTTTTTTCTCGTTCGTTTGCGTATCGCGGGGACGAGAGGCGGATCGACGACGAGTCGGGAGTCTTCAATTAGCGATACCAAGGATGACGTTATATTATCGGGAACGTATGAGAGATGAGAGGTGGGAATCGCGCGAGGAGGAAATCGTCGCACGAGTGTTAATAATGAGAGATTTAATGTGCTATATCAAGGGCAACGGTATTGGGAATGTATGAGAGATGGAGGTCGCGCGAGGAGGGAATCGTCGTAGGGGTGTTAATGACGAAAGAATATTTTATTACTCTATTGTTATTAATTTATTACTCTATTGTTGTATTATTTTTAGGCGCGTTCTGTGTCTAGACGGTTTCCGCGGGGGATCCTGTTTTCGCTGCAACGGGAAGACGTTCTGATTATGTAAGATGCCACGTGTTTTGTCATTTCGGAATGTCGCGATTGTCGCGTTTTCGACGCTGCCTCGGAGTATATATCTAGTCGTAAGAGGCATTTTCTCCTATTGTTAAGAACGTATATGGAAGCAGTCGCGCTTAACAGTGGTTCGTCTTCGAGCGAGAGCGACGATTCGTTTTTACGCGCGTTCGATCGTAACGTGACGTATTGCGATCTCGACGACGATCGCTGCGAGTTAATTATCGAGAGTGACGATAGTTTAGAATGTCACGAGACTATCGCGCCTGGTAACGACGAGGAGTGGATCGTGGCGAGAGAAGATATTCGCTGGAACTTGGCCACATATCACTTGCGACGGGGAATCGGTACGGAGAGTCCGCGAGAGAAACTATGGATCGAAACGTTGCTCGCTCTGAGCGATAGAGCGGTAATCTACGAGAGAACAGCGAGAGAGAGAAAAGTTCGAGACGTTAAATTCGTCGTTCCTACGGACAGTTGGGGTAACACAGTGTGGGAAGTTGCGATATGGAGAAGAGTCGCGATCTTCTCGAACGCGCGGCGGGGGTTGAAGGGGTGTGCGCCTATCGTATTTGGGAATAGGAGTGTATCGAGTGTCTCAAGGTCTTGAGAGATAGATGTGAGAATAGAGTCGATCCTACGGTTACCGGAACGATAAATTCTCTGGTTTCTCGAATAGCGCAGTTGGAGGGTGCGAGATTCGCTTTGAGTCGACGTTTTAGTTACTTGGGTGCAGGATACGATGGTTCGAAGGGGGGGTTCGAATGGGTGGATATCGAGACGGCTTTCGCGAATCGCGTACGAACGGGTGCTGTGGTAAACATTGAGTACATCGAATCTCGACGATTTCTCGAGGACGCGAGGGCCACGGTGCTCGAGCGAGTGCGAGTCGATCTCGATATGCACGCGTGTTTAAAGGTCAACACCGTGTTTTACGGGGAGTTTGTCGCGAATGATAAGAGCGCCGTTAAGAGCATTCGCACGAGGAATTGTCAGCTATTCGGTATGTCCGATCTACGAGAATGGTACGACGGAGACGTTATGAATGTTGTTCTGACGTCGCTGGAGGAATTTCAGGAACGCGATAGCGGTTGGGCGTTACTTTGAATATTAAATTTAATGATCAATGTAAATAAGTGTAATTCTATGCACACTGGATGTTGGATGTTACTTCCTCCGAAGATAAGATATAAGAGAGCCGTGATTAATGTACCTTCACACGACAACGCGTGTTTCGCGTGGGCGGTGATGGCCGCTCTATATCCCGTTGATCTACACTCGGATAGATCGTCGTCGTATCCTCACTATTCGTTGGTGCTGAATTTCGATGGTATTGACTTTCCTATGACACTACGAAACATCGCTAGATTCGAACGTCTTACCGATTTGTCTATTAACGTATTTGCCATTCGAGAGAAAACGGGGAGGAACGATATTATGATCGTTCCTTTGTCGCTTACGGGGAACAAAAAGTCTACGTAAATTTGCTTTATCTGTCGAACGAGCGGCGCGGCGATAACGTCGGTCATTTCGTCGGTATTGATAAAGCACCTGTCTCGACTGTTAACGTCGCAAATAAACAAGCATAAGGAAAAAAAATACATATGCGACCGGTAAGCGTAAGAGAGATTATGCTCGTTGCGAGATAAATTTTGTATTAATTATAAATTGTATTTTTCAGAGATGTCTACATTATTTTTATTCAGACGAGAAATTGGTCGCGCATAGCGTCGAGTGCGGAAGAGCGAACGACTGCGCCGTTATTCTTCCGAGCGAGGACGACAAGTTGCTCTCTTTTCACAATCACAACAGAAAGAAGAGACTACGATTCGTCGTGTATACAGATCTGGAGTGCGTCTTAGAAAAGGGAGATCAACGATTCAGTGGGAGTCTCGACAATAGATTCGCCTATCAACACCACAAGGCGTTTAGCGTAGGATATTATTTGCGTAGCACATACAACGGAATCGTATCCGTGTATAGATCTCGCCGAGGCGACGACTGCTTCTCGTGGTTCGTCGAGGAGCTGCGCGCTCTCGCGTGTCGCGTGAAGAAGATTCTGTGCGCGAGCGTACCGATGTCGGAGCTCAGTACGAACGAGTAGAGCGCTTTTCAAAAGGCGACAAATTGTCACGTGTGCGGAAGGAGCTTTGAGTCGTACGATATTCGCGTGCGCGATCACTGTCATCTTACCGGACGATACAGAGGACCCGCGCACGCGAGCTGCAATTTGAACTATCAGAACGCGTTCGTTATTCTCGTTTTTTTTCACAATCTATCCGGTTATGATGCACATTTCATTATTAAGGATATAGCGAACGCTTTCGAGAGTAGAGTCGATTTGTTACCGTTGACTAAGGAAAATTACATCGCGTTTTCAAAAATCGTCAACGATTCGGCGTACGGAAAATGGAAAACTTGTGTTAAGCTACGTTTCGTGGATTCGTTTAAGTTTCTCAATATTAGTTTAGAAAAAGTAGCCTCGTATCTAGATCGGGAAAAATTGAGGATCTCGCGATTCGAATTTTCCGATCTCATCGCGGAAGATTTCGAGTTGCTCACGCGCAAGGGCGTATTTCCGTACGAGTACATCGATAGCGTTGATAAACTGTTAGTGACCGAATTACCGCCGATCGAAGCCTTTCACAGTTCTTTAACTGACGAAACTGTGAGCGTTAGTGATTACGAACACGCGCGAAGGATATGGGAGCGTTTTCACGTAAAAACTCTCGGCGAATACAGCGATCTAAATTTGAAAACGGATGTGCTTCTCTTGGCAGATGTTTTTGAAAATTTTCGAGATACTTGTATGGAAAGTTACAATTTGGATCCAGTGCATTATTTCACATTACCGGGATATACGTGGGACGCTATGTTGAAATACACGAACGTTCGATTCGATCTGCTTATCGATATCGATATGGTGATGTTCGTAGAGCGCGGTATACGCGGTGGTTTAAGCCAATGCTCGAACAGATACGCGCGAGTTAATAACCAATATGAATCGTCATATGACTCGTCTCAGCCGTCGTCGTATCTCATGTATTACGATGTGAACAATCTCTACGGCTGGGCCATGTGCGAACCTTTACCGTATGCGGAATTTCGGTGGGTCGAGGATGTCGAGGGTCTTGATATTATATCCGTGCCATCTGACTCCGATATCGGTTATATTCTAAAAGTCGATCTCGAGTATCCGCGACATTTTCACGACGATCACACGGATCTTCCATTCTGCCCGACGCGCGAGAGACCGCCGGGAAATCGAAACGAAAAGCTACTTGCTACGCTCTACGACAAGTCGTGTTACGTGACGCATTATCGCAATCTTCAGCAGTGCGTGCGACCCGGTTTACGCGTGACGAAGATCTATCGCGCGTTGTGGTTCGTGCAGTCTCCTTGGTTGCGCGCGTACATCGAGCTTAATACGGAACGGAGAACTCGCGCGAGCAACGAGTTCGAGAGGAATCTATAAGCTGATGAATAACGCGGTTTTCGGCAAAACAATGGAAAACGTGCGCAATTACGTAGACGTGAGACTCGTGACGCGTTGGGACGGAAGATATGGCGCGGAGGCGCTGATCGCGAAACCGAATTTTCACAGTAGGAGCGTTTTCGACGAGAATCTCATGGCTATCGAGTTACGCAAACTCGAGGTTCAATTTAACAAACCAATCTATGTCGGTATGTGCATTCTAGAGATATCCAAGATGCGATTGTACGATTTTCATTACGATTATATGATGCCGCTCTATCGCTCTAAATGCAAAATCATGTACACGGATACCGATAGCTTGATATATTTTCTGGAATGTCGAAACGTTTACGAGAATATGAAGCGAGATATCGCGAGATTCGACACCAGCGATTATTCCGACGACAACGCGTACGATATACCGCGCGCGAATAAGAAGGTTCTTGGTTTGATGAAAGACGAGAACAACGGAGCGATCATAATGGAGTTCATAGGACTTAGGGCGAAGATGTACGTTCTGAGAGTTTTGGGAAAGAGCGATACGAAGAGAATAAAGGGCGTCAAGAGGAGTACCGTCGCGAAAACAATAACGTTCGAGGATTTCGCGCGTTGCTTGAACGAATCGTCGCAGCAATCGAGACGTCAGGCGTGCATACGCTCGATGCTGCACGATGTTTACACCATGTCCGAACTGAAACTAGCTTTGAGTCCTCACGACGACAAGCAATACTTAATACCCGACTCCACCAATACATTACCGTGGGACCATTATAAGATACCGTTATTAGATACTAATGTAGTATAAAAAATTTGTACCAATATAGAATAAGTAAAAATTTGTACCAATATAGAATAAGTAATACTGTACACTCTTTATTCATTACAATACAGCTGTTTTGTGAATCCAAGAGTTATGTGTATTGTCCATTCCTAACCATTTGACAAAAACTCTATCGTTCTTTCTACGTAGCACTTTCTCAACAAGATGGATATCGGGATTGGAAACTCGCAGTAATTCGTGTTCGTAAAACCCTCCGGCTATTGGCTCTTTACGATAGTCTTTCAGCAGATACGTCACGGGATTCGTGCGTTGCACCTTAGCGATTCGAAAAATCTCAGTCGTTTAGTTAGGCGTATATCCCTTTTCAAAAATCGTTTTGAACTTGCTGACGCGTACCGGATCGTTCACCTTGAATTTTGCTGGGGCTGCAATTTTCAAGTGACTGTATACCGTAGAGAGAAGTCTCTTGGCAATGGCTGGAGTTACGTCCGCCGGTCGTATTCCGATCGTTCGATGCGCGCGGTTGTTATACTCTGAGATTAAACGCGGTAGAGCGTCGAGCCATCTGTACGATCCGTTGAGCATGAAGAGCTTCCACATGTTGTTCTTGAGCGTGCGATTAAATCGCTCCACAACCGCCGCCTTCATCACCGAGTACGTCGAGTAGTGGCGTATATCGTACCTATCAGTAACCGCTTTTACGGAGACGTTGTAGAACTCCTTGCCCTTGTCCGTTTGTAGATTTCGCGGATGTCGAGCGTCGTCGCGAAATATCTTGGATAACGCCGCGACTACCTCGCCTCCGCTCTTGCTCTTCAGCGGCACAGCCCACGCGTATTTGCTCAACACGTCGATGACCGTCATCACGTAGTTGTAGCCTTTGTTTCGTCGCGCATACGCATCTCGACGACATCGGCCTGCCACAGGTCATCATAACCGCGCACCACGACTCGACGACGCGGAAAGTTTCTTTGCGCGGGCGCGTGAAGCTCCTCGACGAGTCTCCTCTTCTCGACGCTCATCGCTGATTTTACGAGGAGGCGCGATTCGCGTTGGTTTTATTCGTACGCGTTCGCTCCTGTTCCTCGTTCCAAACGTTAATCGCGTGTTTCATAGTATTTGGAATATCCATTTTTAGTGCGACTAGTAATTTGTTTATCGTTTCTCTAGTCACTATTTTATTCACGTTTAACGAGGCCAGCGTCTTGTCCAGCGTTTCTCTCGTTACCGCTTTGTCCGTCAGCTCTTTCGCAATTCTCGTCAGATCTGTCACGCTACGCGCGAGATTCTCCACGTTCGTTGATATTCTCTCGCGGCTCGTCGACGACGCGTCGAGCTCGTTTCGCAGGGATTTCTCTAGATTTCGCAGTGATTCCTCTAGGATCTCGTTTGTTTCTCTTGAGCGTCGCCGAGCGTCTCGACGGTCTTTCGGATCTCGCTCGAGTCTTTAGCTCGCATTTTGTCCTGTTTTTCCTCCGTTCGTCCCAACTCACGTTGAAACATGAGCAGATCTTTAATTTGTTGGTTGTTTCGTTTATCGAGCGCTTGTTTCGTTTCCCTTATTCATTTATCGAGATCGACGAGCGAGGCCTCCCTCCTCTCCTCGATTTGTCGCAGTGATTCCTCTAAATTTCGCGTTCGTTTCTCCTGAGCGTCACCGAGCGTCTCGATGATCCTTCGGATCTCGCTCAGATCTTTCTTTCGCGATTCGTCCCGTTTTTCGAGCTCTTGTTCCACAGCGTCTCTCGTCTCCTCTATTCGTTTGTCGTGATCGATGAGCGAGGCTTCGCTCTTCTTCTCGAGGTGTCGCAGAACGTCCACTTCGGTTTTTACGTCGTAATACTGTAGGAGAATATTCCGAATTCGCTTGTTCATATCTTCCAGCTGTTTTCGTAGTTCGTTCGTTAGAACTTTCGACTCCTCGCTCCTTACGCGAAGCGCGTCGTCGACGTAACCCTTGGTCGTCGCGTCGGTATCGTCGATCGATGTATCCAAATGGCGCATCTTGCGTCGTAGTCGTCCGGATTAAGGCAGAGCGCACTGCGACGCACGTACGCCCGCAGGGATGCGATCGTCGAACGATCGTCAACGCCGCGTTGCCTCTCCAGAGACTTCCCGAATTTGTTCACGAACATCATGCCCTCGCGGGTGACGAATCTATCGCGCGCAATAATCTGCTCGTAATCTCGGCGATCTGCATATCGTATTTGAGAAACAATCTGACTACGCGCGTCATAGATTCCTCCAATTCGCCAATCGATCTAACCGTGCTCTCGTTTATCTCCGACAGCAACGTTCGAGTGCTCGTCGAGAATTCGCTCGTCTCGGAAATTTTCGTTTCCGTGTCTCGAAACGCGCTGTCCACGTAGCTTTTACTCGCGGCGTCGGTATCGGTTCTAGGTGTGGCTAAACGCCGTATGATTTTGTCTCTAGCGTCGTAGTAATCGTCACTTAGACAGAGCGCGTTATTACGCACATAGCGACGCAAGGAATCGATCGACGGTCGCGAGCGTGCCCTGTCGCCTCCGCCGAACGACTCCAACGGTCTTCCGAACTTGTTCACCAACATAACGGGAATACCGGTCGCCGCGAGCGCGCGCCGCGAGCACGCGCCGCGTTTTACTCGATCGCGTCGATCTCGCGAAGCTCCTCGAGTATCGATAGAATCTCTTTGTCATGAGCGTCGTTGCCAGCTTGTCTAGAGGCATCGAGCAATCGAAGATGATCGACTAGTTTGTTGGGATCGTCCCAATGAACGTACTCGATTTCTTTGTCTCTCACCCGCATAGCGGTTGGAACAGAGTCGATCTCTTTTTTTCTCACTTTACCAGTACCAGCGCCACTTTTGTCTCTATCGAGCAATAGCGGCGCGATGATATGCTTGTACTTGAAACCTTTGTTTCCTAGAATGGGCATAAACGCGTTGTGACCACGCCGATGGGCGTTTGTAGTTAACAGTATACTCTTGTACGTTTGCTTGTCGTTCTCCGTGTACACGGCGTCGTCGGGAAGTCTCTTGAAGATCAACTCGTATAAGCCCGGGGTACCCGGATATCGCGTGTCGCCCACGATTACGCTGTCGTCAGCGGTCACGTCAAATCGCCTGTCGCCAAGTATTGAGCCGTCTAAGTCGAAGTACACTCCGTAAACGTGATCGATCTCGCTCTGTGTGTCCCCGCTTAGAAGCGCGCCCATATACCAGGTGTATGCATAAGTTTTTTCCGGTTTAACTAAGAGATGTCACCAGCGAAAAGTACGCAGCGTATTAATTTGACACATACATCATTTTGTTCGTCTGACATTTAAAACTACAAACACATACAAGTTGAGTCCGCCAAAAACTAGCGTCTTTGTTTTATCGTTCAGTGATCATGTCGAGTTTTGTGTCTGAAAAAGAATATTTGCGGCAGGCATTGCTTTTTTTATTTAATCAAAAGAAAAAGGCTGTTGAAAGTCATCGTTTGCTGGTAGAAACATATGATGAACACGCTCCATCGATTAGAACATGTGAGACATGGTTTCGACAATTTAAAAGTGGTGATTTCAATGTGAAAAACAGTGAGCGCTCTGGTAGACCACAAAAATGCGAAGACGAGCAATTGCAGGAATTATTGGATGATGACCCAACTCAAACTCAACGGCAATTAGCAGAAGCATTACATGTATCACAAGAAACAATCAGCAGACGTTTACGAGCAATGGGAATGATCGATAAACTCAGTAAATGGATCCCACACGATTTGAATGAACGTCAAATGGAAAATTGCAAAGTCACTTGTGAAATGCTGCTTCAACGCCACAAAAGGAAATCATTTTTGTATCGAATTGTGACGGGTGCCGAAAAATGGATTTATTTTGAAAACCCGAAGCGGAAAAAATCGTGGCTTTCACCTGGCGAAGCCGGTCCATCAACACCAAGGCCAAATCGCTTCGGCAAGAAGACCATGCTCTGTGTCTGGTGGGACCAGAGCGGTATTGTGTATTATGAACTCTTGAAGCCCGGCGAAACCGTTAATACACAACGCTATCGCCAACAAATGATTAATTTAAACCACGCATTAATCGAAAGACGACCGGAATGGGCCAGAAGACATGGCAAAGTGATTTTGTTACACGACAATGCGCCGTCTCACACAGCAAAACCAGTGAAAGACACCTTGAAATCGCTTGGATGGGACATCCTTCCGCACCCGCCGTACTCCCCAGACCTGGCGCCATCTGACTATCACCTCTTCGCATCAATGGGGCACGCGCTCGCAGAGCAGCACTTCAGCAATTTCGAAGAAGTTGGAAAATGGCTCGACGAATGGTTTGCCGCAAAAGACAAGCAGTTTGTCTGGCATGGTATTCATAAATTACCTGAAAGATTACCTGAAATGTGTAGAAGCCGATGGCCAATATTTTGAATAAAAAAAAAATTAATTTCCCTTGAAAATTACGTGTCTTTTTTTACTAAAAAACCGGAAAAAACTTATGCATACACCTGGTACTTCCTGGGAAAATCGTGAAGTATTGGGGCACATCCCAGCACGGCCGTGTACGCTCGATCATAAAGATCCTCCGTTCCTAATATTTTCCAAAACGTTGTCGAGGAGCACCTCATCATGGCCGATAAACTCGTCAGGGCTCTCCCTGATGACAGTCAAAAAGGGTCTCCCTGATGGCGTCGAACACTCTTGACGGCGATCTCCGAGTATCAGGATACTCCCTGGTCTCGTCGGGTCATCTTCCACTTTAGTCGACGGGATAAAAGTGAATCAGGAACTCCCGATATCCGACGGTCAGATTGATGGCATCCCTGAAACAAATATCCGCATCGCGTCAAAATCAACTGTTCCGAGACAGATCGCGTGAACCTGTCATGCGCACGCTGCGTGTTCCGAGAAACACAACTGATCGCGCCGACACGCCGACAGAAAAACACATCGACCAGCACGTCACACGTCCCGTATCGCGACACACGCTTAGAAATATATACAGCGGCACAAAGAATACAAGTGCACGAATCGATCTATTGGTCATAATTTTCACAAGACATCGTGAATAAATTAATTGTTATCAACAAGAATTGTTAATAAATATTATTGTTACCCAAAACTCTGTCGCTCTCACTTCCACACCTGACTATTCGTCTGAATATCTATTCGCGCGCGAAAGTGAGACCATTTTATATTATATTTCATTAATTTTACTTATTATATCTATATTCTATTTTAAAATAACACATTAGTACTTAAATTTAAAATACTACATTGATAGCAGCATTGATATTCATTATGTAAATAGGCGACTTATAAAAAATAATATTTTTTATTTTATTTATTTTCTTCTTTTTCATTATTTTTATTATTTTCTTTCGAATATTTGCAATAATATAAATTTAAAAAAAATTTTTTTTAAATTTTTAGCATTTCCCTATGGTCCCACAAAGCGAATTCGTTGGAATGAAGAGGAAAAAAATATTGTTTTGTCGGCATTTGCCACATATTTTAATAATGCAAAATTATCTTCTGTTACATCTAGTACCCACGATTCTTTTCTTTTCCCAAAAGCGTTATTAATAATATTTTCTTTCATATAAGAATATTGGTTTCGACCTTTTATAAATAAGATAAGTAGACATAAAACAAGAGAAAAAGAATTGTAATCCAACTATTCAAGTATATTAGAACAAGCTTTTTTTTTAATGTGAAAAGAATATTATTGAATATTATAAATCCTCAGATTGGATCTGTTGCAAGTCTGTATATCAAGCATAAGCATACGACGGGCACGAGCGAGACACGATATCTAACGTAAACATCCTGTCTAGCTCGCATCCTGTCTTACCCCGCCTAGTTATCCCAGATTCCTAGAACCAACATTCCTCCTCTACAAGAATCAGACTCTGCCTATGCCCAGCCTAAAAACGAGGCTCTTCTGGAACGCATAACTACTATTTTTCAAATTCTCATTCAGTGTGGGTTAGCATTTATCAGCCATTATTTTTCCAATTTTTATTCAGTACGGGCCATTTATTCTTTGCGATTCATTCTTTATTTATTCTTTATAGTTATCATGTTTTGCTATTCTTCAATTTTATAATAGAACTTGATCGTCACAATTTAATTCAGCACTATCTCTCCAGCACTCATTATTCTTCCAAACTAATTTTTAAAAGCAGTGAACACAAGTCAACTTTTCAGAAGAATATCCAGATTTATTCTTTGGCAATCTCGATTTTAATCGACTATCAGTAAATCTTTTGTTGATTATGAAATAATTTCATTGCAATTTTCGAATTTTCATTCCACCTTACTTAAAGCTATATCTCTCTTTGCTTTATCTTCTTTTCTCTTATCTTTCTTTTTCTCTTCCTCTCTTACCGGTGCGGGGACCTCCTCTTACTGTCAGGGACCTCCGAATTTCGTCGAAGGCTCCTGGATGCGTTTATCTACGCATTTCTCTCCCTCTGTCTCTCCTAATTTTCTTTTTCTGTCTTTACCATGTACCAAATTTCTTTTTATTCATTTTTTTCCTTTCCTTTTAGTGAATCAATCAGAAATGCCGCCTTCTAAAATTCGACAATCTAATCGTTTACTGAAACGACCCCATTGTCGTTATAATGGTGGAGCCCGGCGGGCATTTAGAGTCAGAAACAAAAAAGCGAAACGAAACCATCGACCAACGAAACAATCTATCGAACCGTTACCGTCAACCTCTTCTATCAGAGTGAGTCCTAGTTGCGCACCGAAAAATCGGACAGCAGGGACCTCCGAATTTCGTGAATAGACACAGGTCCAAACGGATAACACAATAAGAAAACGGACACAGTGGCAATCGGATACAGTACTAATCGGACACAGTAGGAAATAGACGCATGATAGTCAAAGAGATAAATAGATAAAAGAATCTGGCAAAAAACGCGGCGGTCTGCCTCGCGAACCGAGATATTAAGCGTTAAAGTTGATCACTTTTTTGGTTAGGAAATCTGTCATAGCAACATAAGCATGCGAACTGAGCATGCATTGTGACTCTGACGCACGATAAAGGGATTCGGGGTTTATGCATTAATAAATGCTTAGCATATGAATTTGATACCAAGAACGAGAGAAATTTTAATAATTTAGATCTTCTTTACCATTTTCTACTATTGAGAGCTGTCACTTGATGAAAGTATGTGCCTAATATAAAAGTTCTGCAGTCTGTACTTACATGGTTACTATAGCTAGACTACTAGCTTATAGAAAGAAACGACGTAGAATTCTTATAATTAGGCTTAGACACTTATTGCGAATAGGGAAGTATCACAAAAATTCGTTTGTGTGTGTGCGTGCGTGCGTGCGTGCGTGCGTGCGTGCGTGCGTGCGTGCGTGCGTGCGTGCGTGCGTGCGTGCGTGCGTGCGTGCGTGCGTGCGTGCGTGCGATGCGTGCGTGCGTGCGTGCGTGCGTGCGTGCGTGCGTGCGTGCGTGCGTGCGTGCGTGCGTGCGTGCGTGCGTGCGTGCGTGCGTGCGTGCGTGCGTGCGTGCGTGCGTGCGTGCGTGCGTGCGTGCGTGCGTGCGTGCGTGCGTGCGTGCGTGCGTGCGTGCGTGCGTGCGTGCGTGCGTGCGTGCGTGCGTGCGTGCGTGCGTGCGTGCGTGCGTGCGTGCGTGCGTGCGTGCGTGCGTGCGTGCGTGCGTGCGTGCGTGCGTGCGTGCGTGCGTGCGTGCGTGCGTGCGTGCGTGCGTGCGTGCGTGCGTGCGTGCGTGCGTGCGTGCGTGCGTGCGTGCGTGCGTGCGTGCGTGCGTGCGTGCGTGCGTGCGTGCGTGCGTGCGTGCGCGTGCGTGCGTGCGTGCGTGCGTGCGTGCGTGCGTGCGTGCGTGCGTGCGTGCGTGCGTGCGTGCGTGCGTGCGTGCGTGCGTGCGTGCGTGCGTGCGTGCGTGCGTGCGTGCGTGCGTGCGTGCGTGCGTGCGTGCGTGCGTGCGTGCGTGCGTGCGTGCGTGCGTGCGTGCGTGCGTGCGTGCGTGCGTGCGTGCGTGCGTGCGTGCGTGCGTGCGTGCGTGCGTGCGTGCGTGCGTGCGTGCGTGCGTGCGTGCGTGCGTGCGTGCGTGCGTGCGTGCGTGCGTGCGTGTGTGTGTGTGTGTGTGTGCGAGATGGATATGGTAGACTGTCAAAAGCAGAAGATTAGTCGAATAATACGGTAAAGGGCATTATAACGTGACGCACAAGAAATGTATTCACAAAATACATAAAATATGTACACACACAAAAGAAAAGAATAGAAATATTATCCTACTCTCTCGCGTTCGACACGCTGTCAGAAAAGAATAGAAATACTGCCCTACTCTCTCGCGCTCAATGCACCGTAAGAAGAGAATAGAAATACTATCGTACTCTCTTGTCCTCGCTGGTCGAGCATTTCCAACGTTTCTTGATTACCGCTGACTATTGTTGACATGTAGCGTATGAATTGAAAACAGTAAGCAGATATTGATAATGTGAACGAAAACGGAAACCGTTACATATAATTATTGTACTTTACATATAATATTTATTATAATAAGCCGTTATATAATTTTATCTATATAAATTTTAAATAATGTAATATGTGAGAATGTATAAAATTATTTTATAATATATTTTCCGTTATTCTCTTAAAAATTCAAAGTTTGCTATGTTTTGAGTAAGTAATTAATTATAAATTTGACAAATTTGTTGCACGATTAATGAAATAATCAATTTTATATCTTACTTCTTCTCTCTTTTTTTATTTGCAAGCGAAAATATATGCTACAACAAGTATATAACAAACTTGTAGAATTTGTAATTACTCAGAACATAGGAAACTTTGAATTTTTAAGAGAATTTTGAAAGATATATTGTAAAATAATTTTATATATATTCTCATTGTATTATTTAAAATTTTTATACATAATAAGAATGTAGTTAAAATTTTATACATAATTAGAATGTAGTTAAAATCATTGTTTAAAAATTGCACTACTTAAAATATTACATGCATTTTTTAGATAATACTAAAATCTGTAAAAAATAAATTAATGTTATTAATTTTACAATTATATAACTCTTATTATAATAAATATTACATGTAAAGTACAATGATCATATGTAACAATTTCCCTTTTTGGTTCATATTATCAATATCTGCTTACTCTTTTCATTCATTCGTTATATATCAACAATTCAGCGGTAACCAAGATACGTCCGAGACGCTCAATTATTGCATCGAGAGCGAAAGAGTACGATAATATTTTTATTCTCTTCTTGCGGCGCGTCGAGGGCGACAGAATACGTTAGTCTATCTCTATTCTCTTTTACCGTCTGAAGCCGAAACGCTGGGTGCATATGTACGTGCACCTCATGTTTTGTGTGATGCTTTGCATTGTTCCACATTTTCGGTTTTTACATGTACAGCGCCGATTTCTGAATGCACTGTTGCCATATTTCTAAAATTTGTAAAATTTGTAAAATTTGTAAAATTATCAAACAGGACAACGAATGATCAAGTTCATTTTTATTCGCTGCGAGAAAAGGATAGAGAAACTATCGTACTTTCTCATCCTCAATGCGCTGTATGATGTTCGAGCGTCTCTATATTCTTACCGCTAACTA
>JAECZD010000003.1:16710373-16717873 GCA_024349325.1 Pogonomyrmex californicus | reverse complement strand
TTATGGATATTACCAAAAGTTATTTCTTCTATTCAAAAATCGCATGAAACAATTTAGAAAAATACTATTTGGGTACATACATGAATTCCAAAATAAGGATAAAGTTTCATCTTACGCAAATGCAGTTTTGGAAATATTTTTTGCATTTAAATGTTATTAGAAAACAACTTTTTGAGTGTGATAAATGTTTTAGGTATATTAATGACTCGATATGAAAATGGAATATCTGATTTGAATACATTTGTAGTACGATAAGGTTTAGGAGGTAATTTTTCCAGCTGTGTAAAATAAGATGCATCTGAATTTTTCATAGCTATCTGTGAAAAATATAATTATATAAAAAATCTAGGTAAGCATCAATATGTTCCACGGTGCAAAACTTGTGATAATACAATTGTTATTACTAATAATACTTATTTCAATTTCCATTACTAATTTAAAGAAAAACAATTACTTATCTTAATGACTTATTAAATATTACTTTTTCGAGGTGGTATCATTCTCATTATTTGTACATATGTAAAAATTGTACAGGGAAAGATACATTTAAAAATAAATTAACATTGACACGAAATATCATTTATTTAAAATTATTTTCAGAATAAAATGGTAAATTAATAAAAATAGATCAATTTAACTTGCGTGCAGTATCAATAACTACAATATTAGTAGGGGGACAATTTTATAAAGTAATGAATGCTAGTGTGGTGGCCGTGCGGTGTTCCGTTCGGCGCTGCCCCGTGAAATTAATCAATATCAATCGATAAGAGTTTGAATAGAGGATCGGCCCTTGGCAACGCGTTGTTCTCCGACTGTTTTACAGATTTCACGGTCAGATTCCGCGGTGGCTGGACGCGTTTCTGTGCCGTTGTATCGTTGGTTTAATAAAGAGCGAGCTTTTTCTTTAAACAGTGTTCTTCCTTTCCGAAAGCGCTCCGCCAAGTATCACGATCTCGGGAAATAACGCCGCGAATTTTGGGGGCTCGTCCGGGATCGAATTTTTCGATTCGTGTGTGTGTGTGTGTGAGAGATAATGGCGGAGCGACAAACGGAAGAGACGGGGACTGGACAGGAAGAAGCGAAAGGTCGGAGAGTGATCTTTGCAAGAAAAAGGGCCTGTACTCGAGCGGAAGGGCCGGAGGCGTCTCCAAACTTGGAGGAGATTCTTCGCTTGACGCTGGAGGAGCTTCGCTCTCTGAGGGAGGAGTGCGCTCGTCGAGAGACGGAAATATCTTCATATCTGCCCGGTCCGCAGGAAGAGATTTCGCAACGTCGGATATCAGGTCAGTCTCATCATTTCCTTTTTCAAATTTTAGTTCCGACTTGAAACTTCAGCCCGATACTTATGACGGTAGTGTTTCGTTGCGTGAATATCTTACGCAGTTTAATTTAATTGCGCGGGCGAATAATTTGGGAAACGCGGAGAAGGCTGTCGTATTAGCGTCATGTCTCCGAGGAAAAGCGCGTGCGATTTTGGAAGGGGGCACGGATTTTGAGAACTCTCAATTTGAAAATTTGGTCGCGCGTTTAGAGCTACGTTTTGGAGAAAATTTATCCTCGTAAAATTATTATTATCAATTTACGAGAGAAAGGGAAGAATTTTAAGTAGAAATTTTCGGAGCCCAGTTTTCCAATTTTGACATTACTTTTATTTCTTGTTGATTGTTTTGAGTTACTGTTTTCTGTTTTATCTTTATTTAAGCTTCCTTCCGTCGTGAGAAGCGTCGTGGGAAGATCCTCGAGCCTGAGCACCAAGCAAGATCTTCAAGCTCATGCTTCGAACTGAAGAGAAGTCTGCCTCGCCCCCGGTTTTCCGAGTCGTGGTTTTTCCGAGGGACAATGGGCAAATGCCGAGGCAGGGGCTTAATGTGTCTTTAGAAAGACGTAAGGGTCCACGACGATTACCCGACGATTACACTTTGCCCGAAGAATGGAAGAGAGAAGTGCACAAAGCTCAAGACGAAGAGTCAAGAGTGAAACACGCAAAAATTTCAAGAACAAGATTTTTCTGAAGAGTAGAGAAGACTGGGATTAGAAGTAGCGGCGCCCGGTAACCTGAGACAGCAGCCCAGGGTAGGGCAGGAAGTCGCCAGGAGCCCAGAAGTCTTTTCCTAGAGGAAGTTCTTGAAAGAGGAAGAATTGTCGGGACGACAATTTTATAAAGAGAGGGGCAGTGTTGCGGTCTCGGGAAATAACGCCGCGAACGCGACACTATTTTTCATCATAAATCATCTATTGAAGATAATCATTATACAAGTATGTAGAGATGAAACATCTAATGGATGGATAGACATTGATGATGCGCAAATTAACAAGAAAAAATGACCTAGAGGAGCAAAAAATGTGTATATATTTTTTTACAAAAGATTATTAAAAAATAATTACTAATTGTATGTTCTTTCTAGTATATATAAAATATAAAAATGTCTCAAATATGTTAAATAATAGATATTATTAGTTACTAAAAAAATGAGTGATATCCTAACAAAATTACTTTTTAAAAAAGGTAAAAAAATAACGCCAAATTCACGCGCTCCTTTTCTTATTTATGTAAAAGAAAGAATTTTATACAAAAATTTCCGTCTACAAAAATCTTTTTAGTAATAAATTTTATATTGGTACAAAATATATGATATCAAGAATTGGCACCAACTTTTAATTTAATAAAATAAAAAGGACTTTACAGTGAAATACATTTTATTTTGTAGTTCATTTTTATTTGAAAAGTACCGGTCGTGGGGATTCGAGAGAATATACATATATATATGTATATTGTAATATATGTATATGTGTGTATGTCATTGTATTGTTGACTTGTTGTTCTAAACACGTTATTGCGATAAATATCATCACATGCCTCGGTAGTCGAAAGGATAAGATGCCTGCCCGGTAAGCAGGAGATCCAGGTTCGATTCCTGGCTGAGGTGGTATTTTTTCGCAAAATAATTACGAGTTTTCACGACTGGTTCGTGGTCGGGCCCCGCCGTGACGCACACCCTCCCTTTTTATTTGGTTGTTTCGTTATTTCTACAAGAAATATGATATAAAAAAATGGCTCAAACTTTTAATCTTTTAATCTTATAATGTAGAATGTATATTTAGAATATTTTATTAAATTTAGCTCTAGTTTTGTTACAAAAAAGCTGAATAAAATTGTTAAATTTTTGTTAATTAAAAAACGGCTACCGGCGATAGAGATAAGGTTTCTGAATAAAATGCAATTTGCCCCAAGTTGATGGACTAGATTTTCTGAATTGCTGTCAATCAGATTAAAAAAAATGATTTTGAGAAAAACGCGTTTGAATGTTTTTTATTTTCATTTTTCACTTCACTGTATGTTAACTACATATTAAATTCAAAATTTAAGTTGCTTACTCTTATTCGGTAATCCCTGAACCATATAATAGCTCTTCTACATTAAAAAGCACTTCTTCATCAATGTCAGAAGCAATTCCAGCGCATAAGCGACCTTCGTGTGTTGCGTAGGCTTGTCGCTCAGCGATACGCACGCATTCTTCGTCTATGTAGTGACAATAATCATATAGTGCTTAGCCAATTGAAATTTGTAGAAGCTCCAATACATCCAGGAGTGACATGACCATCGTTGAATAATGTCGCGACATTAGCGGCAATTTGGATGGAGGTACCGGTGAATACTGACTTAGGTGCAATTTTCCAAACAACTTGATGAAAACTCTTATTGTTATTTTGATTGAACGCACTTAAGCAGAACTGTAACTATTTAGTTTTTTCGACGAAATGCTAACAATCAAGTCTGGCTTCTCTGCTTTGTAGCGATTTGCAGGACCAAATCTTTTTCTCTTCTTATCAGCTCTCTTTGTTGATTTTCCAACTTCGTGCCTTTTTCCTTTCTTATCCATGACACTAACACTTTATAAAAGTAGAACTTTACAAAGTGTTCAATATAACACAAATCGTGTGACTAATACAAACCGACTATGTATAACGTTTTATCCAAGAACGCCTGATCAAGTTATGCACCGTGTAGCTGTCAAGATATAACTGAGTGTACTTTTTCCGCCTTCTACACTATGATAAAAGATTGTGCTTATCTTAAGCTCTATTTTAATAAAGTAAAATGATTTGGCAACGAACAAAGATCCCGTCGTGCAATTTGGAAAAGATCGAGTTGACGCGCCGTATTATATTTGCGCTCTCATACCTCCACCGTGCTCGTATGAACATTGCTCCACGAAAACTGTTGTATCTCCGTCAATATTTGGAGTATCTCTTTAAAATTTGCTATATGCATTCTCGATACATATAGTATATCTTTCAAAATATTATAAAATTAAAAAATCGAATTTTTTAAAATTTTGCATTGTCTATAGCCCTTAATCTTATTTTATACTTTTACATCAGACTAACTAGAAATTGTATCATGTAAGAAAAATTATGTGATTTTATTTAAAGAAATAATGATAATTTTTACATCATTTCGACACATCTATTCAATATGAATTTTTTAAATTAAATTATGTTCTGCTTGAAACTATATCAATCTGAGAAAAACTTTCTAGTCTTGACTTTTGATTTAGTTGTCCAAATATTTAGATCGTTGATTAAAAATAGAACACTGTATATACCAGGTGTATGCATAAGTTTTTTCTGGTTTTTTAGTAAAAAAAGAGACGTAATTTTTAAGGGAAATTAATTTTTATTTTATTCAAAATATTGGCCATCGGCTTCTACACATTTCGCACATCTTTCAGGTAATTTATAAATACCATGCCAGAAAAACTGCTTGTCTTTTGCGGCAAACCATTCGTCGAGCCATTTTCCAACTTCCTCGAAATTGCTGCAGTGCTGCTCTGCGAGCGCGTGCCCCATTGATGCGAAGAGGTGATAGTCAGATGGCGCCAGGTCTGGGGAGTACGGCGGGTGCGGAAGGATGTCCCATCCAAGCGATTTCAAGGTGTCTTTCACTGGTTTTGCTGTATGAGACGGCGCATTGTCGTGTAACAAAATCACTTTGCCATGTCTTCTGGCCCATTCTGGTCGTCTTTCGATTAATGCGTGGTTTAAATTAATCATTTGTTGGCGATAGCGTTGTGTATTAACGGTTTCGCCGGGCTTCAAGAGTTCATAATACACAATACCGCTCTGGTCCCACCAGACACAGAGCATGGTCTTCTTGCCGAAGCGATTTGGCCTTGGTGTTGATGGACCGGCTTCGCCAGGTGAAAGCCACGATTTTTTCCGCTTCGGGTTTTCAAAATAAATCCATTTTTCGTCACCCGTCCACAATTCGATACAAAAATGATTTCCTTTCGTGGCGTTGAAGCAGCATTTCACAAGTGACTTTGCGATTTTCCATTTGACGTTCATTCAAATCGTGTGGGACCCATTTACCGAGTTTATTGATCTTTCCCATTACTCGTAAACGTCTGCTGATTGTTTCTTGTGATACATGTAATGCTTCTGCTAATTGCCGTTGAGTTTGAGTTGGGTCATCATCCAATAACTCCTGCAATTGCTCGTCTTCGCATTTTTGTGGTCTACCAGAGCGCTCACTGTCTTTCACATTGAAATCACCACTTTTAAATTGTCGAAACCATGTCTCACATGTTCTAATCGATGGAGCGTGTTCACCATATGTTTCTACCAGCAAACGATGACTTTCAACCGCAAAAAACTTATGCATACACCTGGTATATATATATTGAAAAAATATCTGATTTACTAATATTATATATTTTTTCTGAAGGTATGTGTATGTGTGTAAGAATGTGTGTGTGTGTGTGTGTAAGAATGTGTGTGTGTGTGTGTGTGTGTGTGTGTGTGTGTGTGTGTGTGTGTGTGTGTGTGTGTGTGTGTGTGTGTGTGTGTGTGTGTGTGTGTGTGTGTGTGTGTGTGTGTGTGTGTGTGTGTGTGTGTGTGTGTGTGTGTGTGTGTGTGTGTGTAAGAAAAATAGCAGAAAAATGCAGATGCTTTTAAAAAAATTGTGCACTTACACGTTGCAAATTACATAATTTTTTTGACACAATTATGTCTTCTTTATAATTTATTTATATCTTATTACTCTGTGCATAAAAATGTTAATACGAGTATCACGTAAATACTTTAATTATTTTATATTTCATATAAAAATATATTACAATAAATTATCAAAGTATAAAATCTCTCATAAACTATTAATTTGTTAATTAACTCTTATGTATAGAATGACTAGACATCGTATTATGTGAAAAAATTATAATTATACTCCATTTTGGAAAAATATCGGTAATTATTTCGTTACCTTTATTGACTAATATAAATACTAATATAAATAGTATTTTCTTGTTTTATTGAGAACGTAGTAAAAATCGCAATTTTATTGCAAGTATATTATGTATATATACATTCGTATATATTATGTCTTAATTTAGACATTAGGCCTGTTCTTTTTGACTGAACTGGTTGTACTAGTTCACAGTTTATCTTTCTTTCCTACACTGACAGACTGCTAAAAAGAACAGATCTATTGAACGACATTGTACGTGTCTATAGATACTACGAATGCGTAATCTATATATATATATATATATATATATATATATATATATATATATATATATCTATATATTTCTATATATATATATATTCTATATATATTCTATATATATATATATATATATATATATATATATATATCTATATATATATATTCTATATATATTCTATATATATATATATATCTATATATATATATTCTATATATATTCTATATATATTCTATGTATATATATGGATCATATTATATCCAGTACGTATTTGGCAGAACATTTACAATTAATATTTACTTTTCTGAATGTTTTTATAAAATATTTTATTATTATAATTTATTTGATACATGTATTATTAAAGTTCAAATTCTTTCTATTTATGTACTGTCTTTGAGTTACTACTAATTTGAATATATCCCCGTACTACATGAAAATATTCTATTAAAAGATTATATTCTATGAAAATATTCTATTTGATTTATGTGTACCACTAAACCACAACTTTTTCATAAACTTTAAACATAGTAGCGAGTTTAACAACTTAAAATTAGTGCATAGAAGTCTACGCATATATACAAATTAATAGTTGACTTACATATTCCGAATTAAACAAATGGATAAAACATTGATCTTATATCAATCAAATTTTTTAAGAAAATTCGTATGATCTTTAAAAACTTAGGTTCACGGGACATTAATATTCTATATATTTATTTATCTCGAAGTAGTCGATTTAACTTGATATTTATATTATATTTATAAAATTTATATTATTTAATTTATATTATGTATTTATTAATTATTCGATTTTATAGCTAGGATTAATTGAGATTACATTTGTTTGTGTTTATAGGTTCTTATTTTATAATATATCTCAACTTATTGTAATATATATTAAGATTATACATATATATTAATTTAATATATCATACAGATGTTGATGCAAAGATAAAATTACTGAAGAAGAAAAAGTTTTCTCTCCTCCATTTAC
>JAECZD010000003.1:16477873-16705373 GCA_024349325.1 Pogonomyrmex californicus | reverse complement strand
CAAAGATATGTCACCTTGATGAGTCATGCCAGATAATGCTTAAATGTGCCGTTGTATTAATTTATGGAAAGTGTTGAATAAATGTGGAGTTATCTGTTATATATCTTATATCTATTTATTTATTTATTAATCTATTTATTTATTTATCTATTTAATTATTTATTACCGGATACTCTGCGGTGTGATACAGTCTCTGACACATATAGGTTAGACAGCAGCAGTGACAGTTGTACATATATAACTTAAATAATTTAATTTATAACATAATATTCACGTCACTAGCTTCAATTCACTGTTCTTGAGTCAACTGTCTAACCATAAAATTATTACATGATATATATCACATATAGTGAGCACCTCACTTTGGCTGCGTAGAGTGAGTCGATGACCAGTACTGCCATATATGCAGGGGCCCATATAACAGGTGCTGCAGGCGTTTGCATTCCTCTCTGCGCGTAGAATAGGCTGCTGCAGTCGCTCCACATTGCACTACACTCCGCATTGATTGCACTATATTGTCCAGCATCTCACTGCGGCAGCTGTCGAGAAAGAATTTCACATGATATAACTATAACTACATACACTAAAATATACATATAAATTGCGTAATCGGCAGGCATCACTATACCTGTTGTGTCTAATAGAGTGGCCACTGCATAACTAAGTCAAAATTACTATTTATTTTATGTGCATAGAGAACTCTAAAGCTTTAACTGTCAAATTGAATGAGAGGTTAGGTGTCAGAGGTGGATGTAGATATGGTGAGAATTCGTTAAAACTGCATATCGATATACTGATTTACTAAGTATTTTAAAGCTTTAATCTATCTATATACAATCTATCTGAATAAGTTAATAAATAACATTCACTTTATACATGTATATACACACAGCGCAGATTCCATCGATGCAGTAGCCTGTGTGATTTATTGGCATCAATTCTCGCTATTTTTTCTCAGTGTCCATCCGGTAGTCGTTCCATCGTTGTGTTGTCGGCTTATTTATCTATTTATTTATTTATTTTATTTATTTATGTATATATTTAGTATTTTATCTGCATGACATTTGCAACAGAAAATTTTTATTAATATGACGCAACACAGCAGACGACTATGAGGATTGACGCATAATAATTTTACACTTACCATCTTTTTAATCCACCTGACATATTTATTTATTTATTTATTTATTTATTTAGTGATGTATCTATCTAACGGTGCAGTGGCATGACACATGTATATTAACCAGCTCGCATAACCTGCAAACAATTCCACAGTGAGAGTACATATATATAAGACTGAATATTAATATTAATAACTATTAGAATACTTAGCTGGACGGAGCGGCTGCCTATTAATTAATTAATTATTGTAAATAGGTAGTGCACGCAGCGTGCGGAGGGTGCAACCTGCAGCGCACGGAGACGGTCAGTGTTGGGCCTACACTCCACGTGCGGCATTGAATTATCACTTGCTCGTGCATATACGGCCGGCCGACTATCCACGATACCCGTGGCCGGCCGTAATCAATTAATTAATTAATAATCACTGCACTCGCACTGCACCGCTGTCACTCGCGCGCGTATTTACTTGTTACGTCGCGAACCGCGCGGCGCGATAGAGTGGCAGCACGCAGTGCGAGTTTGAGCCGCACGTGGCGCCGCCTGCCTTAAGCCTCGTTCTCGTGTACGCATAGTGAGAAAGGCGGGCGGTGAAAGTCCGGCGTGGGGACGCTATATTATTGATATTTAGAGGCCCGCGAGCAATTATATCATATTTTTGAACGCCCTCGCGCCATACTATTTACCTAGTTACTTTTTAGTAACTTTTTCAAACGGCGCGAGGGGCTTAAGATTTTTAAATATTCCGCGTGGACAAACCACGCGGAATCGAAATTAATTATTGAATTCGGAGCTCGCGGGCAGATTTTCACTCAAATTGGAACTCCCCAGCCGGACAGTCTTGGCTCGGGGAATTAGTTAGGTTTAGTTTGTAAGTCGAGTGTGTGTGTGCGCGATTGGCCGAGAAGCGATTTCGCGTTTTTGTTTACCGCGTCGCAACTTCGTGCTAGTTCGCGTGTGCGCAGTGTTAGTGCCGGTATCCGCGAGTGCCATTAATAGATTTTGGACTTCTCGTGGGCGGCGTTGGCGGCCCCTAGTAATTTTTATACTTACCTTATTTAATTTGATTCTTTCGGGGCCGCCTGCGAATTATGTCGAGTCCACGGGAGGTCCTGCTACATTACCCGCTCCCCGCGACCGTTCGATGCCCGCGGTGCTGGCTCAGCGAGTCGGCACCGCCGCGGGTGACGGGGCAGTACTGTGACCCGGAGCATCTACTCAAACATTTGCGAAAATACCACCCCAGAGACACAATCTGGTACGCGTGTGGCGTGTGCGGCCTCAGGGGCACGGGATGCTACCCGCAAAAGACGGTCAAGGCGCACTATGAGGCCGAGCACGCCCAGTCTCTGCGGGTGGACGCTCCGGGTCCGAGCACTCGCGGTGCCGATGTAGTGACGATTGATAGTGACAGTGACGGTGAACGCGGTGTGACGCGTGAAACCAGTGCGGCGAGCGCGACTGCGCGATCGACGGCGGCGGCCGACGGGCTGACGCGGCGCAGGGCTGCTAATCCGCGGCCACCCAGGTTGCGCTCCACCGCCACCCCATCGCCATCTGCAGTGCCAACACCACCGGCCAATGAGACGTCCCCCTCATACGCGGCCGTAACAGCGGGCACAACGGTGACGAGGAGATCGTCGCCGGTTACCAGCGGTGCCCGCGGAGCGGCCGCCACAAGGAAAGCCGCGCCCCGCCTTTCACCAACATCAGGAGGAGGAGCCGCTGCTAGAAGGATGACGAGGACGACGACCGCCGCTTCGACAAGTAAGTGTCGAGTGTTGTCGGTAGATTCAGTAGACGCGCCCATCCGTGTGGCCACCACCACCAGCGCGGCGCCCGCGATGCCCAGTGCGTCGCGGTCGACCGTGCGCGGCCAGCCAACCACAGCGCGGCCCGCGGTGCAAGGGGCACCGCGAGCGAAGACGCGCGTGGTGGCCAAACCGCCGCCCGCGACAAGGTCGACGCGCGTCCCCTGCCAAACTCCATCACCACCCGGAGCAGCCAGCGACGCCAACTCCAGCGGCGAATTATTCGCATTTGGGAGGGGAGCAGCGAGGAAGAGGCCGCCCGTGGCCCGCAGTCCACCACAACAGGCACGGGCGGCAGGCGCGTCGACCGAGAAGAGCGGCTCCGCGCCCAGGCTGAGACCATCCCCCCCTGTCCTCCGCAAGAGGGTGGTTCATTCGCCACCCTTGAGCGGGGGAACACCCACGTTCGGCGGTGAGGGGGGGCCACGCAACATGAGCCTGCAGCGATCACCCGGCATAACACCACCGGTGGCTAGGACTTCTCCACCGGTGGTGACAAGGACGCCACCGCCAACTACATCCGCGGCGGTGGCAGAAGTAGCAGCAACGACAGCAGCAGCGATTAGCCGGGTGATCGCGGTCTCAGCCGAGAAGATCGCGGAGATAGCGCGGCGGGAGATGGGCGGCGTGACGTCGCGGAGCGCGGGGGGACCTGTACAGAGGACGCCCCCGGAGAGACCCCCCGCGCGGGTCCCCAGCCTGCCGCAGAACACCCGCGGCAGTCCAACGGGGACCCCACCGTGGGCCACGCCATCGGCCTACCCCGCGACGTCGATACCGGCAACGCTGACGACATGCACGGTGACGACGTCGGTGTGCGGCGGACCGGTGATGTCCGCCGGTTCCGCCGCCGGGGAGTGGCACACACCAGCGATACGCCACTCCCCTCCCCTGTCAGCAAGGGGAACGTCACCGTGCACGGCGGTCGTGCGAAGGACGCCCCCAGCGCCAACTCCACCATCGGCCGAGGGGGCAGCAGCGAGGCGGCAGCGGGGTGCGGCCACCACAACGCCACCACCAGCGACCAGCGAGGGGGACCAGCTGGGTGGCGAGTGGAGAGTGCAACTGGGGAGAAGAGCGAGGAGGCGCCGCTCGAGCGGCAGTTCCGTCGGCTCCGTGTCGCCGGCGACATCGGGGCCGCGTGAGTCGCGAGTCACACCGCCACCAGCGTCGGCGACAGACGGAAACAACAATGAGAGGACGGCCCGCAAAGTTCCACCGACAAGTGAGGCGGCGGTTTGTTGCGGGACATCGCGGGCGGAGCGTGAGGGAGATAACCGGGACGGTACTGGAGATGAGGTGAGTGCCGTACATCCGTGTGCTCCCGTGAATGTCCGCGGTGTAATGGCTCGGCGACGCGCACAAGCGTCCGTCGTGGCGCCCCGTGAGGAAGGCGGGGCGTCTCCGGCCTCTGCCGGTGGAAGGGGGAGTGGGCGACGGGGTCGCGAGCCGCGGCGCGCCGACGTCGCGGGCGGTCAGCCGTCGCGCCGTCAACCGGCGCCTGTTCCCGCAGCGATGCGGGTCAGGCGTGAGCGGTTGGCTGTGCGCGACGAGCTGGCCGCCCGGGCGCCGGCGGTCGCTACGCGCGCCGAACTGGAGGCGTTCGCGGCGGAAGTCGCGGCGTTCTTCGGGGAGGTCGTGGCGGACAGGGCTCGCGGCGCCGCCGCCGGCTCCCAAGACCGTCCAGCTCGGTCGCGTGGGGCGGGGTCGCGTCGGGGAGCGAGGGGGGGTGTCGGTCCGGAGGGAGAGGGCGCCAGTGGCGAGGGGTCGGCACCGGCCGGCCCCTCTGCGTCGGGAGAAGCACGCGGGGACTGGGTGCGTGAGGCCAAGCGCTTACAGGCGCTCTACAGGGCGAATCGCCGCAAGGCTGTGCGAGAGGTGCTCCAGGGGCCTGCCGACTCGTGCCAGGTGCCGAGACGTCAGGTTCAGGAGTACTTCGAGCGCTTGTACCGTGGCGAGGAGATCCTGGCGGGCTCCGGCGTGGAAGCCGAGCGCACTGACCCCTCGGGTTCGCAGGAGGAGTTCGCGTACCTCCTGAATCCCTTCACGGAGCGAGAGGTGGACCGTCGGCTCCGGCGTATGAATAACTCTGCGCCGGGTCCCGACGGCGTCACCTACCGTGACCTCCGTGGGGCGGATCCGGGAACGCGGCTCCTCACAGCAATGTGCAATTGCTGCTTGCGGCTCGAGGCAGTCCCCGCGTCCTGGAAGACCTCCAGTACAATTCTTGTATACAAGAAAGGAGACCGGGGCATGCTGGAGAACTGGCGCCCTCTCGCTTTGGGAGACACCGTCCCCAAACTCTTCGCCGCGATTCTCGCCGATCGTCTGACCGACTGGGCGGTCGCCAACCGCCGACTTAGTCCCGCCCAGAAGGGCTTTCTGAGGGACGAGGGATGCTTCGAGCACAATTTCGTCCTTCAGGAGGCCCTGACTGACGCGAGGAGGAGCCGGAGGCAGGCGGTCGTCGCGTGGCTGGACCTATCCAACGCGTTTGGATCGATCCCGCACGCGACGATCCGCCGTGCTCTGGCTGGAGCGGCGGTGCCTAAGGGCCTCATAAATATATGGGGCTCGATGTACGACGGCTGCACTACGCGGGTGCGCACCGCCGAGGGGTTCACCGCGCCCATCCCCATACGCTCCGGAGTACGCCAGGGTTGTCCGCTGAGCCCGATTGTTTTTGACCTCGCGATCGACTCGGTGCTGCGTGCAGCCACCGATGTCGACGCGGGGTACCACATGTTTAATAGTAAATTTAGTGTTCTGGCTTATGCGGACGACATTGCACTCCTGACAGAGACTCCGGAGAGTATGAGGAGACTGCTCAATGCAGTGGAGGCTGAAGCGGCGTCGGTGGGGTTGCGGTTCAACCCTGCCAAGTGCGCCACCCTGCACATCGGCACGGGTGGTTGCGGCAGGGTTCTACCGACGTCGTTCAGCATCCAGGGCCAACCAGTGCGTCACCTGGCAGAGGGTGAGCCTTACACCCACCTCGGTGTCCCGACGGGATTCTCGGTCGACCAGACACCCTACGCCACCATCGGGGACCTCCTCTCGGACGTTCGCGCGGTGGATCGCGCCCTCCTCGCCCCGTGGCAGAAGTGCGATATTGTCGGGACCTTCATCCTACCGCGATTAGATTTTCTGCTGCGGGGAGCCAGTGTGGAGAAGCGTCCCCTCACGGCCGCGGATCTCGCGATTCGTAGATTCGCGAAATCCTGGCTGAATCTCCCCCAGCGTGCCAGCGCGGAGGGAGTCTACATGCCCCCGCGATGGGGGGGATGTGGACTCCTTCCGTTAGCTGATTTGGCGGACGTCCTGTCGGTGGCACACGCCTTCCGTATGCTTACGGCTGGCGATGCCACCGTCAGGCGTCTGGCCTGGGAATCGCTGACGGGGGTGGTTCAGCGCAGGATCGGCCACGCCCCTGGTTGCGAGGACATCGCCGCCTTCCTTTCCGGCTCGCAGGAGGGAAGGCTGAGGGGCGGAGGGGAAAAATCCCTCTGGTCGAGGGCGCGGAATGCCGCGCGGAGGCTGTCCGAGCGGTTGTCCCTGCGGTGGCGATGGGTGCCAGAGACTGAGGAAATGATCGTCGAGTGCCGAGGGCCCAGAGGCGCCGCGGTCAAGATCCCACCTGGAGCGCGTAACCAGGTGGTGAATCGGTTGCGCTCAGCTGTAGCCGAGCACTACGCGGAGCGTTTGCTCAACAAGCCCGATCAAGGTAAGGTCTTCGAGGTGTCGTCGCGAGTGCCAGTGAGCAATCACTTCATTCGCGGCGGCAGCTTCACCCGCTTCGCCGACTGGCGCTTCGTACATCGAGCTCGTCTCGATGTCCTTCCCCTCAACGGCGCGCGGCGTTGGGGGGACGGCGATAAGCGCTGTCGGCGATGCGGGGAGGTATCGGAGACCTTACCACATGTGCTCGGTCATTGCGGCGTCCATGCTGCCGCAATACAGCTGAGGCACAATGCCGTCTTGCACCGCCTCTGGAAGGCTTGCCGTCTGCCTGGTGACAAACGGGTCAACCAGCGGATTGGGGGCATCGACGGGGAACTTGGGGAGCTACGACCTGATCTCGTGGTCAGGCACGAGCTCTCCAAGAGTGTCGTCATATGCGACGTCACGGTGCCCTTTGAAAACCGCTGGATGTCTTTCGAGGAAGCCAGGGGGAGGAAGATCGCCAAGTACTCTCCCCTGGCTGAGGAGCTTCAGCGGCGGGGGTACCGTGTCCTCGTGACGGCCTTCGTCGTCGGTGCTCTCGGGTCGTGGGATCCGAGAAACGAAGCCGTCCTGAGGGTGCTGCGGATTGGCGGTCCGTACGCCTCAATGATGCGGCGGCTGATCGTCTCGGATACCATCCGCTGGTCTAGGGACATCTACGTGGAGCACGTGTCCGGCGTCCGCCAGTACCAAGCTCCCTCTCGCCCCGCTGGCGATGGGATGCTCGCGACGCCGCCTCGGGCCGTTCGCCGACGCTGGGCCGCCACTGCGGAGGAAGAAGTTGCGACGCGATGCGTTTATCCGTAAGTGCGAATGTCGCGTAAATTATTCTTGTCTTTGTCTTGGCCCCCCCTTTTTTATCCAAGCGGGCAGGAGCGGCTGAGGTCCACATTCTAGTATCACAATTTTTCTTCTAGTCGTTAATTTTTTTATTTTTTTTATTTTTAGTTTATTTTTATTTTTATTTTATTTTTGTATATATTTTCTTCTTATTATCTTAGTATCTTGTTATTTTATTTTCTTCTGAGGTATGTGGACAGGGCTCCTGCCCGCCTCTTGTTAGTCTCAGGACATTCTTTTATTTACGGCATACTTATTTTGCTAATTTTATTGTCGGACCGCTGTTATTTGTATTATCATTATTCTCACTTATTTATTCTTATTTTGTTTATATTTATTTATTTCTATTTATTTTTATTTTTATACTATTTATTTGTATCTGTTTTATTTTATTTTATTTTCTGTGGGGCCATGAATGTTCGAGTGTGCTTGTCGCGTAAACTATATTGTATTTTAAGCGAGTGTGAGTGTTCCGCGTTGACTATTCTTTATTTTAATCTATTATTGCCGCGCGCGCGCCCTCGGGGTCTTTTATCGTCTAACCTATTTATCTGTGATACACCCCGAGGGCCGCCAGTTATTTACTGCGTCATCCCCCCAGCATGCGAGCTGGGGGGATCGTTTAATTATAATTTGCGCACGCTGGCGGGAAGCGATCCCGCCAGCCACATTTAGTGATAGTGCCCACAAGGCGGGGGGGGCTATTGTCCCCCGCCCATATATTATTTTAATTTTGCGCGCGGCCTAGCCGCTTTCCTATGTATCTACCCCGGAGGGTGTGATGCCCTCCGGGGAACATTTATTCTAAATAAAAGTGAGCTAATCTGTTCTTATCAGCTTAATATCTGATACAGTCTCCATAGGAGACTCAGAATATTAAACTGATTTTTGAGACCTGGCGGGTGCACGGAGCTTGCTCCGACCCTGCCGCGGGTCGGCTCCGCATTGCAGTACCGTGGAGTTCGGCCCAGTGCACGGGGAAAAGAGCATTATATTCTTCTCAAGCGCATTCGATTACCCCAGAGCACCGGCCAGGTCTCAATAATCGGTTATCCGCGAAGTGTCGGTGTTTCGGTGAGTGCGCGTGTTCTGAGTCTCCCGGGCCCTCGGTGCGTCATCCAGCGGGTAAGCCTGGCTATACCACGTCGTCGGGTAAGTACTTGGTCCATCGGCTCACTTAGTGTGTTAGAAGACTGGTCACATCGTTGTAATTTTAATCTGAAAACGGCATAAAATCAATTTCGCGAATTTCTCTCTCCGGCCGCTCTTGGCACTTACTGACGCAACTATTTGTATATTAACTTATTATATTGACCGTATTTTATTAACTTATTTATTTATTTCATTTTTTAAACACCTGACAATAATTTTATATACAATTGCAAATGCTAAGAGATGTACGCTGAGTGCCGCGCATGACTCATATTTTGTAATTTTATCACATTAACATAGTTTTATTTTATCATCTTGACTTGTCTCCTGTTTAATTTATTTATTTATTGCTTATTTTTATATAACTGACTATCGAATTAACTTTAACTATTGGACAGGGGATTCGTTAACTTTGAGGAAAAAACACAAAGATATGTCACCTTGATGAGTCATGCCAGATAATGCTTAAATGTGCCGTTGTATTAATTTATGGAAAGTGTTGAATAAATGTGGAGTTATCTGTTATATATCTTATATCTATTTATTTATTTATTAATCTATTTATTTATTTATCTATTTAATTATTTATTACCGGATACTCTGCGGTGTGATACAGTCTCTGACACATATAGGTTAGACAGCAGCAGTGACAGTTGTACATATATAACTTAAATAATTTAATTTATAACATAATATTCACGTCACTAGCTTCAATTCACTGTTCTTGAGTCAACTGTCTAACCATAAAATTATTACATGATATATATCACATATAGTGAGCACCTCACTTTGGCTGCGTAGAGTGAGTCGATGACCAGTACTGCCATATATGCAGGGGCCCATATAACAGGTGCTGCAGGCGTTTGCATTCCTCTCTGCGCGTAGAATAGGCTGCTGCAGTCGCTCCACATTGCACTACACTCCGCATTGATTGCACTATATTGTCCAGCATCTCACTGCGGCAGCTGTCGAGAAAGAATTTCACATGATATAACTATAACTACATACACTAAAATATACATATAAATTGCGTAATCGGCAGGCATCACTATACCTGTTGTGTCTAATAGAGTGGCCACTGCATAACTAAGTCAAAATTACTATTTATTTTATGTGCATAGAGAACTCTAAAGCTTTAACTGTCAAATTGAATGAGAGGTTAGGTGTCAGAGGTGGATGTAGATATGGTGAGAATTCGTTAAAACTGCATATCGATATACTGATTTACTAAGTATTTTAAAGCTTTAATCTATCTATATACAATCTATCTGAATAAGTTAATAAATAACATTCACTTTATACATGTATATACACACAGCGCAGATTCCATCGATGCAGTAGCCTGTGTGATTTATTGGCATCAATTCTCGCTATTTTTTCTCAGTGTCCATCCGGTAGTCGTTCCATCGTTGTGTTGTCGGCTTATTTATCTATTTATTTATTTATTTTATTTATTTATGTATATATTTAGTATTTTATCTGCATGACATTTGCAACAGAAAATTTTTATTAATATGACGCAACACAGCAGACGACTATGAGGATTGACGCATAATAATTTTACACTTACCATCTTTTTAATCCACCTGACATATTTATTTATTTATTTATTTATTTATTTAGTGATGTATCTATCTAACGGTGCAGTGGCATGACACATGTATATTAACCAGCTCGCATAACCTGCAAACAATTCCACAGTGAGAGTACATATATATAAGACTGAATATTAATATTAATAACTATTAGAATACTTAGCTGGACGGAGCGGCTGCCTATTAATTAATTAATTATTGTAAATAGGTAGTGCACGCAGCGTGCGGAGGGTGCAACCTGCAGCGCACGGAGACGGTCAGTGTTGGGCCTACACTCCACGTGCGGCATTGAATTATCACTTGCTCGTGCATATACGGCCGGCCGACTATCCACGATACCCGTGGCCGGCCGTAATCAATTAATTAATTAATAATCACTGCACTCGCACTGCACCGCTGTCACTCGCGCGCGTATTTACTTGTTACGTCGCGAACCGCGCGGCGCGATAGAGTGGCAGCACGCAGTGCGAGTTTGAGCCGCACGTGGCGCCGCCTGCCTTAAGCCTCGTTCTCGTGTACGCATAGTGAGAAAGGCGGGCGGTGAAAGTCCGGCGTGGGGACGCTATATTATTGATATTTAGAGGCCCGCGAGCAATTATATCATATTTTTGAACGCCCTCGCGCCATACTATTTACCTAGTTACTTTTTAGTAACTTTTTCAAACGGCGCGAGGGGCTTAAGATTTTTAAATATTCCGCGTGGACAAACCACGCGGAATCGAAATTAATTATTGAATTCGGAGCTCGCGGGCAGATTTTCACTCAAATTGGAACTCCCCAGCCGGACAGTCTTGGCTCGGGGAATTAGTTAGGTTTAGTTTGTAAGTCGAGTGTGTGTGTGCGCGATTGGCCGAGAAGCGATTTCGCGTTTTTGTTTACCGCGTCGCAACTTCGTGCTAGTTCGCGTGTGCGCAGTGTTAGTGCCGGTATCCGCGAGTGCCATTAATAGATTTTGGACTTCTCGTGGGCGGCGTTGGCGGCCCCTAGTAATTTTTATACTTACCTTATTTAATTTGATTCTTTCGGGGCCGCCTGCGAATTATGTCGAGTCCACGGGAGGTCCTGCTACATTACCCGCTCCCCGCGACCGTTCGATGCCCGCGGTGCTGGCTCAGCGAGTCGGCACCGCCGCGGGTGACGGGGCAGTACTGTGACCCGGAGCATCTACTCAAACATTTGCGAAAATACCACCCCAGAGACACAATCTGGTACGCGTGTGGCGTGTGCGGCCTCAGGGGCACGGGATGCTACCCGCAAAAGACGGTCAAGGCGCACTATGAGGCCGAGCACGCCCAGTCTCTGCGGGTGGACGCTCCGGGTCCGAGCACTCGCGGTGCCGATGTAGTGACGATTGATAGTGACAGTGACGGTGAACGCGGTGTGACGCGTGAAACCAGTGCGGCGAGCGCGACTGCGCGATCGACGGCGGCGGCCGACGGGCTGACGCGGCGCAGGGCTGCTAATCCGCGGCCACCCAGGTTGCGCTCCACCGCCACCCCATCGCCATCTGCAGTGCCAACACCACCGGCCAATGAGACGTCCCCCTCATACGCGGCCGTAACAGCGGGCACAACGGTGACGAGGAGATCGTCGCCGGTTACCAGCGGTGCCCGCGGAGCGGCCGCCACAAGGAAAGCCGCGCCCCGCCTTTCACCAACATCAGGAGGAGGAGCCGCTGCTAGAAGGATGACGAGGACGACGACCGCCGCTTCGACAAGTAAGTGTCGAGTGTTGTCGGTAGATTCAGTAGACGCGCCCATCCGTGTGGCCACCACCACCAGCGCGGCGCCCGCGATGCCCAGTGCGTCGCGGTCGACCGTGCGCGGCCAGCCAACCACAGCGCGGCCCGCGGTGCAAGGGGCACCGCGAGCGAAGACGCGCGTGGTGGCCAAACCGCCGCCCGCGACAAGGTCGACGCGCGTCCCCTGCCAAACTCCATCACCACCCGGAGCAGCCAGCGACGCCAACTCCAGCGGCGAATTATTCGCATTTGGGAGGGGAGCAGCGAGGAAGAGGCCGCCCGTGGCCCGCAGTCCACCACAACAGGCACGGGCGGCAGGCGCGTCGACCGAGAAGAGCGGCTCCGCGCCCAGGCTGAGACCATCCCCCCCTGTCCTCCGCAAGAGGGTGGTTCATTCGCCACCCTTGAGCGGGGGAACACCCACGTTCGGCGGTGAGGGGGGGCCACGCAACATGAGCCTGCAGCGATCACCCGGCATAACACCACCGGTGGCTAGGACTTCTCCACCGGTGGTGACAAGGACGCCACCGCCAACTACATCCGCGGCGGTGGCAGAAGTAGCAGCAACGACAGCAGCAGCGATTAGCCGGGTGATCGCGGTCTCAGCCGAGAAGATCGCGGAGATAGCGCGGCGGGAGATGGGCGGCGTGACGTCGCGGAGCGCGGGGGGACCTGTACAGAGGACGCCCCCGGAGAGACCCCCCGCGCGGGTCCCCAGCCTGCCGCAGAACACCCGCGGCAGTCCAACGGGGACCCCACCGTGGGCCACGCCATCGGCCTACCCCGCGACGTCGATACCGGCAACGCTGACGACATGCACGGTGACGACGTCGGTGTGCGGCGGACCGGTGATGTCCGCCGGTTCCGCCGCCGGGGAGTGGCACACACCAGCGATACGCCACTCCCCTCCCCTGTCAGCAAGGGGAACGTCACCGTGCACGGCGGTCGTGCGAAGGACGCCCCCAGCGCCAACTCCACCATCGGCCGAGGGGGCAGCAGCGAGGCGGCAGCGGGGTGCGGCCACCACAACGCCACCACCAGCGACCAGCGAGGGGGACCAGCTGGGTGGCGAGTGGAGAGTGCAACTGGGGAGAAGAGCGAGGAGGCGCCGCTCGAGCGGCAGTTCCGTCGGCTCCGTGTCGCCGGCGACATCGGGGCCGCGTGAGTCGCGAGTCACACCGCCACCAGCGTCGGCGACAGACGGAAACAACAATGAGAGGACGGCCCGCAAAGTTCCACCGACAAGTGAGGCGGCGGTTTGTTGCGGGACATCGCGGGCGGAGCGTGAGGGAGATAACCGGGACGGTACTGGAGATGAGGTGAGTGCCGTACATCCGTGTGCTCCCGTGAATGTCCGCGGTGTAATGGCTCGGCGACGCGCACAAGCGTCCGTCGTGGCGCCCCGTGAGGAAGGCGGGGCGTCTCCGGCCTCTGCCGGTGGAAGGGGGAGTGGGCGACGGGGTCGCGAGCCGCGGCGCGCCGACGTCGCGGGCGGTCAGCCGTCGCGCCGTCAACCGGCGCCTGTTCCCGCAGCGATGCGGGTCAGGCGTGAGCGGTTGGCTGTGCGCGACGAGCTGGCCGCCCGGGCGCCGGCGGTCGCTACGCGCGCCGAACTGGAGGCGTTCGCGGCGGAAGTCGCGGCGTTCTTCGGGGAGGTCGTGGCGGACAGGGCTCGCGGCGCCGCCGCCGGCTCCCAAGACCGTCCAGCTCGGTCGCGTGGGGCGGGGTCGCGTCGGGGAGCGAGGGGGGGTGTCGGTCCGGAGGGAGAGGGCGCCAGTGGCGAGGGGTCGGCACCGGCCGGCCCCTCTGCGTCGGGAGAAGCACGCGGGGACTGGGTGCGTGAGGCCAAGCGCTTACAGGCGCTCTACAGGGCGAATCGCCGCAAGGCTGTGCGAGAGGTGCTCCAGGGGCCTGCCGACTCGTGCCAGGTGCCGAGACGTCAGGTTCAGGAGTACTTCGAGCGCTTGTACCGTGGCGAGGAGATCCTGGCGGGCTCCGGCGTGGAAGCCGAGCGCACTGACCCCTCGGGTTCGCAGGAGGAGTTCGCGTACCTCCTGAATCCCTTCACGGAGCGAGAGGTGGACCGTCGGCTCCGGCGTATGAATAACTCTGCGCCGGGTCCCGACGGCGTCACCTACCGTGACCTCCGTGGGGCGGATCCGGGAACGCGGCTCCTCACAGCAATGTGCAATTGCTGCTTGCGGCTCGAGGCAGTCCCCGCGTCCTGGAAGACCTCCAGTACAATTCTTGTATACAAGAAAGGAGACCGGGGCATGCTGGAGAACTGGCGCCCTCTCGCTTTGGGAGACACCGTCCCCAAACTCTTCGCCGCGATTCTCGCCGATCGTCTGACCGACTGGGCGGTCGCCAACCGCCGACTTAGTCCCGCCCAGAAGGGCTTTCTGAGGGACGAGGGATGCTTCGAGCACAATTTCGTCCTTCAGGAGGCCCTGACTGACGCGAGGAGGAGCCGGAGGCAGGCGGTCGTCGCGTGGCTGGACCTATCCAACGCGTTTGGATCGATCCCGCACGCGACGATCCGCCGTGCTCTGGCTGGAGCGGCGGTGCCTAAGGGCCTCATAAATATATGGGGCTCGATGTACGACGGCTGCACTACGCGGGTGCGCACCGCCGAGGGGTTCACCGCGCCCATCCCCATACGCTCCGGAGTACGCCAGGGTTGTCCGCTGAGCCCGATTGTTTTTGACCTCGCGATCGACTCGGTGCTGCGTGCAGCCACCGATGTCGACGCGGGGTACCACATGTTTAATAGTAAATTTAGTGTTCTGGCTTATGCGGACGACATTGCACTCCTGACAGAGACTCCGGAGAGTATGAGGAGACTGCTCAATGCAGTGGAGGCTGAAGCGGCGTCGGTGGGGTTGCGGTTCAACCCTGCCAAGTGCGCCACCCTGCACATCGGCACGGGTGGTTGCGGCAGGGTTCTACCGACGTCGTTCAGCATCCAGGGCCAACCAGTGCGTCACCTGGCAGAGGGTGAGCCTTACACCCACCTCGGTGTCCCGACGGGATTCTCGGTCGACCAGACACCCTACGCCACCATCGGGGACCTCCTCTCGGACGTTCGCGCGGTGGATCGCGCCCTCCTCGCCCCGTGGCAGAAGTGCGATATTGTCGGGACCTTCATCCTACCGCGATTAGATTTTCTGCTGCGGGGAGCCAGTGTGGAGAAGCGTCCCCTCACGGCCGCGGATCTCGCGATTCGTAGATTCGCGAAATCCTGGCTGAATCTCCCCCAGCGTGCCAGCGCGGAGGGAGTCTACATGCCCCCGCGATGGGGGGGATGTGGACTCCTTCCGTTAGCTGATTTGGCGGACGTCCTGTCGGTGGCACACGCCTTCCGTATGCTTACGGCTGGCGATGCCACCGTCAGGCGTCTGGCCTGGGAATCGCTGACGGGGGTGGTTCAGCGCAGGATCGGCCACGCCCCTGGTTGCGAGGACATCGCCGCCTTCCTTTCCGGCTCGCAGGAGGGAAGGCTGAGGGGCGGAGGGGAAAAATCCCTCTGGTCGAGGGCGCGGAATGCCGCGCGGAGGCTGTCCGAGCGGTTGTCCCTGCGGTGGCGATGGGTGCCAGAGACTGAGGAAATGATCGTCGAGTGCCGAGGGCCCAGAGGCGCCGCGGTCAAGATCCCACCTGGAGCGCGTAACCAGGTGGTGAATCGGTTGCGCTCAGCTGTAGCCGAGCACTACGCGGAGCGTTTGCTCAACAAGCCCGATCAAGGTAAGGTCTTCGAGGTGTCGTCGCGAGTGCCAGTGAGCAATCACTTCATTCGCGGCGGCAGCTTCACCCGCTTCGCCGACTGGCGCTTCGTACATCGAGCTCGTCTCGATGTCCTTCCCCTCAACGGCGCGCGGCGTTGGGGGGACGGCGATAAGCGCTGTCGGCGATGCGGGGAGGTATCGGAGACCTTACCACATGTGCTCGGTCATTGCGGCGTCCATGCTGCCGCAATACAGCTGAGGCACAATGCCGTCTTGCACCGCCTCTGGAAGGCTTGCCGTCTGCCTGGTGACAAACGGGTCAACCAGCGGATTGGGGGCATCGACGGGGAACTTGGGGAGCTACGACCTGATCTCGTGGTCAGGCACGAGCTCTCCAAGAGTGTCGTCATATGCGACGTCACGGTGCCCTTTGAAAACCGCTGGATGTCTTTCGAGGAAGCCAGGGGGAGGAAGATCGCCAAGTACTCTCCCCTGGCTGAGGAGCTTCAGCGGCGGGGGTACCGTGTCCTCGTGACGGCCTTCGTCGTCGGTGCTCTCGGGTCGTGGGATCCGAGAAACGAAGCCGTCCTGAGGGTGCTGCGGATTGGCGGTCCGTACGCCTCAATGATGCGGCGGCTGATCGTCTCGGATACCATCCGCTGGTCTAGGGACATCTACGTGGAGCACGTGTCCGGCGTCCGCCAGTACCAAGCTCCCTCTCGCCCCGCTGGCGATGGGATGCTCGCGACGCCGCCTCGGGCCGTTCGCCGACGCTGGGCCGCCACTGCGGAGGAAGAAGTTGCGACGCGATGCGTTTATCCGTAAGTGCGAATGTCGCGTAAATTATTCTTGTCTTTGTCTTGGCCCCCCCTTTTTTTATCCAAGCGGGCAGGAGCGGCTGAGGTCCACATTCTAGTATCACAATTTTTCTTCTAGTCGTTAATTTTTTTATTTTTTTTATTTTTAGTTTATTTTTATTTTTATTTTATTTTTGTATATATTTTCTTCTTATTATCTTAGTATCTTGTTATTTTATTTTCTTCTGAGGTATGTGGACAGGGCTCCTGCCCGCCTCTTGTTAGTCTCAGGACATTCTTTTATTTACGGCATACTTATTTTGCTAATTTTATTGTCGGACCGCTGTTATTTGTATTATCATTATTCTCACTTATTTATTCTTATTTTGTTTATATTTATTTATTTCTATTTATTTTTATTTTTATACTATTTATTTGTATCTGTTTTATTTTATTTTATTTTTTGTGGGGCCATGAATGTTCGAGTGTGCTTGTCGCGTAAACTATATTGTATTTTAAGCGAGTGTGAGTGTTCCGCGTTGACTATTCTTTATTTTAATCTATTATTGCCGCGCGCGCGCCCTCGGGGTCTTTTATCGTCTAACCTATTTATCTGTGATACACCCCGAGGGCCGCCAGTTATTTACTGCGTCATCCCCCCAGCATGCGAGCTGGGGGGATCGTTTAATTATAATTTGCGCACGCTGGCGGGAAGCGATCCCGCCAGCCACATTTAGTGATAGTGCCCACAAGGCGGGGGGGGCTATTGTCCCCCGCCCATATATTATTTTAATTTTGCGCGCGGCCTAGCCGCTTTCCTATGTATCTACCCCGGAGGGTGTGATGCCCTCCGGGGAACATTTATTCTAAATAAAAGTGAGCTAATCTGTTCTTATCAGCTTAATATCTGATACAGTCTCCATAGGAGACTCAGAATATTAAACTGATTTTTGAGACCTGGCGGGTGCACGGAGCTTGCTCCGACCCTGCCGCGGGTCGGCTCCGCATTGCAGTACCGTGGAGTTCGGCCCAGTGCACGGGGAAAAGAGCATTATATTCTTCTCAAGCGCATTCGATTACCCCAGAGCACCGGCCAGGTCTCAATAATCGGTTATCCGCGAAGTGTCGGTGTTTCGGTGAGTGCGCGTGTTCTGAGTCTCCCGGGCCCTCGGTGCGTCATCCAGCGGGTAAGCCTGGCTATACCACGTCGTCGGGTAAGTACTTGGTCCATCGGCTCACTTAGTGTGTTAGAAGACTGGTCACATCGTTGTAATTTTAATCTGAAAACGGCATAAAATCAATTTCGCGAATTTCTCTCTCCGGCCGCTCTTGGCACTTACTGACGCAACTATTTGTATATTAACTTATTATATTGACCGTATTTTATTAACTTATTTATTTATTTCATTTTTTAAACACCTGACAATAATTTTATATACAATTGCAAATGCTAAGAGATGTACGCTGAGTGCCGCGCATGACTCATATTTTGTAATTTTATCACATTAACATAGTTTTATTTTATCATCTTGACTTGTCTCCTGTTTAATTTATTTATTTATTGCTTATTTTTATATAACTGACTATCGAATTAACTTTAACTATTGGACAGGGGATTCGTTAACTTTGAGGAAAAAACACAAAGATATGTCACCTTGATGAGTCATGCCAGATAATGCTTAAATGTGCCGTTGTATTAATTTATGGAAAGTGTTGAATAAATGTGGAGTTATCTGTTATATATCTTATATCTATTTATTTATTTATTAATCTATTTATTTATTTATCTATTTAATTATTTATTACCGGATACTCTGCGGTGTGATACAGTCTCTGACACATATAGGTTAGACAGCAGCAGTGACAGTTGTACATATATAACTTAAATAATTTAATTTATAACATAATATTCACGTCACTAGCTTCAATTCACTGTTCTTGAGTCAACTGTCTAACCATAAAATTATTACATGATATATATCACATATAGTGAGCACCTCACTTTGGCTGCGTAGAGTGAGTCGATGACCAGTACTGCCATATATGCAGGGGCCCATATAACAGGTGCTGCAGGCGTTTGCATTCCTCTCTGCGCGTAGAATAGGCTGCTGCAGTCGCTCCACATTGCACTACACTCCGCATTGATTGCACTATATTGTCCAGCATCTCACTGCGGCAGCTGTCGAGAAAGAATTTCACATGATATAACTATAACTACATACACTAAAATATACATATAAATTGCGTAATCGGCAGGCATCACTATACCTGTTGTGTCTAATAGAGTGGCCACTGCATAACTAAGTCAAAATTACTATTTATTTTATGTGCATAGAGAACTCTAAAGCTTTAACTGTCAAATTGAATGAGAGGTTAGGTGTCAGAGGTGGATGTAGATATGGTGAGAATTCGTTAAAACTGCATATCGATATACTGATTTACTAAGTATTTTAAAGCTTTAATCTATCTATATACAATCTATCTGAATAAGTTAATAAATAACATTCACTTTATACATGTATATACACACAGCGCAGATTCCATCGATGCAGTAGCCTGTGTGATTTATTGGCATCAATTCTCGCTATTTTTTCTCAGTGTCCATCCGGTAGTCGTTCCATCGTTGTGTTGTCGGCTTATTTATCTATTTATTTATTTATTTTATTTATTTATGTATATATTTAGTATTTTATCTGCATGACATTTGCAACAGAAAATTTTTATTAATATGACGCAACACAGCAGACGACTATGAGGATTGACGCATAATAATTTTACACTTACCATCTTTTTAATCCACCTGACATATTTATTTATTTATTTATTTATTTATTTAGTGATGTATCTATCTAACGGTGCAGTGGCATGACACATGTATATTAACCAGCTCGCATAACCTGCAAACAATTCCACAGTGAGAGTACATATATATAAGACTGAATATTAATATTAATAACTATTAGAATACTTAGCTGGACGGAGCGGCTGCCTATTAATTAATTAATTATTGTAAATAGGTAGTGCACGCAGCGTGCGGAGGGTGCAACCTGCAGCGCACGGAGACGGTCAGTGTTGGGCCTACACTCCACGTGCGGCATTGAATTATCACTTGCTCGTGCATATACGGCCGGCCGACTATCCACGATACCCGTGGCCGGCCGTAATCAATTAATTAATTAATAATCACTGCACTCGCACTGCACCGCTGTCACTCGCGCGCGTATTTACTTGTTACGTCGCGAACCGCGCGGCGCGATAGAGTGGCAGCACGCAGTGCGAGTTTGAGCCGCACGTGGCGCCGCCTGCCTTAAGCCTCGTTCTCGTGTACGCATAGTGAGAAAGGCGGGCGGTGAAAGTCCGGCGTGGGGACGCTATATTATTGATATTTAGAGGCCCGCGAGCAATTATATCATATTTTTGAACGCCCTCGCGCCATACTATTTACCTAGTTACTTTTTAGTAACTTTTTCAAACGGCGCGAGGGGCTTAAGATTTTTAAATATTCCGCGTGGACAAACCACGCGGAATCGAAATTAATTATTGAATTCGGAGCTCGCGGGCAGATTTTCACTCAAATTGGAACTCCCCAGCCGGACAGTCTTGGCTCGGGGAATTAGTTAGGTTTAGTTTGTAAGTCGAGTGTGTGTGTGCGCGATTGGCCGAGAAGCGATTTCGCGTTTTTGTTTACCGCGTCGCAACTTCGTGCTAGTTCGCGTGTGCGCAGTGTTAGTGCCGGTATCCGCGAGTGCCATTAATAGATTTTGGACTTCTCGTGGGCGGCGTTGGCGGCCCCTAGTAATTTTTATACTTACCTTATTTAATTTGATTCTTTCGGGGCCGCCTGCGAATTATGTCGAGTCCACGGGAGGTCCTGCTACATTACCCGCTCCCCGCGACCGTTCGATGCCCGCGGTGCTGGCTCAGCGAGTCGGCACCGCCGCGGGTGACGGGGCAGTACTGTGACCCGGAGCATCTACTCAAACATTTGCGAAAATACCACCCCAGAGACACAATCTGGTACGCGTGTGGCGTGTGCGGCCTCAGGGGCACGGGATGCTACCCGCAAAAGACGGTCAAGGCGCACTATGAGGCCGAGCACGCCCAGTCTCTGCGGGTGGACGCTCCGGGTCCGAGCACTCGCGGTGCCGATGTAGTGACGATTGATAGTGACAGTGACGGTGAACGCGGTGTGACGCGTGAAACCAGTGCGGCGAGCGCGACTGCGCGATCGACGGCGGCGGCCGACGGGCTGACGCGGCGCAGGGCTGCTAATCCGCGGCCACCCAGGTTGCGCTCCACCGCCACCCCATCGCCATCTGCAGTGCCAACACCACCGGCCAATGAGACGTCCCCCTCATACGCGGCCGTAACAGCGGGCACAACGGTGACGAGGAGATCGTCGCCGGTTACCAGCGGTGCCCGCGGAGCGGCCGCCACAAGGAAAGCCGCGCCCCGCCTTTCACCAACATCAGGAGGAGGAGCCGCTGCTAGAAGGATGACGAGGACGACGACCGCCGCTTCGACAAGTAAGTGTCGAGTGTTGTCGGTAGATTCAGTAGACGCGCCCATCCGTGTGGCCACCACCACCAGCGCGGCGCCCGCGATGCCCAGTGCGTCGCGGTCGACCGTGCGCGGCCAGCCAACCACAGCGCGGCCCGCGGTGCAAGGGGCACCGCGAGCGAAGACGCGCGTGGTGGCCAAACCGCCGCCCGCGACAAGGTCGACGCGCGTCCCCTGCCAAACTCCATCACCACCCGGAGCAGCCAGCGACGCCAACTCCAGCGGCGAATTATTCGCATTTGGGAGGGGAGCAGCGAGGAAGAGGCCGCCCGTGGCCCGCAGTCCACCACAACAGGCACGGGCGGCAGGCGCGTCGACCGAGAAGAGCGGCTCCGCGCCCAGGCTGAGACCATCCCCCCCTGTCCTCCGCAAGAGGGTGGTTCATTCGCCACCCTTGAGCGGGGGAACACCCACGTTCGGCGGTGAGGGGGGGCCACGCAACATGAGCCTGCAGCGATCACCCGGCATAACACCACCGGTGGCTAGGACTTCTCCACCGGTGGTGACAAGGACGCCACCGCCAACTACATCCGCGGCGGTGGCAGAAGTAGCAGCAACGACAGCAGCAGCGATTAGCCGGGTGATCGCGGTCTCAGCCGAGAAGATCGCGGAGATAGCGCGGCGGGAGATGGGCGGCGTGACGTCGCGGAGCGCGGGGGGACCTGTACAGAGGACGCCCCCGGAGAGACCCCCCGCGCGGGTCCCCAGCCTGCCGCAGAACACCCGCGGCAGTCCAACGGGGACCCCACCGTGGGCCACGCCATCGGCCTACCCCGCGACGTCGATACCGGCAACGCTGACGACATGCACGGTGACGACGTCGGTGTGCGGCGGACCGGTGATGTCCGCCGGTTCCGCCGCCGGGGAGTGGCACACACCAGCGATACGCCACTCCCCTCCCCTGTCAGCAAGGGGAACGTCACCGTGCACGGCGGTCGTGCGAAGGACGCCCCCAGCGCCAACTCCACCATCGGCCGAGGGGGCAGCAGCGAGGCGGCAGCGGGGTGCGGCCACCACAACGCCACCACCAGCGACCAGCGAGGGGGACCAGCTGGGTGGCGAGTGGAGAGTGCAACTGGGGAGAAGAGCGAGGAGGCGCCGCTCGAGCGGCAGTTCCGTCGGCTCCGTGTCGCCGGCGACATCGGGGCCGCGTGAGTCGCGAGTCACACCGCCACCAGCGTCGGCGACAGACGGAAACAACAATGAGAGGACGGCCCGCAAAGTTCCACCGACAAGTGAGGCGGCGGTTTGTTGCGGGACATCGCGGGCGGAGCGTGAGGGAGATAACCGGGACGGTACTGGAGATGAGGTGAGTGCCGTACATCCGTGTGCTCCCGTGAATGTCCGCGGTGTAATGGCTCGGCGACGCGCACAAGCGTCCGTCGTGGCGCCCCGTGAGGAAGGCGGGGCGTCTCCGGCCTCTGCCGGTGGAAGGGGGAGTGGGCGACGGGGTCGCGAGCCGCGGCGCGCCGACGTCGCGGGCGGTCAGCCGTCGCGCCGTCAACCGGCGCCTGTTCCCGCAGCGATGCGGGTCAGGCGTGAGCGGTTGGCTGTGCGCGACGAGCTGGCCGCCCGGGCGCCGGCGGTCGCTACGCGCGCCGAACTGGAGGCGTTCGCGGCGGAAGTCGCGGCGTTCTTCGGGGAGGTCGTGGCGGACAGGGCTCGCGGCGCCGCCGCCGGCTCCCAAGACCGTCCAGCTCGGTCGCGTGGGGCGGGGTCGCGTCGGGGAGCGAGGGGGGGTGTCGGTCCGGAGGGAGAGGGCGCCAGTGGCGAGGGGTCGGCACCGGCCGGCCCCTCTGCGTCGGGAGAAGCACGCGGGGACTGGGTGCGTGAGGCCAAGCGCTTACAGGCGCTCTACAGGGCGAATCGCCGCAAGGCTGTGCGAGAGGTGCTCCAGGGGCCTGCCGACTCGTGCCAGGTGCCGAGACGTCAGGTTCAGGAGTACTTCGAGCGCTTGTACCGTGGCGAGGAGATCCTGGCGGGCTCCGGCGTGGAAGCCGAGCGCACTGACCCCTCGGGTTCGCAGGAGGAGTTCGCGTACCTCCTGAATCCCTTCACGGAGCGAGAGGTGGACCGTCGGCTCCGGCGTATGAATAACTCTGCGCCGGGTCCCGACGGCGTCACCTACCGTGACCTCCGTGGGGCGGATCCGGGAACGCGGCTCCTCACAGCAATGTGCAATTGCTGCTTGCGGCTCGAGGCAGTCCCCGCGTCCTGGAAGACCTCCAGTACAATTCTTGTATACAAGAAAGGAGACCGGGGCATGCTGGAGAACTGGCGCCCTCTCGCTTTGGGAGACACCGTCCCCAAACTCTTCGCCGCGATTCTCGCCGATCGTCTGACCGACTGGGCGGTCGCCAACCGCCGACTTAGTCCCGCCCAGAAGGGCTTTCTGAGGGACGAGGGATGCTTCGAGCACAATTTCGTCCTTCAGGAGGCCCTGACTGACGCGAGGAGGAGCCGGAGGCAGGCGGTCGTCGCGTGGCTGGACCTATCCAACGCGTTTGGATCGATCCCGCACGCGACGATCCGCCGTGCTCTGGCTGGAGCGGCGGTGCCTAAGGGCCTCATAAATATATGGGGCTCGATGTACGACGGCTGCACTACGCGGGTGCGCACCGCCGAGGGGTTCACCGCGCCCATCCCCATACGCTCCGGAGTACGCCAGGGTTGTCCGCTGAGCCCGATTGTTTTTGACCTCGCGATCGACTCGGTGCTGCGTGCAGCCACCGATGTCGACGCGGGGTACCACATGTTTAATAGTAAATTTAGTGTTCTGGCTTATGCGGACGACATTGCACTCCTGACAGAGACTCCGGAGAGTATGAGGAGACTGCTCAATGCAGTGGAGGCTGAAGCGGCGTCGGTGGGGTTGCGGTTCAACCCTGCCAAGTGCGCCACCCTGCACATCGGCACGGGTGGTTGCGGCAGGGTTCTACCGACGTCGTTCAGCATCCAGGGCCAACCAGTGCGTCACCTGGCAGAGGGTGAGCCTTACACCCACCTCGGTGTCCCGACGGGATTCTCGGTCGACCAGACACCCTACGCCACCATCGGGGACCTCCTCTCGGACGTTCGCGCGGTGGATCGCGCCCTCCTCGCCCCGTGGCAGAAGTGCGATATTGTCGGGACCTTCATCCTACCGCGATTAGATTTTCTGCTGCGGGGAGCCAGTGTGGAGAAGCGTCCCCTCACGGCCGCGGATCTCGCGATTCGTAGATTCGCGAAATCCTGGCTGAATCTCCCCCAGCGTGCCAGCGCGGAGGGAGTCTACATGCCCCCGCGATGGGGGGGATGTGGACTCCTTCCGTTAGCTGATTTGGCGGACGTCCTGTCGGTGGCACACGCCTTCCGTATGCTTACGGCTGGCGATGCCACCGTCAGGCGTCTGGCCTGGGAATCGCTGACGGGGGTGGTTCAGCGCAGGATCGGCCACGCCCCTGGTTGCGAGGACATCGCCGCCTTCCTTTCCGGCTCGCAGGAGGGAAGGCTGAGGGGCGGAGGGGAAAAATCCCTCTGGTCGAGGGCGCGGAATGCCGCGCGGAGGCTGTCCGAGCGGTTGTCCCTGCGGTGGCGATGGGTGCCAGAGACTGAGGAAATGATCGTCGAGTGCCGAGGGCCCAGAGGCGCCGCGGTCAAGATCCCACCTGGAGCGCGTAACCAGGTGGTGAATCGGTTGCGCTCAGCTGTAGCCGAGCACTACGCGGAGCGTTTGCTCAACAAGCCCGATCAAGGTAAGGTCTTCGAGGTGTCGTCGCGAGTGCCAGTGAGCAATCACTTCATTCGCGGCGGCAGCTTCACCCGCTTCGCCGACTGGCGCTTCGTACATCGAGCTCGTCTCGATGTCCTTCCCCTCAACGGCGCGCGGCGTTGGGGGGACGGCGATAAGCGCTGTCGGCGATGCGGGGAGGTATCGGAGACCTTACCACATGTGCTCGGTCATTGCGGCGTCCATGCTGCCGCAATACAGCTGAGGCACAATGCCGTCTTGCACCGCCTCTGGAAGGCTTGCCGTCTGCCTGGTGACAAACGGGTCAACCAGCGGATTGAGGGCATCGACGGGGAACTTGGGGAGCTACGACCTGATCTCGTGGTCAGGCACGAGCTCTCCAAGAGTGTCGTCATATGCGACGTCACGGTGCCCTTTGAAAACCGCTGGATGTCTTTCGAGGAAGCCAGGGGGAGGAAGATCGCCAAGTACTCTCCCTGGCTGAGGAGCTTCAGCGGCGGGGGTACCGTGTCCTCGTGACGGCCTTCGTCGTCGGTGCTCTCGGGTCGTGGGATCCGAGAAACGAAGCCGTCCTGAGGGTGCTGCGGATTGGCGGTCCGTACGCCTCAATGATGCGGCGGCTGATCGTCTCGGATACCATCCGCTGGTCTAGGGACATCTACGTGGAGCACGTGTCCGGCGTCCGCCAGTACCAAGCTCCCTCTCGCCCCGCTGGCGATGGGATGCTCGCGACGCCGCCTCGGGCCGTTCGCCGACGCTGGGCCGCCACTGCGGAGGAAGAAGTTGCGACGCGATGCGTTTATCCGTAAGTGCGAATGTCGCGTAAATTATTCTTGTCTTTGTCTTGGCCCCCCCTTTTTTATCCAAGCGGGCAGGAGCGGCTGAGGTCCACATTCTAGTATCACAATTTTTCTTCTAGTCGTTAATTTTTTTATTATTATTTTTATTTATTTTTATTTATTTTATTTTTGTATATATTTTCTTCTTATTATCTTAGTATCTTGTTATTTTATTTTCTTCTGAGGTATGTGGACAGGGCTCCTGCCCGCCTCTTGTTAGTCTCAGGACATTCTTTTATTTACGGCATACTTATTTTGCTAATTTTATTGTCGGACCGCTGTTATTTGTATTATCATTATTCTCACTTATTTATTCTTATTTTGTTTATATTTATTTATTTCTATTTATTTTTATTTTTATACTATTTATTTGTATCTGTTTTATTTTATTTTATTTTCTGTGGGGCCATGAATGTTCGAGTGTGCTTGTCGCGTAAACTATATTGTATTTTAAGCGAGTGTGAGTGTTCCGCGTTGACTATTCTTTATTTTAATCTATTATTGCCGCGCGCGCGCCCTCGGGGTCTTTTATCGTCTAACCTATTTATCTGTGATACACCCCGAGGGCCGCCAGTTATTTACTGCGTCATCCCCCCAGCATGCGAGCTGGGGGGATCGTTTAATTATAATTTGCGCACGCTGGCGGGAAGCGATCCCGCCAGCCACATTTAGTGATAGTGCCCACAAGGCGGGGGGGGCTATTGTCCCCCGCCCATATATTATTTTAATTTTGCGCGCGGCCTAGCCGCTTTCCTATGTATCTACCCCGGAGGGTGTGATGCCCTCCGGGGAACATTTATTCTAAATAAAAGTGAGCTAATCTGTTCTTATCAGCTTAATATCTGATACAGTCTCCATAGGAGACTCAGAATATTAAACTGATTTTTGAGACCTGGCGGGTGCACGGAGCTTGCTCCGACCCTGCCGCGGGTCGGCTCCGCATTGCAGTACCGTGGAGTTCGGCCCAGTGCACGGGGAAAAGAGCATTATATTCTTCTCAAGCGCATTCGATTACCCCAGAGCACCGGCCAGGTCTCAATAATCGGTTATCCGCGAAGTGTCGGTGTTTCGGTGAGTGCGCGTGTTCTGAGTCTCCCGGGCCCTCGGTGCGTCATCCAGCGGGTAAGCCTGGCTATACCACGTCGTCGGGTAAGTACTTGGTCCATCGGCTCACTTAGTGTGTTAGAAGACTGGTCACATCGTTGTAATTTTAATCTGAAAACGGCATAAAATCAATTTCGCGAATTTCTCTCTCCGGCCGCTCTTGGCACTTACTGACGCAACTATTTGTATATTAACTTATTATATTGACCGTATTTTATTAACTTATTTATTTATTTCATTTTTTAAACACCTGACAATAATTTTATATACAATTGCAAATGCTAAGAGATGTACGCTGAGTGCCGCGCATGACTCATATTTTGTAATTTTATCACATTAACATAGTTTTATTTTATCATCTTGACTTGTCTCCTGTTTAATTTATTTATTTATTGCTTATTTTTATATAACTGACTATCGAATTAACTTTAACTATTGGACAGGGGATTCGTTAACTTTGAGGAAAAAACACAAAGATATGTCACCTTGATGAGTCATGCCAGATAATGCTTAAATGTGCCGTTGTATTAATTTATGGAAAGTGTTGAATAAATGTGGAGTTATCTGTTATATATCTTATATCTATTTATTTATTTATTAATCTATTTATTTATTTATCTATTTAATTATTTATTACCGGATACTCTGCGGTGTGATACAGTCTCTGACACATATAGGTTAGACAGCAGCAGTGACAGTTGTACATATATAACTTAAATAATTTAATTTATAACATAATATTCACGTCACTAGCTTCAATTCACTGTTCTTAAGTCAACTGTCTAACCATAAAATTATTACATGATATATATCACATATAGTGAGCACCTCACTTTGGCTGCGTAGAGTGAGTCGATGACCAGTACTGCCATATATGCAGGGGCCCATATAACAGGTGCTGCAGGCGTTTGCATTCCTCTCTGCGCGTAGAATAGGCTGCTGCAGTCGCTCCACATTGCACTACACTCCGCATTGATTGCACTATATTGTCCAGCATCTCACTGCGGCAGCTGTCGAGAAAGAATTTCACATGATATAACTATAACTACATACACTAAAATATACATATAAATTGCGTAATCGGCAGGCATCACTATACCTGTTGTGTCTAATAGAGTGGCCACTGCATAACTAAGTCAAAATTACTATTTATTTTATGTGCATAGAGAACTCTAAAGCTTTAACTGTCAAATTGAATGAGAGGTTAGGTGTCAGAGGTGGATGTAGATATGGTGAGAATTCGTTAAAACTGCATATCGATATACTGATTTACTAAGTATTTTAAAGCTTTAATCTATCTATATACAATCTATCTGAATAAATTAATAAATAACATTCACTTTATACATGTATATACACACAGCGCAGATTCCATCGATGCAGTAGCCTGTGTGATTTATTGGCATCAATTCTCGCTATTTTTTCTCAGTGTCCATCCGGTAGTCGTTCCATCGTTGTGTTGTCGGCTTATTTATCTATTTATTTATTTATTTTATTTATTTATGTATATATTTAGTATTTTATCTGCATGACATTTGCAACAGAAAATTTTTATTAATATGACGCAACACAGCAGACGACTATGAGGATTGACGCATAATAATTTTACACTTACCATCTTTTTAATCCACCTGACATATTTATTTATTTATTTATTTATTTATTTAGTGATGTATCTATCTAACGGTGCAGTGGCATGACACATGTATATTAACCAGCTCGCATAACCTGCAAACAATTCCACAGTGAGAGTACATATATATAAGACTGAATATTAATATTAATAACTATTAGAATACTTAGCTGGACGGAGCGGCTGCCTATTAATTAATTAATTATTGTAAATAGGTAGTGCACGCAGCGTGCGGAGGGTGCAACCTGCAGCGCACGGAGACGGTCAGTGTTGGGCCTACACTCCACGTGCGGCATTGAATTATCACTCGTTCGTGCATATACGGCCGGCCGACTATCCACGATACCCGTGGCCGGCCGTAATTAATCTATTAATTAATAATCACTGCACTTGCACTGCACCGCTGTCACTCGCGCGCGTATTTACTTGTTACGTCGCGAACCGCGCGGCGCGATAGAGTGGCAGCACGCAGTGCGAGTTTGAGCCGCACGTGGCGCCGCCTGCCTTAAGCCTCGTTCTCGTGTACGCATAGTGAGAAAGGCGGGCGGTGAAAGTCCGGCGTGGGGACGCTATATTATTGATATTTAGAGGCCCGCGAGCAATTATATCATATTTTTGAACGCCCTCGCGCCATACTATTTACCTAGTTACTTTTTAGTAACTTTTTCAAACGGCGCGAGGGGCTTAAGATTTTTAAATATTCCGCGTGGACAAACCACGCGGAATCGAAATTAATTATTGAATTCGGAGCTCGCGGGCAGATTTTCACTCAAATTGGAACTCCCCAGCCGGACAGTCTTGGCTCGGGGAATTAGTTAGGTTTAGTTTGTAAGTCGAGTGTGTGTGTGCGCGATTGGCCGAGAAGCGATTTCGCGTTTTTGTTTACCGCGTCGCAACTTCGTGCTAGTTCGCGTGTGCGCAGTGTTAGTGCCGGTATCCGCGAGTGCCATTAATAGATTTTGGACTTCTCGTGGGCGGCGTTGGCGGCCCCTAGTAATTTTTATACTTACCTTATTTAATTTGATTCTTTCGGGGCCGCCTGCGAATTATGTCGAGTCCACGGGAGGTCCTGCTACATTACCCGCTCCCCGCGACCGTTCGATGCCCGCGGTGCTGGCTCAGCGAGTCGGCACCGCCGCGGGTGACGGGGCAGTACTGTGACCCGGAGCATCTACTCAAACATTTGCGAAAATACCACCCCAGAGACACAATCTGGTACGCGTGTGGCGTGTGCGGCCTCAGGGGCACGGGACGCTACCCGCAAAAGACGGTCAAGGCGCACTATGAGGCCGAGCACGCCCAGTCTCTGCGGGTGGACGCTCCGGGTCCGAGCACTCGCGGTGCCGATGTAGTGACGATTGATAGTGACAGTGACGGTGAACGCGGTGTGACGCGTGAAACCAGTGCGGCGAGCGCGACTGCGCGATCGACGGCGGCGGCCGACGGGCTGACGCGGCGCAGGGCTGCTAATCCGCGGCCACCCAGGTTGCGCTCCACCGCCACCCCATCGCCATCTGCAGTGCCAACACCACCGGCCAATGAGACGTCCCCCTCATACGCGGCCGTAACAGCGGGCACAACGGTGACGAGGAGATCGTCGCCGGTTACCAGCGGTGCCCGCGGAGCGGCCGCCACAAGGAAAGCCGCGCCCCGCCTTTCACCAACATCAGGAGGAGGAGCCGCTGCTAGAAGGATGACGAGGACGACGACCGCCGCTTCGACAAGTAAGTGTCGAGTGTTGTCGGTAGATTCAGTAGACGCGCCCATCCGTGTGGCCACCACCACCAGCGCGGCGCCCGCGATGCCCAGTGCGTCGCGGTCGACCGTGCGCGGCCAGCCAACCACAGCGCGGCCCGCGGTGCAAGGGGCACCGCGAGCGAAGACGCGCGTGGTGGCCAAACCGCCGCCCGCGACAAGGTCGACGCGCGTCCCCTGCCAAACTCCATCACCACCCGGAGCAGCCAGCGACGCCAACTCCAGCGGCGAATTATTCGCATTTGGGAGGGGAGCAGCGAGGAAGAGGCCGCCCGTGGCCCGCAGTCCACCACAACAGGCACGGGCGGCAGGCGCGTCGACCGAGAAGAGCGGCTCCGCGCCCAGGCTGAGACCATCCCCCCCTGTCCTCCGCAAGAGGGTGGTTCATTCGCCACCCTTGAGCGGGGGAACACCCACGTTCGGCGGTGAGGGGGGGCCACGCAACATGAGCCTGCAGCGATCACCCGGCATAACACCACCGGTGGCTAGGACTTCTCCACCGGTGGTGACAAGGACGCCACCGCCAACTACATCCGCGGCGGTGGCAGAAGTAGCAGCAACGACAGCAGCAGCGATTAGCCGGGTGATCGCGGTCTCAGCCGAGAAGATCGCGGAGATAGCGCGGCGGGAGATGGGCGGCGTGACGTCGCGGAGCGCGGGGGGACCTGTACAGAGGACGCCCCCGGAGAGACCCCCCGCGCGGGTCCCCAGCCTGCCGCAGAACACCCGCGGCAGTCCAACGGGGACCCCACCGTGGGCCACGCCATCGGCCTACCCCGCGACGTCGATACCGGCAACGCTGACGACATGCACGGTGACGACGTCGGTGTGCGGCGGACCGGTGATGTCCGCCGGTTCCGCCGCCGGGGAGTGGCACACACCAGCGATACGCCACTCCCCTCCCCTGTCAGCAAGGGGAACGTCACCGTGCACGGCGGTCGTGCGAAGGACGCCCCCAGCGCCAACTCCACCATCGGCCGAGGGGGCAGCAGCGAGGCGGCAGCGGGGTGCGGCCACCACAACGCCACCACCAGCGACCAGCGAGGGGGACCAGCTGGGTGGCGAGTGGAGAGTGCAACTGGGGAGAAGAGCGAGGAGGCGCCGCTCGAGCGGCAGTTCCGTCGGCTCCGTGTCGCCGGCGACATCGGGGCCGCGTGAGTCGCGAGTCACACCGCCACCAGCGTCGGCGACAGACGGAAACAACAATGAGAGGACGGCCCGCAAAGTTCCACCGACAAGTGAGGCGGCGGTTTGTTGCGGGACATCGCGGGCGGAGCGTGAGGGAGATAACCGGGACGGTACTGGAGATGAGGTGAGTGCCGTACATCCGTGTGCTCCCGTGAATGTCCGCGGTGTAATGGCTCGGCGACGCGCACAAGCGTCCGTCGTGGCGCCCCGTGAGGAAGGCGGGGCGTCTCCGGCCTCTGCCGGTGGAAGGGGGAGTGGGCGACGGGGTCGCGAGCCGCGGCGCGCCGACGTCGCGGGCGGTCAGCCGTCGCGCCGTCAACCGGCGCCTGTTCCCGCAGCGATGCGGGTCAGGCGTGAGCGGTTGGCTGTGCGCGACGAGCTGGCCGCCCGGGCGCCGGCGGTCGCTACGCGCGCCGAACTGGAGGCGTTCGCGGCGGAAGTCGCGGCGTTCTTCGGGGAGGTCGTGGCGGACAGGGCTCGCGGCGCCGCCGCCGGCTCCCAAGACCGTCCAGCTCGGTCGCGTGGGGCGGGGTCGCGTCGGGGAGCGAGGGGGGGTGTCGGTCCGGAGGGAGAGGGCGCCAGTGGCGAGGGGTCGGCACCGGCCGGCCCCTCTGCGTCGGGAGAAGCACGCGGGGACTGGGTGCGTGAGGCCAAGCGCTTACAGGCGCTCTACAGGGCGAATCGCCGCAAGGCTGTGCGAGAGGTGCTCCAGGGGCCTGCCGACTCGTGCCAGGTGCCGAGACGTCAGGTTCAGGAGTACTTCGAGCGCTTGTACCGTGGCGAGGAGATCCTGGCGGGCTCCGGCGTGGAAGCCGAGCGCACTGACCCCTCGGGTTCGCAGGAGGAGTTCGCGTACCTCCTGAATCCCTTCACGGAGCGAGAGGTGGACCGTCGGCTCCGGCGTATGAATAACTCTGCGCCGGGTCCCGACGGCGTCACCTACCGTGACCTCCGTGGGGCGGATCCGGGAACGCGGCTCCTCACAGCAATGTGCAATTGCTGCTTGCGGCTCGAGGCAGTCCCCGCGTCCTGGAAGACCTCCAGTACAATTCTTGTATACAAGAAAGGAGACCGGGGCATGCTGGAGAACTGGCGCCCTCTCGCTTTGGGAGACACCGTCCCCAAACTCTTCGCCGCGATTCTCGCCGATCGTCTGACCGACTGGGCGGTCGCCAACCGCCGACTTAGTCCCGCCCAGAAGGGCTTTCTGAGGGACGAGGGATGCTTCGAGCACAATTTCGTCCTTCAGGAGGCCCTGACTGACGCGAGGAGGAGCCGGAGGCAGGCGGTCGTCGCGTGGCTGGACCTATCCAACGCGTTTGGATCGATCCCGCACGCGACGATCCGCCGTGCTCTGGCTGGAGCGGCGGTGCCTAAGGGCCTCATAAATATATGGGGCTCGATGTACGACGGCTGCACTACGCGGGTGCGCACCGCCGAGGGGTTCACCGCGCCCATCCCCATACGCTCCGGAGTACGCCAGGGTTGTCCGCTGAGCCCGATTGTTTTTGACCTCGCGATCGACTCGGTGCTGCGTGCAGCCACCGATGTCGACGCGGGGTACCACATGTTTAATAGTAAATTTAGTGTTCTGGCTTATGCGGACGACATTGCACTCCTGACAGAGACTCCGGAGAGTATGAGGAGACTGCTCAATGCAGTGGAGGCTGAAGCGGCGTCGGTGGGGTTGCGGTTCAACCCTGCCAAGTGCGCCACCCTGCACATCGGCACGGGTGGTTGCGGCAGGGTTCTACCGACGTCGTTCAGCATCCAGGGCCAACCAGTGCGTCACCTGGCAGAGGGTGAGCCTTACACCCACCTCGGTGTCCCGACGGGATTCTCGGTCGACCAGACACCCTACGCCACCATCGGGGACCTCCTCTCGGACGTTCGCGCGGTGGATCGCGCCCTCCTCGCCCCGTGGCAGAAGTGCGATATTGTCGGGACCTTCATCCTACCGCGATTAGATTTTCTGCTGCGGGGAGCCAGTGTGGAGAAGCGTCCCCTCACGGCCGCGGATCTCGCGATTCGTAGATTCGCGAAATCCTGGCTGAATCTCCCCCAGCGTGCCAGCGCGGAGGGAGTCTACATGCCCCCGCGATGGGGGGGATGTGGACTCCTTCCGTTAGCTGATTTGGCGGACGTCCTGTCGGTGGCACACGCCTTCCGTATGCTTACGGCTGGCGATGCCACCGTCAGGCGTCTGGCCTGGGAATCGCTGACGGGGGTGGTTCAGCGCAGGATCGGCCACGCCCCTGGTTGCGAGGACATCGCCGCCTTCCTTTCCGGCTCGCAGGAGGGAAGGCTGAGGGGCGGAGGGGAAAAATCCCTCTGGTCGAGGGCGCGGAATGCCGCGCGGAGGCTGTCCGAGCGGTTGTCCCTGCGGTGGCGATGGGTGCCAGAGACTGAGGAAATGATCGTCGAGTGCCGAGGGCCCAGAGGCGCCGCGGTCAAGATCCCACCTGGAGCGCGTAACCAGGTGGTGAATCGGTTGCGCTCAGCTGTAGCCGAGCACTACGCGGAGCGTTTGCTCAACAAGCCCGATCAAGGTAAGGTCTTCGAGGTGTCGTCGCGAGTGCCAGTGAGCAATCACTTCATTCGCGGCGGCAGCTTCACCCGCTTCGCCGACTGGCGCTTCGTACATCGAGCTCGTCTCGATGTCCTTCCCCTCAACGGCGCGCGGCGTTGGGGGGACGGCGATAAGCGCTGTCGGCGATGCGGGGAGGTATCGGAGACCTTACCACATGTGCTCGGTCATTGCGGCGTCCATGCTGCCGCAATACAGCTGAGGCACAATGCCGTCTTGCACCGCCTCTGGAAGGCTTGCCGTCTGCCTGGTGACAAACGGGTCAACCAGCGGATTGAGGGCATCGACGGGGAACTTGGGGAGCTACGACCTGATCTCGTGGTCAGGCACGAGCTCTCCAAGAGTGTCGTCATATGCGACGTCACGGTGCCCTTTGAAAACCGCTGGATGTCTTTCGAGGAAGCCAGGGGGAGGAAGATCGCCAAGTACTCTCCCTGGCTGAGGAGCTTCAGCGGCGGGGGTACCGTGTCCTCGTGACGGCCTTCGTCGTCGGTGCTCTCGGGTCGTGGGATCCGAGAAACGAAGCCGTCCTGAGGGTGCTGCGGATTGGCGGTCCGTACGCCTCAATGATGCGGCGGCTGATCGTCTCGGATACCATCCGCTGGTCTAGGGACATCTACGTGGAGCACGTGTCCGGCGTCCGCCAGTACCAAGCTCCCTCTCGCCCCGCTGGCGATGGGATGCTCGCGACGCCGCCTCGGGCCGTTCGCCGACGCTGGGCCGCCACTGCGGAGGAAGAAGTTGCGACGCGATGCGTTTATCCGTAAGTGCGAATGTCGCGTAAATTATTCTTGTCTTTGTCTTGGCCCCCCCTTTTTTATCCAAGCGGGCAGGAGCGGCTGAGGTCCACATTCTAGTATCACAATTTTTCTTCTAGTCGTTAATTTTTTTATTTTTTTTATTTTTATTTTATTTTTGTATATATTTTCTTCTTATTATCTTAGTATCTTGTTATTTTATTTTCTTCTGAGGTATGTGGACAGGGCTCCTGCCCGCCTCTTGTTAGTCTCAGGACATTCTTTTATTTACGGCATACTTATTTTGCTAATTTTATTGTCGGACCGCTGTTATTTGTATTATCATTATTCTCACTTATTTATTCTTATTTTGTTTATATTTATTTATTTCTATTTATTTTTATTTTTATACTATTTATTTGTATCTGTTTTATTTTATTTTATTTTTTGTGGGGCCATGAATGTTCGAGTGTGCTTGTCGCGTAAACTATATTGTATTTTAAGCGAGTGTGAGTGTTCCGCGTTGACTATTCTTTATTTTAATCTATTATTGCCGCGCGCGCGCCCTCGGGGTCTTTTATCGTCTAACCTATTTATCTGTGATACACCCCGAGGGCCGCCAGTTATTTACTGCGTCATCCCCCCAGCATGCGAGCTGGGGGGATCGTTTAATTATAATTTGCGCACGCTGGCGGGAAGCGATCCCGCCAGCCACATTTAGTGATAGTGCCCACAAGGCGGGGGGGGCTATTGTCCCCCGCCCATATATTATTTTAATTTTGCGCGCGGCCTAGCCGCTTTCCTATGTATCTACCCCGGAGGGTGTGATGCCCTCCGGGGAACATTTATTCTAAATAAAAGTGAGCTAATCTGTTCTTATCAGCTTAATATCTGATACAGTCTCCATAGGAGACTCAGAATATTAAACTGATTTTTGAGACCTGGCGGGTGCACGGAGCTTGCTCCGACCCTGCCGCGGGTCGGCTCCGCATTGCAGTACCGTGGAGTTCGGCCCAGTGCACGGGGAAAAGAGCATTATATTCTTCTCAAGCGCATTCGATTACCCCAGAGCACCGGCCAGGTCTCAATAATCGGTTATCCGCGAAGTGTCGGTGTTTCGGTGAGTGCGCGTGTTCTGAGTCTCCCGGGCCCTCGGTGCGTCATCCAGCGGGTAAGCCTGGCTATACCACGTCATCGGGTAAGTACTTGGTCCATCGGCTCACTTAGTGTGTTAGAAGACTGGTCACATCGTTGTAATTTTAATCTGAAAACGGCATAAAATCAATTTCGCGAATTTCTCTCTCCGGCCGCTCTTGGCACTTACTGACGCAACTATTTGTATATTAACTTATTATATTGACCGTATTTTATTAACTTATTTATTTATTTCATTTTTTAAACACCTGACAATAATTTTATATACAATTGCAAATGCTAAGAGATGTACGCTGAGTGCCGCGCATGACTCATATTTTGTAATTTTATCACATTAACATAGTTTTATTTTATCATCTTGACTTGTCTCCTGTTTAATTTATTTATTTATTGCTTATTTTATATAACTGATTGCTGAATTAACTTTAATCATTGCACAGGGGATTCGTTAATTTTGAAGAGAAAACACAAATGTACCTGTCACCTTGATGAGTCATGCCAGATAATGTCTAAATGTGCCGTTGTATTAATTTATGGAAAGTGTTGAATAAATGTGGAGTTATCTGTTATATATCTTATATCTATTTATTTATTTATTAATCTATTTATTTATTTATCTATTTAATTATTTATTACCGGATACTCTGCGGTGTGATACAGTCTTTGACACATATAGGTTAGACAGCAGCAGTGACAGTTGTACATATATAACTTAAATAATTTAATTTATAACATAATATTCACGTCACTAGCTTCAATTCACTGTTCTTAAGTCAACTGTCTAACCATAAAATTATTACATGATATATATCACATATAGTGAGCACCTCACTTTGGCTGCGTAGAGTGAGTCGATGACCAGTACTGCCATATATGCATGGGCCCATATAACAGGTGCTGCAGGCGTTTGCATTCCTCTCTGCGCATAGAATAGGCTGCTGCAGTCGCTCCATATCGCACTACACTCCGCATTGATTGCACTATATTGTCCAACATCTCACTGTGGCATCTGTCGAGAAAGAATTTCACATGATATAACTATAATTACATGCACTAAAAAATATATATATAAATTGCGTAATCGGCAGGCATCACTATACCTGTTGTGTCTAATAGAGTGGCCACTGCATAACTAAGTCAAAATTACTATTTATTTTATGTGCATAGAGAACTCTAAAGCTTTAACTGTCAAATTGAATGAGAGGTTAGGTGTCAGAGGTGGATGTAGATATGGTGAGAATTCGTTAAAACTGCATATCGATATACTGATTTACTAAGTATTTTAAAGCTTTAATCTATCTATATACAATCTATCTGAATAAATTAATAAATAACATTCACTTTATACATGTATATACACACAGCGCAGATTCCATCGATGCAGTAGCCTGTGTGATTTATTGGCATCAATTCTCGCTATTTTTTCTCAGTGTCCATCCGGTAGTCGTTCCATCGTTGTGTTGTCGGCTTATTTATCTATTTATTTATTTATTTTATTTATTTATGTATATATTTAGTATTTTATCTGCATGACATCTGCAACAGAAAGTTTTATTAATATGACGCAACACAGCAGACGACTATAAGGATTGACGCATAATAATTTTACACTTACCATCTTTTTAATCCACCTGACATATTTAGTTATTTATTTATCTATTTATTCATTTATCTATCCAACGGTGCAGTGGCCTGACACATATATATCTCAATCAGTTCGCATAACCTGCAAGCAGTGCCACAGTGAGAGTACATATAAGACTGATTATCAATATTAATAATTAAAATACTTAGCTGGACGGAGCGGCTGCCTATTAATTAACTAATTATTATAAATAGGTAGTGCACGCAGCGTGTGGAGGGTGCATCCTGCAGCGCGCGGAGACGATCAGAGTTGGGCCTACACTCCACGTGCGGCATTAAATATTCACTTGCTCGTGCATATACGGCCGGCCGACTATCCACGATACCCGTGGCCGGCCGTAATTAATTTATTAATTAACAATCATTCACTGCACTTGCACTGCACCGCTGTCACTCGCGCGCGTATTTACTTGTTACGGCACGAACCGCGCGGCGCGATAGAGTGGCAGCACGCAGTGCGAGTTTAAGCCGCACGTGGCGCCGCCTGCCTTAAGCCTCGTTCTCGTGTACGCATAGTGAGAAAGGCGGGCGGTGAAAGTCCGGCGTGGGGACGCTATATTATTGATATTTAGAGGCCCGCGAGCAATTATATCATATTTTTGAACGCCCTCGCGCCATACTATTTACCTAGTTACTTTTTAGTAACTTTTTCAAACGGCGCGAGGGGCTTAAGATTTTTACATATTCCGCGTGGACAAACCACGCGGAATCGAAATTAATTATTGAATTCGGAGCTCGCGGGCAGATTTTCACTCAAATTGGAACTCCCCAGCCGGACAGTCTTGGCTCGGGGAATTAGTTAGGTTTAGTTTGTAAGTCGAGTGTGTGTGTGCGCGATTGGCCGAGAAGCGATTTCGCGTTTTTGTTTACCGCGTCGCAACTTCGTGCTAGTTCGCGTGTGCGCAGTGTTAGTGCCGGTATCCGCGAGTGCCATTAATAGATTTTGGACTTCTCGTGGGCGGCGTTGGCGGCCCCTAGTAATTTTTATACTTACCTTATTTAATTTGATTCTTTCGGGGCCGCCTGCGAATTATGTCGAGTCCACGGGAGGTCCTGCTACATTACCCGCTCCCCGCGACCGTTCGATGCCCGCGGTGCTGGCTCAGCGAGTCGGCACCGCCGCGGGTGACGGGGCAGTACTGTGACCCGGAGCATCTACTCAAACATTTGCGAAAATACCACCCCAGAGACACAATCTGGTACGCGTGTGGCGTGTGCGGCCTCAGGGGCACGGGACGCTACCCGCAAAAGACGGTCAAGGCGCACTATGAGGCCGAGCACGCCCAGTCTCTGCGGGTGGACGCTCCGGGTCCGAGCACTCGCGGTGCCGATGTAGTGACGATTGATAGTGACAGTGACGGTGAACGCGGTGTGACGCGTGAAACCAGTGCGGCGAGCGCGACTGCGCGATCGACGGCGGCGGCCGACGGGCTGACGCGGCGCAGGGCTGCTGATCCGCGGCCACCCAGGTTGCGCTCCACCGCCACCCCATCGCCATCTGCAGTGCCAACACCACCGGCCAATGAGACGTCCCCCTCATACGCGGCCGTAACAGCGGGCACAACGGTGACGAGGAGATCGTCGCCGGTTACCAGCGGTGCCCGCGGAGCGGCCGCCACAAGGAAAGCCGCGCCCCGCCTTTCACCGACGTCAGGAGGAGGAGCCGCTGCTAGAAGGATGACGAGGACGACGACCGCCGCTTCGACAAGTAAGTGTCGAGTGTTGTCGGTAGATTCAGTAGACGCGCCCATCCGTATGGCCACCACCACCAGCGCGGCGCCCGCGATGCCCAGTGCACCGTGCGCGGCCAGCCAACCACAGCGCGGCCCGCGGTGCAAGGGGCACCGCGAGCGAAGACGCGCGTGGTGGCCAAACCGCCGCCCGCGACAAGGTCGACGCGCGTCCCCTCCCAAACTCCATCACCACCCGGAGCAGCCAGCGACGCCAATTCCAGCGGCGAACTATTCGCCTTTGGGAGGGGAGCAGCGAGGAAGAGGCCGCCCGTGGCCCGCAGTCCACCACAACAGGCACGGGCGGCAGGCGCGTCGACCGAGAAGAGCGGCTCCGCGCCCAGGCTGAGACCATCCCCCCCTGTCCTCCGCAAGAGGGTGGTTCATTCGCCACCCTTGAGCGGGGGAACACCCACGTTCGGCGGTGAGGGGGGGCCACGCAACATGAGCCTGCAGCGATCACCCGGCATAACACCACCGGTGGCTAGGACTTCTCCACCGGTGGTGACAAGGACGCCACCGCCAACTACATCCGCGGCGGTGGCAGAAGTAGCAGCAACGACAGCAGCAGCGATTAGCCGGGTGATCGCGGTCTCAGCCGAGAAGATCGCGGAGATAGCGCGGCGGGAGATGGGCGGCGTGACGTCGCGGAGCGCGGGGGGACCTGTACAGAGGACGCCCCCGGAGAGACCCCCCGCGCGGGTCCCCAGCCTGCCGCAGAACACCCGCGGCAGTCCAACGGGGACCCCACCGTGGGCCACGCCATCGGCCTACCCCGCGACGTCGATACCGGCAACGCTGACGACATGCACGGTGACGACGTCGGTGTGCGGCGGACCGGTGATGTCCGCCGGTTCCGCCGCCGGGGAGTGGCACACACCAGCGATACGCCACTCCCCTCCCCTGTCAGCAAGGGGAACGTCACCGTGCACGGCGGTCGTGCGAAGGACGCCCCCAGCGCCAACTCCACCATCGGCCGAGGGGGCAGCAGCGAGGCGGCAGCGGGGTGCGGCCACCACAACGCCACCACCAGCGACCAGCGAGGGGGACCAGCTGGGTGGCGAGTGGAGAGTGCAACTGGGGAGAAGAGCGAGGAGGCGCCGCTCGAGCGGCAGTTCCGTCGGCTCCGTGTCGCCGGCGACATCGGGGCCGCGTGAGTCGCGAGTCACACCGCCACCAGCGTCGGCGACAGACGGAAACAACAATGAGAGGACGGCCCACAAAGTTCCACCGACAAGTGAGGCGGCGGTTTGTTGCGGGACATCGCGGGCGGAGCGTGAGGGAGATAACCGGGACGGTACTGGAGATGAGGTGAGTGCCGTACATCCGTGTGCTCCCGTGAATGTCCGCGGTGTAATGGCTCGGCGACGCGCACAAGCGTCCGTCGTGGCGCCCCGTGAGGAAGGCGGGGCGTCTCCGGCCTCTGCCGGTGGAAGGGGGAGTGGGCGACGGGGTCGCGAGCCGCGGCGCGCCGACGTCGCGGGCGGTCAGCCGTCGCGCCGTCAACCGGCGCCTGTTCCCGCAGCGATGCGGGTCAGGCGTGAGCGGTTGGCTGTGCGCGACGAGCTGGCCGCCCGGGCGCCGGCGGTCGCTACGCGCGCCGAACTGGAGGCGTTCGCGGCGGAAGTCGCGGCGTTCTTCGGGGAGGTCGTGGCGGACAGGGCTCGCGGCGCCGCCGCCGGCTCCCAAGACCGTCCAGCTCGGTCGCGTGGGGCGGGGTCGCGTCGGGGAGCGAGGGGGGGTGTCGGTCCGGAGGGAGAGGGCGCCAGTGGCGAGGGGTCGGCACCGGCCGGCCCCTCTGCGTCGGGAGAAGCACGCGGGGACTGGGTGCGTGAGGCCAAGCGCTTACAGGCGCTCTACAGGGCGAATCGCCGCAAGGCTGTGCGAGAGGTGCTCCAGGGGCCTGCCGACTCGTGCCAGGTGCCGAGACGTCAGGTTCAGGAGTACTTCGAGCGCTTGTACCGTGGCGAGGAGATCCTGGCGGGCTCCGGCGTGGAAGCCGAGCGCACTGACCCCTCGGGTTCGCAGGAGGAGTTCGCGTACCTCCTGAATCCCTTCACGGAGCGAGAGGTGGACCGTCGGCTCCGGCGTATGAATAACTCTGCGCCGGGTCCCGACGGCGTCACCTACCGTGACCTCCGTGGGGCGGATCCGGGAACGCGGCTCCTCACAGCAATGTGCAATTGCTGCTTGCGGCTCGAGGCAGTCCCCGCGTCCTGGAAGACCTCCAGTACAATTCTTGTATACAAGAAAGGAGACCGGGGCATGCTGGAGAACTGGCGCCCTCTCGCTTTGGGAGACACCGTCCCCAAACTCTTCGCCGCGATTCTCGCCGATCGTCTGACCGACTGGGCGGTCGCCAACCGCCGACTTAGTCCCGCCCAGAAGGGCTTTCTGAGGGACGAGGGATGCTTCGAGCACAATTTCGTCCTTCAGGAGGCCCTGACTGACGCGAGGAGGAGCCGGAGGCAGGCGGTCGTCGCGTGGCTGGACCTATCCAACGCGTTTGGATCGATCCCGCACGCGACGATCCGCCGTGCTCTGGCTGGAGCGGCGGTGCCTAAGGGCCTCATAAATATATGGGGCTCGATGTACGACGGCTGCACTACGCGGGTGCGCACCGCCGAGGGGTTCACCGCGCCCATCCCCATACGCTCCGGAGTACGCCAGGGTTGTCCGCTGAGCCCGATTGTTTTTGACCTCGCGATCGACTCGGTGCTGCGTGCAGCCACCGATGTCGACGCGGGGTACCACATGTTTAATAGTAAATTTAGTGTTCTGGCTTATGCGGACGACATTGCACTCCTGACAGAGACTCCGGAGAGTATGAGGAGACTGCTCAATGCAGTGGAGGCTGAAGCGGCGTCGGTGGGGTTGCGGTTCAACCCTGCCAAGTGCGCCACCCTGCACATCGGCACGGGTGGTTGCGGCAGGGTTCTACCGACGTCGTTCAGCATCCAGGGCCAACCAGTGCGTCACCTGGCAGAGGGTGAGCCTTACACCCACCTCGGTGTCCCGACGGGATTCTCGGTCGACCAGACACCCTACGCCACCATCGGGGACCTCCTCTCGGACGTTCGCGCGGTGGATCGCGCCCTCCTCGCCCCGTGGCAGAAGTGCGATATTGTCGGGACCTTCATCCTACCGCGATTAGATTTTCTGCTGCGGGGAGCCAGTGTGGAGAAGCGTCCCCTCACGGCCGCGGATCTCGCGATTCGTAGATTCGCGAAATCCTGGCTGAATCTCCCCCAGCGTGCCAGCGCGGAGGGAGTCTACATGCCCCCGCGATGGGGGGGATGTGGACTCCTTCCGTTAGCTGATTTGGCGGACGTCCTGTCGGTGGCACACGCCTTCCGTATGCTTACGGCTGGCGATGCCGCCGTCAGGCGTCTGGCCTGGGAGTCGCTGACGGGGGTGGTTCAGCGCAGGATCGGCCACGCCCCTGGTTGCGAGGACATCGCCGCCTTCCTTTCCGGCTCGCAGGAGGGAAGGCTGAGGGGCGGAGGGGAAAAATCCCTCTGGTCGAGGGCGCGGAATGCCGCGCGAAGGCTGTCCGAGCGGTTGTCCCTGCGGTGGCGATGGGTGCCAGAGACTGAGGAAATGATCGTCGAGTGCCGAGGGCCCAGAGGCGCCGCGGTCAAGATCCCACCTGGAGCGCGTAACCAGGTGGTGAATCGGTTGCGCTCAGCTGTAGCCGAGCACTACGCGGAGCGTTTGCTCAACAAGCCCGATCAAGGTAAGGTCTTCGAGGTGTCGTCGCGAGTGCCAGTGAGCAATCACTTCATTCGCGGCGGCAGCTTCACCCGCTTCGCCGACTGGCGCTTCGTACATCGAGCTCGTCTCGATGTCCTTCCCCTCAACGGCGCGCGGCGTTGGGGGGACGGCGATAAGCGCTGTCGGCGATGCGGGGAGGTATCGGAGACCTTACCACATGTGCTCGGTCATTGCGGCGTCCATGCTGCCGCAATACAGCTGAGGCACAATGCCGTCTTGCACCGCCTCTGGAAGGCTTGCCGTCTGCCTGGTGACAAACGGGTCAACCAGCGGATTGAGGGCATCGACGGGGAACTTGGGGAGCTACGACCTGATCTCGTGGTCAGGCACGAGCTCTCCAAGAGTGTCGTCATATGCGACGTCACGGTGCCCTTTGAAAACCGCTGGATGTCTTTCGAGGAAGCCAGGGGGAGGAAGATCGCCAAGTACTCTCCCTGGCTGAGGAGCTCCAGCGGCGGGGGTACCGTGTCCTCGTGACGGCCTTCGTCGTCGGTGCTCTCGGGTCGTGGGATCCGAGAAACGAGGCTGTCCTGAGGGTGCTGCGGATTGGCGGTCCGTACGCCTCAATGATGCGGCGGCTGATCGTCTCGGATACCATCCGCTGGTCTAGGGACATCTACGTGGAGCACGTGTCCGGCGTCCGCCAGTACCAAGCTCCCTCTCGCCCCGCTGGCGATGGGATGCTCGCGACGCCGCCTCGGGCCGTTCGCCGACGCTGGGCCGCCACTGCGGAGGAAGAAGTTGCGACGCGATGCGTTTATCCGTAAGTGCGAATGTCGCGTAAATTATTCTTGTCTTTGTCTTGGCCCCCCCTTTTTATCCAAGCGGGCAGGAGCGGCTGAGGTCCACATTCTAGTATCACAATTTTTCTTCTAGTCGTTAATTTTTTTATTTTATTTTTAGTTTATTTTTATTTTTATTTTATTTTTGTATATATTTTCTTCTTATTATCTTAGTATCTTGTTATTTTATTTTCTTCTGAGGTATGTGGACAGGGCTCCTGCCCGCCTCTTGTTAGTCTCAGGACATTCTTTTATTTACGGCATACTTATTTTGCTAATTTTATTGTCGGACCGCTGTTATTTGTATTATCATTATTCTCACTTATTTATTCTTATTTTGTTTATATTTATTTATTTCTATTTATTTTTATTTTTATACTATTTATTTGTATCTGTTTTATTTTATTTTATTTTCTGTGGGGCCATGAATGTTCGAGTGTGCTTGTCGCGTAAACTATATTGTATTTTAAGCGAGTGTGAGTGTTCCGCGTTGACTATTCTTTATTTTAATTTATTATTGCCGCGCGCGCGCCCTCGGGGTCTTTTATCGTCTAACCTATTTATCTGTGATACACCCCGAGGGCCGCCAGTTATTAATTGCGTCATCCCCCCAGCATGCGAGCTGGGGGGATTATCTAGCTATAATTTGCGCACGCTGGCGGGAAGCGATCCCGCCAGCCACATTAGTGTTAGTGCCCACAAGGCGGGGGGGGCTATTGTCCCCCGCCCATATATTATTTAAGTTTGCGCGCGGCCTAGCCGCTTTACTTATGTATCTACCCCGGAGGGTGAGATGCCCTCCGGGGAACATTTATTCTAAATAAAGTGAGCTAATCTGTTCTTATCAGCTTAATATCTGATACAGTCTCCATAGGAGACTCAGAATATTAAACTGATTTTTGAGACCTGGCGGGTGCACGGAGCTTGCTCCGACCCTGCCGCGGGTCGGCTCCGCATTGCAGTACCGTGGAGTTCGGCCCAGTGCACGGGGAAAAGAGCATTATATTCTTTTCAAGCGCATTCGATTACCCCAGAGCACCGGCCAGGTCTCAATAATCGGTTATCCGCGAAGTGTCGGTGTTTCGGTGAGTGCGCGTGTTCTGAGTCTCCCGGGCCCTCGGTGCGTCGTCCAGCGGGTAAGCCTGGCTATACCACGTCGTCGGGTAAGTACTTGGTCCATCGGCTCACTTAGTGTATCGTCAGACTGGTCACATCGTGATAATCTTAATCTGAAAACGGCATAAATTCAATTTCGAACATATCACTCTCCGGCCGCTTTTAGCACTTACTGACGCAACTGTTTATATGTTCTTTGTCTTTTATTTTAATACACTGACTACATTTTATTGCTAACTTATTTATTTATTTTATTTTAAACATCTGACAATAATTCTTATATACAGTTGCAAGTGCTGAGTGTCGCGCATGACTCATATTTTGTAATTTTACCATATTAACATAGTTTTATTTTATCATCTTGACTTGTCTCCTGTTTAATTTATTTATTTATTACCTATTTTATACAATTGATTATCGTATTAATTTTAATTATTGGACGGGAGACTCGTTAACTTTGAAGAGAAAACACAAAGATATGTCACCTTGGTGAGTCATGTTAGATATTGTTTAAATGTGCCGTTGTATTAATGAAAAGTGTTGAATAATTTATATGCGGAGTTATATTTGTCATTTATCTATTTATTTATTTATATATTTATTTATTTAATTAATTATTTATTATCAGATCGCGGTGTGATACAGTCTCTGACACATATAGGTTAGACAGCAGCAGTGACAGTTGTACATAGTAAATCTAATAAATACATAATATAATATTCACGTCACTTGCTTCAATTAATTGCCTGTAGGCCAACTGTCTAACCACAAACTGATTTTACACTAAATATCACATATAGTGAGCACCTCACATTGGCTGCGTAGAGTGAGTCGATGACCAGTACTGCCATATATGCATGGGCCCATATAACAGGTGCTGCAGGCGTTTGCATTCCTCTCTGCGCATAGAATAGGCTGCTGCAGTCGCTCCATATTGCACTACACTCCGCATTGATTGCACTATATTGTCCAGCATCTCACTGTGGCAGCTGTCGAGAAAGAATTTCACATGACATAACTATAATTACATACACTAAAATATACATATAAATTGCGTAATCGGCAGGCATCACTATACCTGTTGTGTCTAATAGAGTGGCCACTGCACAATAAAAGTCAAATTACTATTTATTTTATGTATATAGAGAAATCTAAAGCTTTAACTGTCAAATTGAATGAGAGGTTAGGTGTCAGAGGTGGATGTAGATATGGTGAGAATTCGTTAAAACTGCATATCGATATACTGATTTACTAAGTATTTTAAAGCTTTAATCTATCTATATACAATCTATCTGAATAAATTAATAAATAACATTCACTTTACATATATATATACACACAGCGCAGATTCCATCGATGCAGTAGCCTGTGTGACTTATTGGCATTAATTCTCGCTATTTGTCTCAGTGTCCATCCGGTAGTCGTCCCATCGTTGTGTTGTCGGGTTATTTATCTATCTATTTATTTATTTATTCTATTTATTTATCCACTATTTTATCTGCATGACATCTGCAACAGAAAATTTTATTAATATGACGCAACACAGCAGACGACTATAAGGATTGACGCATAATAATTTTACACTTACCATCTTTTTATTCCACCTGACATATTTATTTATTTATTTATTTATTTATTTATTTATTTATCTATATAACGGTGCAGTGGCTTGACACATGTGTATTAACCAGCTCGCATAACCTGCAAACAGTGCCACAGTGAGAGTACATATATATAAGACTGATTATCAATATTAATAACTATTAAAATACTTAGCTGGACGGAGCGGCTGCCTATTAATTAATTAATTATCATAAATAGGTAGTGCACGCGGCGTGTGGAGGGTGCATCCTGCAGCGCACGGAGACGGTCAGTGTTGGGCCTACACTCCACGTGCGGCATTGAATTATCACTTGCTCGTGCATATACGGCCGGCCGACTATCCACGATACCCGTGGCCGGCCGTAATTAATTAATTTATTAATTAACAATCACTGCACTTGCACTGCACCGCTGTCACTCGCGCGCGTATTTACTTGTTACGGCACGAACCGCGCGGCGCGATAGAGTGGCAGCACGCAGTGCGAGTTTAAGCCGCACGTGGCGCCGCCTGCCTTAAGCCTCGTTCTCGTGTACGCATAGTGAGAAAGGCGGGCGGTGAAAGTCCGGCGTGGGGACGCGATATTATTGATATTTAGAGGCCCGCGAGCAATTATATCGTATTTTTGAACGCCCTCGCGCCATATTAAGTACCTGGTTACTTTTTAGTAACTTTTCCAAACGGCGCGAGGGGCTTAAGATTTCTACATATTCCGCGTGGACAAACCACGCGGAATCGATATTAATTGGTAAATTTTAAGCTCGCGGGCAGATTTTCACTCAAATTTGAACTCCCCAGCCGGACAGTCTTAGCTCGGGGAATTAGTTAGGTTTAGTTTGTAAGTCGAGTGTGTGTGTGCGCGATTGGCCGAGAAGCGATTTCGCGTTTTTGTTTACCGCGTCGCAACTTCGTGCTAGTTCGCGTGTGCGCAGTGTTAGTGCCGGTATCCGCGAGTGCCATTAATAGATTTTGGACTTCTCGTGGGCGGCGTTGGCGGCCCCTAGTAATTTTTATACTTACCTTTATTTAATTTGATTCTTTCGGGGCCGCCTGCGAATTATGTCGAGTCCACGGGAGGTCCTCCTACATTACCCGCTCCCCGCGACCGTTCGATGCCCGCGGTGCTGGCTCAGCGAGTCGGCACCGCCGCGGGTGACGGGGCAGTACTGTGACCCGGAGCATCTACTCAAACATTTGCGAAAATACCACCCCAGAGACACAATCTGGTACGCGTGTGGCGTGTGCGGCCTCAGGGGCACGGGACGCTACCCGCAAAAGACGGTCAAGGCGCACTATGAGGCCGAGCACGCCCAGTCTCTGCGGGTGGACGCTCCGGGTCCGAGCACTCGCGGTGCCGATGTAGTGACGATTGATAGTGACAGTGACGGTGAACGCGGTGTGACGCGTGAAACCAGTGCGGCGAGCGCGACTGCGCGATCGACGGCGGCGGCCGACGGGCTGAAGCGGCGCAGGGCTGCTGATCCGCGGCCACCCAGGTTGCGCTCCACCGCCACCCCATCGCCATCTGCAGTGCCAACACCACCGGCCAATGAGACGTCCCCCTCATACGCGGCCGTAACAGCGGGCACAACGGTGACGAGGAGATCGCCGCCGGTTACCAGCGGTGCCCGCGGAGCGGCCGCCACAAGGAAAGCCGCGCCCCGCCTTTCACCAACATCAGGAGGAGGAGCCGCTGCAAGAAGGACGAGGACGACGACCGCCGCTTCGACGAGTAAGTGTCGAGTGTTGTCGGTAGATTCAGTAGACGCGCCCATCCGTATGGCCACCACCACCAGCGCGGCGCCCGCGGTGTCCAGTGCATCGCGGTCGACCGCGCGCGGCCAGCCAACCACAGCGCGGCCCGCGGTGCAAGGGGCACCGCGAGCGAAGACGCGCGTGGTGGCCAAACCGCCGCCCGCGACAAGGTCGACGCGCGTCCCCTCCCAAACTCCATCACCACCCGGAGCAGCCAGCGACGCCAATTCCAGCGGCGAACTATTCGCCTTTGGGAGGGGAGCAGCGAGGAAGAGGCCGCCCGTGGCCCGCAGTCCACCACAACAGGCACGGGCGGCAGGCGCGTCGACCGAGAAGAGCGGCTCCGCGCCCAGGCTGAGACCATCCCCCCCTGTCCTCCGCAAGAGGGTGGTTCATTCGCCACCCTTGAGCGGGGGAACACCCACGTTCGGCGGTGAGGGGGGGCCACGCAACATGAGCCTGCAGCGATCACCCGGCATAACACCACCGGTGGCTAGGACTTCTCCACCGGTGGTGACAAGGACGCCACCGCCAACTACATCCGCGGCGGTGGCAGAAGTAGCAGCAACGACAGCAGCAGCGATTAGCCGGGTGATCGCGGTCTCAGCCGAGAAGATCGCGGAGATAGCGCGGCGGGAGATGGGCGGCGTGACGTCGCGGAGCGCGGGGGGACCTGTACAGAGGACGCCCCCGGAGAGACCCCCCGCGCGGGTCCCCAGCCTGCCGCAGAACACCCGCGGCAGTCCAACGGGGACCCCACCGTGGGCCACGCCATCGGCCTACCCCGCGACGTCGATACCGGCAACGCTGACGACATGCACGGTGACGACGTCGGTGTGCGGCGGACCGGTGATGTCCGCCGGTTCCGCCGCCGGGGAGTGGCACACACCAGCGATACGCCACTCCCCTCCCCTGTCAGCAAGGGGAACGTCACCGTGCACGGCGGTCGTGCGAAGGACGCCCCCAGCGCCAACTCCACCATCGGCCGAGGGGGCAGCAGCGAGGCGGCAGCGGGGCGCGGCCACCACAACGCCACCACCAGCGACCAGCGAGGGGGACCAGCTGGGTGGCGAGTGGAGAGTGCAACTGGGGAGAAGAGCGAGGAGGCGCCGCTCGAGCGGCAGTTCCGTCGGCTCCGTGTCGCCGGCGACATCGGGGCCGCGTGAGTCGCGAGTCACACCGCCACCAGCGTCGGCGACGGACGGAAACAACAATGAGAGGACGGCCCACAAAGTTCCACCGACAAGTGAGGCGGCAGTTTGTTGCGGGACATCGCGGGCGGAGCGTGAGGGAGATACCCGGGACGGTACTGGAGATGAGGTGAGTGCCGTACATCCGTGTGCTCCCGTGAATGTCCGCGGTGTAATGGCTCGGCGACGCGCACAAGCGTCCGTCGTGGCACCCCGTGAGGAAGGCGGGGCGTCTCCGGCCTCTGCCGCGACGAGGTCGCGAGCCGCGGCGCGCCGACGTCGCGGGCGGTCAGCCGTCGCGCCGTCAACCGGCGCCTGTTCCCGCAGCGATGCGGGTCAGGCGTGAGCGGTTGGCTGTGCGCGACGAGCTGGCCGCCCGGGCGCCGGCGGTCGCTACGCGCGCCGAACTGGAGGCGTTCGCGGCGGAAGTCGCGGCGTTCTTCGGGGAGGTCGTGGCGGACAGGGCTCGCGGCGCCGCCGCCGGCTCCCAAGACCGTCCAGCTCGGTCGCGTGGGGCGGGGTCGCGTCGGGGAGCGAGGGGGGGTGTCGGTCCGGAGGGAGAGGGCGCCAGTGGCGAGGGGTCGGCACCGGCCGGCCCCTCTGCGTCGGGAGAAGCACGCGGGGACTGGGTGCGTGAGGCCAAGCGCTTACAGGCGCTCTACAGGGCGAATCGCCGCAAGGCGGTGCGAGAGGTGCTCCAGGGGCCTGCCGACTCGTGCCAGGTGCCGAGACGTCAGGTTCAGGAGTACTTCGAGCGCTTGTACCGTGGCGAGGAGATCCTGGCGGGCTCCGGCGTGGAAGCCGAGCGCACTGACCCCTCGGGTTCGCAGGAGGAGTTCGCGTACCTCCTGAATCCCTTCACGGAGCGAGAGGTGGACCGTCGGCTCCGGCGTATGAATAACTCTGCGCCGGGTCCCGACGGCGTCACCTACCGTGACCTCCGTGGGGCGGATCCGGGAACGCGGCTCCTCACAGCAATGTGCAATTGCTGCTTGCGGCTCGAGGCAGTCCCCGCGTCCTGGAAGACCTCCAGTACAATTCTTGTATACAAGAAAGGAGACCGGGGCATGCTGGAGAACTGGCGCCCTCTCGCTTTGGGAGACACCGTCCCCAAACTCTTCGCCGCGATTCTCGCCGATCGTCTGACCGACTGGGCGGTCGCCAACCGCCGACTTAGTCCCGCCCAGAAGGGCTTTCTGAGGGACGAGGGATGCTTCGAGCACAATTTCGTCCTTCAGGAGGCCCTGACTGACGCGAGGAGGAGCCGGAGGCAGGCGGTCGTCGCGTGGCTGGACCTATCCAACGCGTTTGGATCGATCCCGCACGCGACGATCCGCCGTGCTCTGGCTGGAGCGGCGGTGCCTAAGGGCCTCATAAATATATGGGGCTCGATGTACGACGGCTGCACTACGCGGGTGCGCACCGCCGAGGGGTTCACCGCGCCCATCCCCATACGCTCCGGAGTACGCCAGGGTTGTCCGCTGAGCCCGATTGTTTTTGACCTCGCGATCGACTCGGTGCTGCGTGCAGCCACCGATGTCGACGCGGGGTACCACATGTTTAATAGTAAATTTAGTGTTCTGGCTTATGCGGACGACATTGCACTCCTGACAGAGACTCCGGAGAGTATGAGGAGACTGCTCAATGCAGTGGAGGCTGAAGCGGCGTCGGTGGGGTTGCGGTTCAACCCTGCCAAGTGCGCCACCCTGCACATCGGCACGGGTGGTTGCGGCAGGGTTCTACCGACGTCGTTCAGCATCCAGGGCCAACCAGTGCGTCACCTGGCAGAGGGTGAGCCTTACACCCACCTCGGTGTCCCGACGGGATTCTCGGTCGACCAGACACCCTACGCCACCATCGGGGACCTCCTCTCGGACGTTCGCGCGGTGGATCGCGCCCTCCTCGCCCCGTGGCAGAAGTGCGATATTGTCGGGACCTTCATCCTACCGCGATTAGATTTTCTGCTGCGGGGAGCCAGTGTGGAGAAGCGTCCCCTCACGGCCGCGGATCTCGCGATTCGTAGATTCGCGAAATCCTGGCTGAATCTCCCCCAGCGTGCCAGCGCGGAGGGAGTCTACATGCCCCCGCGATGGGGGGGATGTGGACTCCTTCCGTTAGCTGATTTGGCGGACGTCCTGTCGGTGGCACACGCCTTCCGTATGCTTACGGCTGGCGATGCCACCGTCAGGCGTCTGGCCTGGGAATCGCTGACGGGGGTGGTTCAGCGCAGGATCGGCCACGCCCCTGGTTGCGAAGACATCGCCGCCTTCCTTTCTGGCTCGCAGGAGGGAAGGCTGAGGGGCGGAGGGGAAAAATCCCTCTGGTCGAGGGCGCGGAATGCCGCGCGAAGGCTGTCCGAGCGGTTGTCTCTGCGGTGGCGATGGGTGCCGGAGACCGAGGAGATGATCGTCGAGTGCCGGGGACCCAGAGGCGCCGCGGTTAAGATCCCACCTGGAGCGCGTAACCAGGTGGTGAATCGGTTGCGCTCAGCTGTAGCCGAGCACTACGCGGAGCGTTTGCTCAACAAGCCCGATCAAGGTAAGGTCTTCGAGGTGTCGTCGCGAGTGCCAGTGAGCAATCACTTCATTCGCGGCGGCAGCTTCACCCGCTTCGCCGACTGGCGCTTCGTACATCGAGCTCGCCTCGATGTCCTTCCCCTCAACGGCGCGCGGCGTTGGGGGGACGGCGATAGGCGCTGTCGGCGGTGCGGGGAGGTATCGGAGACCTTACCACATGTGCTCGGTCATTGCGGCGTCCATGCTGCCGCAATACAGCTGAGGCACAATGCCGTCTTGCACCGCCTCTGGAAGGCTTGCCGTCTGCCTGGTGACAAACGGGTCAACCAGCGGATTGAGGGCATCGACGGGGAACTTGGGGAGCTACGACCTGATCTCGTGGTCAGGCACGAGCTCTCCAAGAGTGTCGTCATATGCGACGTCACGGTGCCCTTTGAAAACCGCTGGATGTCTTTCGAGGAAGCCAGGGGGAGGAAGATCGCCAAGTACTCTCCCCTGGCTGAGGAGCTCCAGCGGCGGGGGTACCGTGTCCTCGTGACGGCCTTCGTCGTCGGTGCTCTCGGGTCGTGGGATCCGAGAAACGAGGCTGTCCTGAGGGTGCTGCGGATTGGCGGTCCGTACGCCTCAATGATGCGGCGGCTGATCGTCTCGGATACCATCCGCTGGTCTAGGGACATCTACGTGGAGCACGTGTCCGGCGTCCGCCAGTACCAAGCTCCCTCTCGCCCCGCTGGCGATGGGATGCTCGCGACGCCGCCTCGGGCCGTCCGCCGACGCTGGGCCGCCACTGCGGAGGAAGAAGTTGCGACGCGATGCGTTTATCCGTAAAAGTGAATGTCGCGTAAATTATTCTTGTCTTTGTCTTGGCCCCCCCTTTTTATCCAAGCGGGCAGGAGCGGCCGATGTCCACGTATTATAATTTATCTTTTAACCTTTAAGTCTAATTTATTATTATTATTTGTATATATTTTTCTTTATTTTTTTTTGTTCTTTATCTTTATTATTTTATCATTATATTATTTTATTTTTTCGCGAGATATGTGGACGGGCCTCCTGCCCGCCTCTTGCTAGTATCCGGACGCCTTTTTGTTTTTCTTGTACATATATTTTATTGCCTGGACCGTTGTTTTTTCTCTTTTCTTTACTCTTACTTATTTTTATTTATTATCTTATTTTTATATCTATTTTTATTTTTATTTATTTATTTATTATCTTGTTTTCTCTTCTGTGGGGCCATGAATGTTCGAGTGTGCTTGTCGCGTAAACTATATTGTATTTTAAGCGAGTGTGAGTGTTCCGCGTTGACTATTCTTTATTTTAATTTATTATTGCCGCGCGCGCGCCCTCGGGGTCTTTTATCGTTTAACCTATCTATCTGTGATACACCCCGAGGGCCGCCAATTATTAATTGCGTCATCCCCCCAGCATGCGAGCTGGGTGGATCATCTAGATATAATTTGCGCACGCTGGCGGGAAGCGTTCCCGCCAGCCATATTAATTTTAGTGCCCACAAGGCGGGGGGGGCTATTGTCCCCCGCCCATGTAGTATTTAAGTTTGCGCGCGGCCTAGCCGCTTTACCTTTGTATCCACCCCGGAGGGTGAGATGCCCTCCGGGGAACATTCTTTAAATAAAAGTGAGCTAATCTGTTCTTATCAGCTTAATATCTGATACAGTCTCCATAGGAGACTCAGAATATTAAACTGATTTTTGAGACCTGGCGGGTGCACGGAGCTTGCTCCGACCCTGCCGCGGGTCGGCTCCGCATTGCAGTACCGTGGAGTTCGGCCCAGTGCACGGGGAAAAGAGCATTATATTCTTCTCAAGCGCATTCGATTACCCCAGAGCACCGGCCAGGTCTCAATAATCGGTTATCCGCGAAGTGTCGGTGTTTCGGTGAGTGCGCGTGTTCTGAGTCTCCCGGGCCCTCGGTGCGTCATCCAGCGGGTAAGCCTGGCTATACCACGTCGTCGGGTAAGTACTTGGTCCATCGGCTCACTTAGTGTATCGTCAGACTGGTCACATCGCGATAATTTTAATCTGAAAACGGCATAAATTCAATTTCGGGTATATCACTCTCCGGCCGCTCTTAGCACGTATTGACGCAACTGTTTATATGTTCTTTGTCTTTTATTTTAATACACTGACTACATTTTACTGTTAACTTATTTATTTATTTATTTATTTATTTCATTTTATAACACCTGACTATAATTTTATATGCAATTGCAAGTGCTGAGAGATGTACGTGGAGTGTCGCGCGTGACTCATATTCTATAATTTTATCATCTTAACACTGCGCTATTTTACCATCTTTGACTTGTCTCCTGTTTAATTTATTTATTTATTGCTTATTTTATACAATTGATTATTGAATTAACTTTAATTATTGGACAGGAGATTCGTTAACTTTAAGGAAAAACACAAGGATATGTCACCTTGATGAGTCATGCTAGATAATGTTTAAATGTGCCGTTATATACTAATTTATGGAAAGTGTCGAATAAATGTATGTGCAGAGTTATATTTGTTATTTATCTATTTATTTATTTATATATTTATTTATTTAATTAATTATTTATTATCAGATCGCGGTGTGATACAGTCTCTGACACATATAGGTTAGACAGCAGCAGTGACAGTTAATTTAATTTATAACATAATATTCACGTCACTAGCTTCAATTCACTGTTCTTAAGTCAACTGTCTAACCATAAAATTATTATATGACATATATCACATGTAGTGAGCACCCCACATTGGCTGCGTAGAGTGAGTCGATGACCAGTACTGCCATATATGCATGGGCCCATATAACAGGTGCTGCAGGCGTTTGCATTCCTCTCTGTGCATAGAATAGGCTGCTGCAGTCGCTCCATATTGCACTACACTCCGCATTGATTGCACTATATTGTCCAGCATCTCACTGTGGCAGCTGTCGAGAAAGAATTTCACATGACATAACTATAATTACATACACTAAAATATATATATAAATCGCGTAATCGGCAGGCATTACTATGCCTGTTGCGTTTAACTGAACGGCCACTGCACAATAAAAGTCAAATTACTATTTATCTCGTGTATATATAAAAATCTAATACAGTAACTGTCAAGCTAAATGAGAGGTTAGGTGTCAGGTGTGGTCGTGGAAGCGGCGAGAGTTTGCTAAGAGCTACATATCTTAAATCTATTTAATAATAACTAAAATCCTTAACCTAAGTATATACAACTCATATTAATAAATCAATAAATAATATATATCCTATATACATATGTACACAGCGCAGCTGTCATCGATGCAGTAGCCTGTATGAGTTATTGGCAATAATTTTCGCTGCTCGTTTCGTTGTCTGTGTTCTGGTCGTTCCATCGTTGCTGCCCGTCTATTTATTTATTTATTTATTTATTTATCTATTTTATTTATATATTTAGTATTTTATCTGCATGACACCTGCAATGGAAAATTTTATTAATATGACGCAACACAGCGGACGACTATAAGGATTGACATATAATAATTTTACACTTACCATCTTTTTAATCTACCTGACATCTCATTAATTTATTATTTTTTATCTATCCGACGGTGCAGTGGCATGACACATATATATTAACCAGCTCGCATAACCTGCAAACAGTGCCACAGTGAGAGTACATATATATAAGACTGATTAGTAATATTAAAACAACTAAAATACTTAGCTGGACGGAGCGGCTGCCTATTAATTAATTAATTATAGTGAATAGGTAGTGCACGCGGCGTGCGGAGGGTGCATCCTGCAGCGCACGGAGACAGTCAGTGTTGGGCCTACACTCCACGTGCGGCATTAAGTTATCACTTGCACGTGCATATACGGCCGGCCGACTATCCACGATACCCGTGGCCGGCCGTAATCAATTAATTAATTAATAATCACTGCACTCGCACTGCACCGCTGTCACTCGCGCGCGTATTTACTTGTTACGTCGCGAACCGCGCGGCGCGATAGAGTGGCAGCACGCAGTGCGAGTTTAAGCCGCACGTGGCGCCGCCTGCCTTAAGCCTCGTTCTCGTGTACGCATAGTGAGAAAGGCGGGCGGTGAAAGTCCGGCGTGGGGACGCGATATTATTGTCATTTAGAGGCCCGCGAGCAATAATATCGTATTTTTGAACGCCCTCGCGCCATACTATTTACCTAGTTACTTTTTAGTAACTTTTCCAAACGGCGCGAGGGGCTGAAGATTTTTACATATTCCGCGTGGACAAACCACGCGGAATCGATATTAATTGTTAAATTTGAAGCTCGCGGGCAGATTCTCATTAAAGTTTTATTCCCCAGCCGGACAGTCTTAGCTCGGGGAATTAGTTAGGTTTAGTTTGTAAGTCGAGTGTGTGTGTGCGCGATTGGCCGAGAAGCGATTTCGCGTTTTTGTTTACCGCGTCGCAACTTCGTGCTAGTTCGCGTGTGCGCAGTGTTAGTGCCGGTATCCGCGAGTGCCACTAATAGATTTTAGACTTCTCGTGGGCGACGTTGGCGGCCCCTTGTAATTTTTATACCTACCTTTACTCAGTTTAATTTTGTGGGGGCCGTCTGCGAATTATGTCAAGTCCGCGGGAGGTCCTGCTACATTACCCGCTCCCCGCGACCGTTCGATGCCCGCGGTGCTGGCTCAGCGAGTCGGCACCGCCGCGGGTGACGGGGCAGTACTGTGACCCGGAGCATCTACTTAAACACTTACGAAAATACCACCCCAGAGACACAATCTGGTATGCGTGTGGCGTGTGCGGCCTCAGGGGCACGGGACGCTACCCGCAAAAGACAGTTAGAGCGCACTATGAGGCCGTGCACGCCCAGTCTCTGCGGGTGGACGCTCCGGGTCCGAGCACTCGCGGTGCCGATGTAGTGACGATTGATAGTGACAGTGACGGTGAACGCGGTGTGACGCGTGAAACCAGTGCGGCGAGCGCGACCGCGCGATCGACGGCGGCGGCCGACGGGCTGACGCGGCGCAGGGCTGCTGATCCGCGGCCACCCAGGTTGCGCTCCACCGCCACCCCATCGCCATCTGCAGTGCCAACACCACCGGCCAATGAGACGTCCCCCTCATACGCGGCCGTAACAGCGGGCACAACGGTGACGAGGAGATCGTCGCCGGTTACCAGCGGTGCCCGCGGAGCGGCCGCCACAAGGAAAGCCGCGCCCCGCCTATCACCAACGTCAGGAGGAGGAGCCGCTGCAAGAAGGACGAGGACGACGACCGCCGCTTCGACAAGTAAGTGTCGTGTGTTGTCGGTAGATGCAGTAGACGCGCCCATCCGTATGGCCACCACCACCAGCGCGGCGCCCGCGGTGCCCAGTGCATCGCGGTCGACCGCGCGCGGCCAGCCAACCACAGCGCGGCCCGCGGTGCAAGGGGCACCGCGAGCGAAGACGCGCGTGGTGGCCAAACCGCCGCCCGCGACAAGGTCGACGCGCGTCCCCTCCCAAACTCCATCACCACCCGGAGCAGCCAGCGACGCCAACTCCAGCGGCGAATTATTCGCATTTGGGAGGGGAGCAGCGAGGAAGAGGCCGCCCGTGGCCCGCAGTCCACCACAACAGGCACGGGCGGCAGGCGCGTCGACCGAGAAGAGCGGCTCCGCGCCCAGGCTGAGACCATCCCCCCCTGTCCTCCGCAAGAGGGTGGTTCATTCGCCACCCTTGAGCGGGGGAACACCCACGTTCGGCGGTGAGGGGGGGCCACGCAACATGAGCCTGCAGCGATCACCCGGCATAACACCACCGGTGGCTAGGACTTCTCCACCGGTGGTGACAAGGACGCCACCGCCAACTACATCCGCGGCGGTGGCAGAAGTAGCAGCAACGACAGCAGCAGCGATTAGCCGGGTGATCGCGGTCTCAGCCGAGAAGATCGCGGAGATAGCGCGGCGGGAGATGGGCGGCGTGACGTCGCGGAGCGCGGGGGACCTGTACAGAGGACGCCCCGGAGAGACCCCGCGCGGGTCCCCAGCCTGCCGCAGAACACCCGCGGCAGTCCAACGGGGACCCCACCGTGGGCCACGCCATCGGCCTACCCCGCGACGTCGATACCGGCAACGCTGACGACATGCACGGTGACGACGTCGGTGTGCGGCGGACCGGTGATGTCCGCCGGTTCCGCCGCCGGGGAGTGGCACACACCAGCGATACGCCACTCCCCTCCCCTGTCAGCAAGGGGAACGTCACCGTGCACGGCGGTCGTGCGAAGGACGCCCCCAGCGCCAACTCCACCATCGGCCGAGGGGGCAGCAGCGAGGCGGCAGCGGGGTGCGGCCACCACAACGCCACCACCAGCGACCAGCGAGGGGGACCAGCTGGGTGGCGAGTGGAGAGTGCAACTGGGGAGAAGAGCGAGGAGGCGCCGCTCGAGCGGCAGTTCCGTCGGCTCCGTGTCGCCGGCGACATCGGGGCCGCGTGAGTCGCGAGTCACACCGCCACCAGCGTCGGCGACAGACGGAAACAACAATGAGAGGACGGCCCACAAAGCTCCACCGACAAGTGAGGCGGCGGTTTGTTGCGGGACATCGCGGGCGGAGCGTGAGGGAGATAACCGGGACGGTACTGGAGATGAGGTGAGTGCCGTACATCCGTGTGCTCCCGTGAATGTCCGCGGTGTAATGGCTCGGCGACGCGCACAAGCGTCCGTCGTGGCGCCCCGTGAGGAAGGCGGGGCGTCTCCGGCCTCTGCCGGTGGAAGGGGGAGTGGGCGACGGGGTCGCGAGCCGCGGCGCGCCGACGTCGCGGGCGGTCAGCCGTCGCGCCGTCAACCGGCGCCTGTTCCCGCAGCGATGCGGGTCAGGCGTGAGCGGTTGGCTGTGCGCGACGAGCTGGCCGCCCGGGCGCCGGCGGTCGCTACGCGCGCCGAACTGGAGGCGTTCGCGGCGGAAGTCGCGGCGTTCTTCGGGGAGGTCGTGGCGGACAGGGCTCGCGGCGCCGCCGCCGGCTCCCAAGACCGTCCAGCTCGGTCGCGTGGGGCGGGGTCGCGTCGGGGAGCGAGGGGGGGTGTCGGTCCGGAGGGAGAGGGCGCCAGTGGCGAGGGTCGGCACCGGCCGGCCCTCTGCGTCGGGAGAAGCACGCGGGGACTGGGTGCGTGAGGCCAAGCGCTTACAGGCGCTCTACAGGGCGAATCGCCGCAAGGCTGTGCGAGAGGTGCTCCAGGGGCCTGCCGACTCGTGCCAGGTGCCGAGACGTCAGGTTCAGGAGTACTTCGAGCGCTTGTACCGTGGCGAGGAGATCCTGGCGGGCTCCGGCGTGGAAGCCGAGCGCACTGACCCCTCGGGTTCGCAGGAGGAGTTCGCGTACCTCCTGAATCCCTTCACGGAGCGAGAGGTGGACCGTCGGCTCCGGCGTATGAATAACTCTGCGCCGGGTCCCGACGGCGTCACCTACCGTGACCTCCGTGGGGCGGATCCGGGAACGCGGCTCCTCACAGCAATGTGCAATTGCTGCTTGCGGCTCGAGGCAGTCCCCGCGTCCTGGAAGACCTCCAGTACAATTCTTGTATACAAGAAAGGAGACCGGGGCATGCTGGAGAACTGGCGCCCTCTCGCTTTGGGAGACACCGTCCCCAAACTCTTCGCCGCGATTCTCGCCGATCGTCTGACCGACTGGGCGGTCGCCAACCGCCGACTTAGTCCCGCCCAGAAGGGCTTTCTGAGGGACGAGGGATGCTTCGAGCACAATTTCGTCCTTCAGGAGGCCCTGACTGACGCGAGGAGGAGCCGGAGGCAGGCGGTCGTCGCGTGGCTGGACCTATCCAACGCGTTTGGATCGATCCCGCACGCGACGATCCGCCGTGCTCTGGCTGGAGCGGCGGTGCCTAAGGGCCTCATAAATATATGGGGCTCGATGTACGACGGCTGCACTACGCGGGTGCGCACCGCCGAGGGGTTCACCGCGCCCATCCCCATACGCTCCGGAGTACGCCAGGGTTGTCCGCTGAGCCCGATTGTTTTTGACCTCGCGATCGACTCGGTGCTGCGTGCAGCCACCGATGTCGACGCGGGGTACCACATGTTTAATAGTAAATTTAGTGTTCTGGCTTATGCGGACGACATTGCACTCCTGACAGAGACTCCGGAGAGTATGAGGAGACTGCTCAATGCAGTGGAGGCTGAAGCGGCGTCGGTGGGGTTGCGGTTCAACCCTGCCAAGTGCGCCACCCTGCACATCGGCACGGGTGGTTGCGGCAGGGTTCTACCGACGTCGTTCAGCATCCAGGGCCAACCAGTGCGTCACCTGGCAGAGCCTTACACCCACCTCGGTGTCCCGACGGGATTCTCGGTCGACCAGACACCCTACGCCACCATCGGGGACCTCCTCTCGGACGTTCGCGCGGTGGATCGCGCCCTCCTCGCCCCGTGGCAGAAATGCGATATTGTCGGGACCTTCATCCTACCGCGATTAGATTTTCTGCTGCGGGGAGCCAGTGTGGAGAAGCGTCCCCTCACGGCCGCGGATCTCGCGATTCGTAGATTCGCGAAATCCTGGCTGAATCTCCCCCAGCGTGCCAGCGCGGAGGGAGTCTACATGCCCCCGCGATGGGGGGGATGTGGACTCCTTCCGTTAGCTGATTTGGCGGACGTCCTGTCGGTGGCACACGCCTTCCGTATGCTTACGGCTGGCGATGCCACCGTCAGGCGTCTGGCCTGGGAATCACTGACGGGGGTGGTTCAGCGCAGGATCGGCCACGCCCCTGGTTGCGAAGACATCGCCGCCTTCCTTTCTGGCTCGCAGGAGGGAAGGCTGAGGGGCGGAGGGGAAAAATCCCTCTGGTCGAGGGCGCGGAATGCCGCGCGAAGGCTGTCCGAGCGGTTGTCTCTGCGGTGGCGATGGGTGCCGGAGACCGAGGAGATGATCGTCGAGTGCCGGGGACCCAGAGGCGCCGCGGTTAAGATCCCACCTGGAGCGCGTAACCAGGTGGTGAATCGGTTGCGCTCAGCTGTAGCCGAGCACTACGCGGAGCGTTTGCTCAACAAGCCCGATCAAGGTAAGGTCTTCGAGGTGTCGTCGCGAGTGCCAGTGAGCAATCACTTCATTCGCGGCGGCAGCTTCACCCGCTTCGCCGACTGGCGCTTCGTACATCGAGCTCGTCTCGATGTCCTTCCCCTCAACGGCGCGCGGCGTTGAGGGGACGGTGATAAGCGCTGTCGGCGGTGCGGGGAGGTATCGGAGACCTTACCACATGTGCTCGGTCATTGCGGCGTCCATGCTGCCGCAATACAGCTGAGGCACAATGCCGTCTTGCACCGCCTCTGGAAGGCTTGCCGTCTGCCTGGTGACAAACGGGTCAACCAGCGGATTGAGGGCATCGACGGGGAACTTGGGGAGCTACGACCTGATCTCGTGGTCAGGCACGAGCTCTTCAAGAGTGTCGTCATATGCGACGTCACGGTGCCCTTTGAAAACCGCTGGATGTCTTTCGAGGAAGCCAGGGGGAGGAAGATCGCCAAGTACTCTCCCCTGGCTGAGAAGCTCCAGCGGCGGGGGTACCGTGTCCTCGTGACGGCCTTCGTCGTCGATAGAACAATAAGAAGGGAGGGTGTGCGTCACGGCGGGGCCCGACCATGAACCAGTCGTGAAAACTCGTAATTATTTTGCGAAAAAAATACCACCTCAGCCAGGAATCGAACCTGGATCTCCTGCTTACCGGGCAGGCATCTTATCCTTTCGACTACCGAGGCATGTGATGATATTTATCGCAAATAACGTGTTTAGAATAACACGTCAACAATACAATGATACATACATATACATATATTACAATATATATATATATATATATACATGTATTCTTTCGAATCCCCACGACCGGTACTCCAGAGAGATGATGGTCCTATTCTCTCGATGGATGCAGGTCGGACTGCAACGGCGACACTCTCCAACGCCATTGGCAAATATACAAATAATCCTCCTGGAGCGCGACAGGAGAGATTGCATCAAGCATGGCTCGAGCCCCCGAATAAGAAGGGAGGGTGAATAAGTGCTCTCGGGTCGTGGGATCTGAGAAACGAAGCTGTCCTGAAGGTGCTGCGGATTGGCGGTCCGTACGCCTCAATGATGCGGCGGCTGATCGTCTCGGATACCATCCGCTGGTCTAGGGACATCTACGTGGAGCACGTGTCCGGCGTCCGCCAGTACCAAGCTCCCTCTCGCCCCGCTGGCGATGGGATGCTCGCGATGCCGCCTCGGGCCGTCCGCCGACGCTGGGCCGCCACTGCGGAGGAAGAAGTTGCGACGCGAAGCGTACATCCGTGAGTGTGAATGTCGCGTAATTTAATTTTGTCTTTGTCTTGGCCCCCCTTTTTATCCATGCGGGCAGGAGCGGTCAATGTCCACATTCTCGTATTATAATTCTAATTTCTAAATGTAAGTTATGTGACGTCAGGAGAGCCAACGGGTAAAATTTTTTCCTTCTCCTTTTATCCCACCTGCGCAGAAGCGCCACTACTCTAACCGCCAAAGTTGGCAACAACCGGCTCTCCTGCCGTCAACATATCACGCGTTGCGCCTTACCACCAGTGAAAATACACTATAATGAATATAAGTAATAAAATTAAATAATAATAATAAATAAAATCATGCTAACAATGAATCTAATTAGTTGTAAAATTGTTAATACTACAATAAGGCTCGCGTTGCTGTTGCGCATCATCTCCGGTCAGCCGCGCGCTGATTGGCCGACCAACGACCATTATAGATATGCGCGTGTTACGTCGGCAATGACGCAACGTTGTTACGTCCGGGCGATATTTGATTCGATTCTATCGAAACAGTATTCACACCGGGCTGTATGGGGGAAATTTCGTATGAAAATTTTTATTTTATGAATGACAAGGAACCTCGAGCGGCAAAGGTTCTGAATCGAAATTTTGTAGCGATTTCAATTGAATGACAGAGATCTCGAGCGGCAAAGATTCTGTTTGATTGGGAGACTCTAATTATTTCGTTGAGTATTTTGTCTATGTAAATTATGCAGGAAGAAACTAAGTCTTCTTGAGAAAATAATTTCATGCGTCCCGATGCTGTTGTCGACGTCTATAATAGTCGGGTCTGGTAATGATTCAAACGTTTGATTTTCTTCTCGTAAGTGGTTTAGAAAAGCAACGAAGGCGTCTACGCACGCGTCGCAATTGTTTATTCCGCGACAAATGGACAACTCAGTCGGGCAGTGCTCGCACTTTCGCGGCACTGGCCTATTTCCGATACGAATGAAATGTCTTAGTACCAATTGAAATTGTTGTTCGGGATGAATTCGTTCACAATCTACCTTGCACTGATGGCACAAGAGTCCTGCGTTGTTATAATCGCTGGCGATACCGAACAACCCGTAACCGAATTCGGTAATGCAATGACAAAGATTTATGCGATGAGTGTAAATTGCGGCAGGGGAAGTTTTCGATTTTCGCGGTCTCTCGAGTTGTCCCCTGCACATTTGCGGTTTTCTAAATTCGAGTGCATGCAGCAATAATATCTGTCCTACCTTTAGTAGTAGTTGTAGAGAATTTCGCTCCTGATTTCCATATATCTCTTCTTCCGCGGATCCGTGGCGAGCATCCGCAGCGGCGGCAATCTCGGGGTACGGAAGGTGATAGGGGTCAGCTTCCACGTTGGAGGCGGCCTCGGTGACCAAAAGCTTCCGGAGAATAATCGTTCGTAGTTTTTGTCGTAGACTGACTCGGCACCAAGCAGGTTTTGCAAATGTCGAGGAAGTCGATTGTTCAATTTATTAAAGAGTTTTTTCAGTGATTGTTTTCGACCTGAACGGTGATGACGTTTCAGTGGCATCGCAAAGAGATCTTACTGTAATAATTCATTATGAATTTTATTTCGTGACTCTAAGCTGTGCTCTTGCACAGAGGAATGCGCTGGGTGACGCAAGCGATAGCGTTATCTGCGGTATGTTATGTCTCACGGGCGACTCTGCAGTGAGCGCCGCAACTCAATGCATCATGAGAACACAATATTCCGTATTAATTTGCGTTTAATTTTACGCACTATTCACGATTCCGACAAGGTGTTGTGCCTCGCGGGCGACTCTCAGGAGCGCCGCACGTTTGGTGCATGCACGAATGCACGAAACCTTGATGATTAAAATATAACTTGAATTTAGAATTTGGAATAGATAGATCGTTGTAGTTCCTCGTCGAGGCGCCGGCGTGTCAAGCACGTAACAGCGTCAATCCAGAGGATCGATACAACGAACTAGTATGTTTTCATTCAGGTTCTTAATTTATTCAATGTGGTTTGAAAGATCTCTTTATCCTCGCGAACTCGGTCGGTTCATTCGTTTCGCTAGGATAGAATAGGTGGGATTCGCTAATAATCACTCGCGATTCAATTTTCACTTCGTATATTTGAGATTAAAAGTGAATAATATAATGAACAATATTAATGACTTAACCGTACTAGTCTTATAAATAGAATTGAATAATGATTCTTACGATTAGAATTGAAATAAAGAAAGGTTCTCGGTTTAACACGCTAACGTGCCGAGAATTGAACTTAAAGTACTCGCATCCGATCCTAAGAGAGGATGTGTTCACGAGCCAGGAACCTTCCCGGCTGGAGACTCGATGTGAACTGCACGAAGGGGCCTCTGCACTGAGCTCCTTCGTTTTCGGCGGCTTGAAGTGCGGCGGCGCTCTGGTGGGAGCGGCGGCGCTTGCGTGGGAGGCACTGGTGGTAGGGCCCCGGTGGTCGTGGGGAGGGGTACCAGTGGCTCCCGTGGTAGGGATGTTCTTCATCCAGGGACGCATCACGTCTTTTATTTTTAATATATTCTTATATATATATACGCTGAAATAAATGGAATTAAACGTAATAATTAAAGTTTTATATATTGAAATGGTTGTTTTGAAAATTTTTTAAGGTATGTCTACGCGCTTGACGTGACACCCCCCTCCTTATTTTAAAATGTGAGTCGATGGACTCGCATTTTCCGCATTATAGCTACTTATACTGACATCGTTGTCTTCTTATTTTTGTAACAGTATTTTCCTTAATTCTACGTAAGATAGTTCGTCATTGTCCGTTTGTTGTTCGTTTATTTGTTCGTTCGTTCTTGGTTGAGCGTTGTTGGTAGGGTCTTCCACTGGTGCTGCTGGGTGGTATTCCGCAATAAATGTCCTTTCTTTACCACCACTATCCTCGTTTTTCCGGGATTTTCCCAAAAATAGTATCAGGTTGGTTACTGATGACCATAATGCACCTAGCAGGTAGAGGCTCCATCCGTAGATTGAATGGATCGCGTACCCATGGATTAGAGTATCTATTATTAGTTTTATCAATCTCCCGATAATAAATAGTGCCAATACTCCGGCGCTGGCAGATCCAAAAGTGATGAATCCATCCCAGAGGCGTTTGCCTGCGCTTTCTGCAATGTGATCAAGAGCTTCTTCATCGAGAAGGTTGATCATGGATATGCTTCCTCGAGGGACGTCTTGTCCCATCGCTCCTCTAGCTATTGTGTTTAACATGGAAGGTTTTTCCACGGGGAACATAATATGGTTTCGTAGTCTATCGAGGTCTTCCGTTGTATATATTCCGCTAGTGGCCAGTGTATCTGGGCTTACATATTTCCATGCGGGCTTGGTCAGTGGTTGTATTACCGGTGGCGGCAATGATTCCACCATATTAGTGGTTGCTCTGTACCATGTTTCGTCTATTTTAAATAAGTTTGGTAGGAGCTCGTTACAATCTTTGATCGTCCCGGTTTTTGTAAGTATTCGGGATCGAGGTAGGAGGAAATATGAGCTATTTTTATATGTTACTGGTAGCTCATTATAGCATTCTTCCGTGCGTCGTATTCGACACTGCACTGGAACACATTTAATAATATAGATTATTTCACCGGCTGTAACTGCCGTGTATCCCGCGGATTTCATAATCCGAAATGCCATTTCATCTGGCGCTATGCTGGATAATGATAGAGCGTTTTGTAATATTTGTTGCTCCATAGCACATTTCTGTTCCATGATGTCTCTATACAATCTCGTTAATTGGGTTTTAACGTGTTTTTCCACGTATACAAATTTTGAATTCACATATGTGAAGATGTCGAGATTGTCCACAGATATGCGGGTTTTTGATTGGAAAGTTCTTCCCCTTTGTGTTTCAAATATTAATAACTTAGGGTGCTCCGTATTGTAGAGTTTATATCCACATACGTTTACTTCTGTAGTTCGGGCTAACGCAAACGTTGTGTCATCCGTGGTTACGGTATATATTTCAGGTGCTGTTTGGTTATCTCGTGGAGACAACTTTATTGCTGTCCCTTCATACAGGACATCATATTTATTGAAATGACAACTATCATATGGCGGAACGGTCCAATAAGTTTCGGTACCGTCGTAGTCATTACATCCTCCTTGGGATGCAGTGCATTGTGTTCCTGAGTTCAGCGTAATTCTGTCCGCTGTTCTTTTCAATGGAGTTGTAAAGGTTCTCAGGGTGATTTTGACGGTGGCTTGGACTACTACGTCCTCCCATGTGCCATACCCATCCGTGTATTGTGCTCCGGCGCATCGTCCGTCGCTGTAAGCGATTCCAGCTAGCGTAACACTACGATAGTTGGTTGAGTTAATGATGAGGCGATCAACAACGGCGTTGCCTAATGTCGCTGTTCCTGTTTCGTGGAGCTTTTTACAATTATATGCTCCCATTTCTTTGACGTATCGTTTCTTTCCTTCGGTTACGACCGATACGTGGGAATGCATCCCGCAGTGGTAAACGTTTCGATCTATTTCGAGTTTGCATTGGTAAACATCGATTGTTTCGAATTCTGAGGTTTGGAGTAATTGAATGAATATATCCGTTTTGATTGGTTCAATATGTTCCAGGTCACATTTCCCTATGTCGAGGAGTGACAATGTGGTTATGTTTAGTCCATTCCCTCCACAATTGTATCCGGTCAGTGCAGCCGTGAGGGTTGGTAGAATGAGGATTGCTATTAGGTGCAGGGCCATGTTTTGGCTGTGGTGGTTGAATGTGCTCTGATCCCTTCAGGCTCGTCTTCGGTGATGTCTTCTTTGATGCCTGGTGGGGTTCAGCGAGGTGGGGGCTCCGATTCCCTTTCCTCTTTAACTTATCTATGTGTACTATTCTGGTTTTGCCATGTTTGGTCAATATTTTTACATTATTATTTTCTAACAATTGTATAATTTCGAACGGACCCATATACTGGTCAGCGAATTTATTTTTAATAGGTTCCTTTAACAAATATACATTATCTCCTACTCTTAAATTGCGTTCTCTCGATTTTTTATCGTAGTACTGTTTAGATCTATGTTTTGCCTTAATCAGATTATCGCGAGCTATGCTCTGTGCTTGTGAAATTTTGTCATACAAGTTTTCTAAATAATTCGCATAACTCTCGTTTTGTTCATTGTCTAAATTATCTTTATCGATAGGTGTACGAGCTAGTTTTCCGTAAACTAATTCGTGTGGTGTAAAGCGCGTTCCCTCATGTACACTGGTATTATAAGAGAAATTTGCTATTTTGAGGCACTTATCCCATTCATTGTTCATATTGACGAATTGTTTTAGATATTCCCATAGTACATGATGAGAGCGTTCCACCGATCCATTTGACTGTGGACGATATGCAGTGGTTTTGAACTGCTTGATTTTAAATTTTCGAGCTATATTTTTCATTAAGCTATTCAAGAAGTGCGTACCCTGATCAGTCAGGATAGCTTTAGGCGCTCCGTAAATGCAGATAAAGTCATGTGTTAAGGCATCTGCCACATCGATAGCGCCTGGATTTTTTAGAGGGATAGCCGTGGAATGTTTTGTGAGCAAGTCTTGTATTGTGAGTATATACTGATTTCCGGAATTCGTCACAGGTAGCGGACCCATGATATCTATTGAAATTTTATCGAATGCCTTTTCAGGCGTGTCCGTGAGAATCATAGGTTGACGTGGTTTTATTCGTACTAGTTTCTTTATTTGGCATTCATGGCAATTATTGATTTCATTCTGTACGTCTCTTTTCATCTGGGGCCAGTAGTATTTTTCTTTAATTCTCTCGTATGTTTTTGTGATTCCTTTGTGGCCTCCTATTGTGGATGCATGGTTTTCGATGATTATTTCACGTCTCTGTTCGACTGGTGGTGTGCTGACCTTATGTGCGCATACTATAATCTTTGTTATTTCGTTCCAAAACGTATCTCTTAATATTTTATATGTGGTGTTCCACTGTATGTTTCCTATTGCTCCTTTGCTTATTGATATCGATTCTAAGTTTAGTTCGCGCGCGACGTTGAGTAAAGATCCTATGGCAAGTTTCAAGTTATCGCGTTCGACGATTTCGGATACTCCTTTCTCTAATATTAATACAATAATGTATCGTTTCTTGTTCTCTATTATTTTGGCCTTTCCTATCTCAACGTTTTTTATCTTGGGTATTAAGTTATGTCTAGCTAAATCTTGCGCTCCTTGGTCTACCGGTTCTCCCTGGTTTGTTACGAAAATTGCTACATTATCTTTTCGCTGGGCTAAATGACTGTTAGTTTCTGTTAGGAATTCTCTATGGGGTCGTACCATTATATTTGCGCTCTCGAATAAGGATTCGTTATCTGAGCTATTGCTATCATCGTCGGAGGAATTTCGCATCTCGGATTGTGAGTTATCACTGTCACCGTCGTTATTACTTATCGCTGTTTTGTCTTTAATGCTTTCTTTGTTCGGTTTATCTGCCGCTTGGGCGTTATATAGTGACTCATCGGTATCGTCACTGGATGTGGAATTTGCTCTTTCTCTATGTTTTAATGGCAGTGTTTGGATTATTGGGTTTCTGGAAAGGGCGTCTGCATTTACGTTGCTTTTTCCGGCTTTGTATACTACCTCGTATTCGTACTCTGCTAATTTAAGTCGCCATCGTGCCAATCTAGAGGTTGGATCTTTTACTGAGTTTAACCACGTTAGAGGCTTATGATCGGTCACTAAGGTAAATTTCCTGCCGTATATGTATGGGCGAAAATAATTCACGCTATACACTATTGTCACGTCCCAGCGCCGAGAGTACCTCTAATCATGTTCAGTGTAAATTTTTCAAAAATTTTTAATTATTTATGACTGACTGTGTTAGGAGACAACACCGTCAAGCCTTTGGTATACACATAATAAAAGAATATACCGCTTAAAATTATTTAAAGATTTATACAAAATGGCCGCTTCTTACCACAACCTTATGGCGCTATTACAGCCTTAATGCTCCTAGTAAATTTTCCCTAGAACCTCACTAACAAAAAACAGAACATACCAAAATCACTTCTCCAGACTGTTCGGTAAAGTAACAAAGAAAATAGAGCTTAATATCGCATCCTTATCTAAGCATTTCAAAATTAACAACAAAATCTTAACAAATTAATATAAAATAGTAAATAATGAATAAAAAACAAATGTAGGAAATATAACCTCGCCCACGTAATGCACGAAAACTATAAATTATCGGTACATTGTAATATTTTTATTAACAATTAATAAACAAAATCATATAATTATATAAATAACAAAATACCAACCAATTTCTTTATATCGTCAAATATAACTTCAGAAACAAAGAAATCTTTGTATATCAAACCTTTCACTTTTGTTCCATTTTAATAATAAATATAAAAGTTAATAACAAAATTAATAATAATAGAAAGGATGTGAATAAGGAATAAAAGTCATAATGACAATATAACAAAATCCATGACGAAACATTTATTCAACAGTTCATCTGAAACATATCCTTATTTCAAGAATAAATTTTGTTGATGTCCTTATATGGATATATTTTTCCTATATAAATACATTCTCCATCGAAAATCCTTTCGAAAACATAAATACAGTTTGTGGCTACGATTCTTAATTCTCAAGATATAAACAAAATTAAGGGTATATGAAAGCACACACACACACACACACACACACACACACATATATACTTACATTTCCTTATAAGATATAGTTTTCTTTATGAAATTATATAAACAACCCCGATAGAAACATATTTTATCTCAGAAAAGAAATTCTACGATTTAAATTTCGTTTAATAAAATTTATAAATAAATAAATTATTATATTAACAAATAATTATTATAAAAGATTTGGACAACACACAGGAAATCCTGCAACTTACCTCATTACACATACCTACCTAACTCGCACCGTTTAGAAGATATTTAAACAATTATAAACTTGCTTACATACACTTACCTCAAAAACTCAAATCAGTTCAGCAGGCAAATCTCCGTATATAAACCAGTTCAACTTCTAGAAACCTTCATCCTAGACTTATATTTATAATTGTTACTTCCCTTTTTTCATTAACACTAATCCTATGGCTATGACAAAATTTTGATTATTAATATGCATGGAAAACTACCCTAACGATTCAACCAATCACAATCAGAGCCATTTTGTACCTGAAAACATTTAATAAATAATGTATTACAAATGTAAAAGGAGTTATACTGACATATTTTAGATATACTAATTATACGATGTAATCATTATTATTATAAAAATTGTAAAGTATATCTAAAACGATATTGCGATGATTAATATTTATTATAAAAGCTTAAATTCGAGCAAATTGTATAAAAAGGAATTATTATAACGAAGTATAACTCTTTGAAAATAAAAATAGATCGATCGAATAGTCACAAGTGTGACTCATGGTCAGTTTGTAAGCGAAAATAAGCCAACGTTAAATGTCAAGGCCGCCATAATACTTAGTCACAAGTGTGACTCATGGTCAGTTTGTAAGCGAAAATAAGCCAACGTTAAATGTCAAGGCCGCCATAATACTTAGTCACAAGTGTGACTCATGGTCAGTTTGTAAGCGAAAATAAGCCAACGTTAAATGTCAAGGCCGCCATAATACTTAATCACAAATGTGACTCATGATCAGTTGTAAGCGAAAGTAGGCCAACGTTAAATGTCAAGGGCGCCATAATATTTTAGTACCACGAGTCATCGCTGACTCACAGGAAATGTAGGCTAAGTCGACCAATAGAAAACTATGTCAAAACAACCAGAAGGTCTTAAATGCGTGAATCATAGCTGACTCATAATGAAAGGCTTTATTCAGACCTGTAGAATCATAACATTGGAATCTAGGTCACCCCTACTTCCATGTTTTGGCAACATATAAAAGCCTCAAGCGACGATACCTTTCAGCAGCATTCAGCATTCAGCATTCAGCATTTAGCATTTAGCATTCAGCATTTCGCATTTCGCATTTCCCATTTCGCATTTGTACGCGCACGTACATTTTTGCACTTGTACTTCCACTCGCACTCGCTAAAAATATATATACATATATACATATATATATATATCAATCATTTATAACAGTGAATAAATTCCGATTCAAATACCACAAGTGTGATATTATATTATTCCTTATTCCCAAAATCGAAAACTCTTTCCTAAAAATAAAAGTCATTTCGACATTCCTGTTACCCACTTCCTTCGCAGTATCTAATCCTGAGGTTTTACCCTCTTAACCGCACGGAAAAGAATCCCACAAATAACGTGTGAGTGTAGCAGTCGAGGATCTGTTAATTTCGGCTCCGTCCGATCTATCAGGACTTCCTAGGACGTCACACGAAGACAATAGTACTTTTGGTGGCAGCGGTGGGATCCCTCATTTGCTGGGATATCCAAAACTCGGTGAGATCCTTCACTATTTGGGATAGCCGAATCTTGTGAAATATTCCTCATCTAACGAAGAATTGAAGAGGAGATTTTCAAGCAAGTGATAGCGGGGATTGAACTGCGATAAGAACTTTCGATTATGGAATTGCGTACGCTTGTCTTGCTTTACTTTACTGCGATTCACATGTAAGTCAAAATTATTATTTATAATTGTAACAAGACTCGAAATCGTTCGGTATTTGTAAAAAATCCGTTATAAAATTTTAATTTCATAACAATAAAAATGGTTGATCGCGAGGTAGACTCTTTGACTCGTCAAATAGGCGATATAAACGTTAATGATGACGTTAACACAAACCGTCGTATGAATGCGAATATGCCATATACCAGTTTACGTGATGCTTCCGAGACAATTCTCCCGTTCGATGGTAAAAATATGCCTGTATCGCAATTCGCTAATAGTTGTCTACATGCTCGAAATATGGTTTCTCCAAGTGCGGAATATGGATTAGTTCAAATGATTAAAAATAAATTAGTCGGACCAGCATTGAGAGTGGCTTTAAGCGGAGAATATAACGACATCGAATCCTTATTGGCTGTCTTGAAAACGCGATTCGCACCTGTTTATTCTACGTCACAATTGCACGGAGAGCTTTCCAAAATAACGCAATATCCGGATGAGACTGTGGTAGATTACGGTAGCAGAGTATCTATGATTTTACAACAACTAAAATCTTGCTACCAAACCGAAAATCCGAACCAAGCTATCCAATTCGTAAATTCGGCAGAAACCAATGCTGTGAGAAATTTCTTAACTGGATTAAAAACGGATATATATACGCGAATCCACCCACGAGAACCGGGGACATTAAACAACGCAATAGAATCTGCCATAAAAGCTGAAAGTGAATATAACGAGCATATGCAACGTATGAGAATAACAGAGGGATTAATGCAGTCTATAAGGTGTAATAATTGTCTTGGATATGGCCATAATTCTCAGTCGTGTAGTACTTTTAATCCCCTCGCTCAGATTTCGCACGTACAATGGCAGCCTAAGGTCTGTTCTTTTTGCAAAAATCTTGGTCATACGCGAGCTGAATGCAGAACGTTACAACCACGAATTCTAAACACACGAAACCCGGGAATCAATGTAAACCCGCGAAATCAAAATTATAATATTAATCAAAACAACCGACAAAATTTCCCTACTTCAAGAAATATGGGATTAATTTGTCGATATTGCAAAATACCAGGGCATAGCTTAGAACAATGTCGAAAAAGGCAGTACAATAATAATGTGAGAAATCAAGAAAATCGAATCGGAAACCGAATGTTTGAAAATCGAATTCTTGAAAATTCTCAACGTAACAGACCGCAAGAAGCTCCGGGAAACCGAGAGCGGGCACAGCGAGTCGGCGCAGCGCTGAACGAACGCCCGCGAGTGCGCCTGGTAACTCCGAACGAGAACCGCGAGGAAACGCCAGTGTAATAAACGTCGCATGTAATAAAATTGGGAAACCACCTTCCGTTATACTACCAAGCAAAAATTTGGTTGACGAACGAGCAAACTTTATGATAGATACGGGTTCTGATATTAATATAATAAAAGAAACCTGCCTTCATGAAAACATGCCCATCGATACCAAAATGGTGTTTGAACTAAGTGGAATAACTAAAGGTCGAACTCGTACGATAGGCGTAACAAAAGTACGCATTTTCGACGTCGACATATTATTCCATGTAGTCACGGATAAATTCCCTATTCGACAGGATGGAATTTTGGGCACTGAATTCTTCAAGAGCCAACGAGCAACCATAGACTACCCGAGGGCAAGTCTGATCGTAAATGGCAAGCCATATTATTTTCATAATGATGAGACCGTTATTCTTCCCGCTAGGACGCGAAAACAAATATTTATACGAATCGCCAATCCAGAAATAAAAAATGGATATATTCCAAAGTTAAACGCAGGACCGCAGGTGTACTTAGGTAACGCCGTCGTATCAAATCATCACGGAGTAGCGCATTTATATGCTGTTAACTCATCGGATGAGGATATAGAATTAGCGATCCCTACTGTAAAGATATATCCATTCGAAGAGATAAGAGAAGAGATTAAGGAAAATTTTAATAATAAGCGAGATAATGATGATGAACGTGTTAATAAAATATTGCAATTACTACGTCTCGATCATTTGAACGAGGAGGAAGTCACTAGTGCCACTAGCCTAGTAACATCCCATGCGGAAAGATTTCATTTGCCAGGAGAACCTTTAGGCGCGACAAATGTTTTTAAACACCGAATATTTACCACTGATGATCGTCCGATTAATGTCAAGCAATATCGTTATCCTCAAATACACAAGGAGGAAATACGAAGACAGGTCGACGAGATGCTGGATAAAGGTGTTATAGAACCATCAAGTTCGCCTTACAATTCTCCATTATGGATTGTTCCCAAAAAGGATGATTCCCTAGGAAATAAAAAATGGCGTCTAGTAATAGATTTCCGTGCTTTAAATGAAAAGACTATCGGAGACGCTTATCCTCTTCCAAATATCGTCGACATATTAGATCAACTCGGAAGTGCCAAATACTTCTCTGTATTTGATCTAGCATCTGGTTTTCATCAAATTCCTATGGATGAAACAGATAAACATAAAACCGCATTTTCAACGCCGTATGGACATTTTGAATATAATCGTATGCCGTTCGGACTAAAGAATGCTCCTGCTACATTTCAGAGACTAATGGATCAAGTTTTGACAGGATTACAAGGAATAGAGTTGTTCGTATATCTTGATGATATAGTAATTTATGCCCGCTCACTCCAAGAACATGAAACAAAATTTCATAGACTTATGAAACGACTTACTAAAGCTAATTTATACTTGCAACCTGATAAATGTGAATTTTTGAAGAAAGAAGTAGCATATCTGGGACACATAATATCTGAAGATGGCGTACGGCCAGATCCAAAAAAGATAAGTGCTGTGAAAAATTTCCCTAGGCCCAAAACACGAAAGAATATTAAACAGTTCCTTGGACTTGCAGGATATTATAGAAGATTTATTGAAAACTTTTCCAAGATTGCTAAGCCTTTATCTGATTTAACAAAACAATCAGTTGCTTTTGATTGGCAACGGAAACAACAGGAAGCATTTGATGAATTGCGGAACGCTTTATGTTCAGAACCGATATTACAATATCCAAATTTTAATGAACCATTTATTATAACAACGGATGCATCTGGATATGCAATTGGAGCTATATTAAGTCAAGGAAAAATAGGAAATGATCTTCCAATAGCATATACTTCTCGAGTTTTAAGCGATGCAGAAACGAGATATTCAGCAACAGAAAAAGAATTATTAGCACTAATTTATGCAGTAAAACATTTTCGCCCTTATATTTATGGCCGAAAATTCACATTAGTAATGGACCATAAACCACTAGAATGGTTAAATTCAATAGCTGATCCTACCTCGAGATTAATGCGATGGAGGCTTAAATTAGCGGAATATGATTATCAAATAAAATACAAACCGGGAAAGAAAAATAAAAACGCCGACGCTTTATCACGAAATCCTACAGAAAATATTAAAAACATATTTCCTCTACAAGCAAAACGTGCACGATCTTCAAGCGAAGGTTCCACGGAAGCCGATTATAAAAAACAAAAAACTTCACATCCAAAATTTAAAAGAATGTGGGAGAGTGAGGGATCTGGAAATCCTGCACCACACAAAAAATTAAGACCTGAAGAATTATCCCCTTATGAAGATTCGGATGATGAATTAAAAGAACCGCCCAGAAGTAAATTTATAGCTGACTTAGAAAGCAGCGACAGTGATAGTACAGCATCATATTATTATGATACTGATTATGAAACCGATGGCTCAGAAATTATTAGAAAGGGAGAAAAGAGAAAGCGAGAGAGTAGCTCATCGAATCTGGAACATCGCAAACTGCAACGAAGAAGAAAAAAACGGAAGCCTTCTAAAACTTCAAGTTCTGAAAGTATAGTAAAACACCACGACAACGTTAAGGAAATGGCGAGGCCTGTGAATACGGCTGAAGGGCGTGATTCAGTCAAGCGTCATACCGATGGCGACGCCGCCACGCGACAGCATCAGGAAATGGAAACGCCGATGGACTACAGCGCCGTTGCAGCAACGCGCAAGCGCGCGAGCAGAGACAATACAACGGGTGATCCATATAAAAAGAAACCTAATATAAATATGCATAAATATGAATATTTAGAAGAAGAACCTATGGATATTGCCACACATTCAAGCGATAGTTTTAAAGTTGAAAGAAATATAGAAGTGAAAGTTGATGTCCATTCACCTCCTAAAATCTCTATAGGAACGCAACACGAAAAAATAAAAAGGTCACAATCAAAATTAAAAAATACTGATTCTATCCAAATATTAGAGGAAAATATCCCTTTAAATAAAGATGAAATCCAAGCGATGGAAATTTCGTCCAGTAGCGAACGAATGGAATTTGAAATTGAGAATAGTCCCATGAATTATCGAAATCCAAAAACGCCAAGCGACAATACCGATAAAACTGAATCGGAAGAAATATTTTCGCCACCTTCTCGTAAAGCTAAACCACGCCCATTAGAGAAGAGTAAGAATAAAAATAGAGAAATACAAAAATTATCTAAGCCAATGTCTTCCAATAAAAAGAGAAATAAAAAGTCTGCGAAAAACAATAAAATAATCAAGGAAAAACCAAAACCAAAAATCAAAGAAATCTCTGAAGTTCCAATCAATACCTTAGAATCACGAGACCACATTTGGATGAAAAATAATAATATAATATGTTTTGTAAATACAAAAGGAGAACCGGTAGATGAAATAGGTCAAGAATTAATAGAAAGAAAATTATATCAAAAACCTTCAAATTTTAAAGGAATAATGGGACATGTATTAACTATGGACAGGAACAATAGAAAAATATTCGGATTAATAATTAAAGAAGAATTAAATAATAGAATAAGAGAAAATGATATTGTAAACGCCTTTAAAGAATTAAAAAGTGAAATGATACGATCGAATATTTTACACGCAGATATATCGCAGAGTAAAAGTAATATCGATGTGCCATGGTTTAGAATACGCAACATTATGCGATTAACATTCCTAAATACTAATATACAGATAACAATATGTAAGGGACAAATATGCATACCGAAACTAGAAGAGAGATTACATATCATACATGAATGTCATGAATCCAGTGTCGGAGGACACAAGGGAATCGCGAAGACAGTGGCGCGGATACGTCACAAATATTATTGGCATAACATGAAAAAACAAGTTGAAAATTATATTCAAGCTTGCAATAGCTGTCAAAAGAAAAAATTAGTACGCGTAAAAACAAAACAGCCAATGATAATAACCGATACACCTGTCGATGCATTCGATAAAGTTTCAATGGATATTCTAGGACCGCTACCTGTAACAGAAAATGACAATGAATATATTTTAACTATTCAGGATTTGCTAACAAAATATTCCATTGCCGTGCCTCTCGTACAGACAAATTCAGAGGAAATTGCAAAAGCATTTACTCGACGTTTTATCTGTCAATTTGGTAGCCCCAAAGCAATATTGACAGATCAAGGATCAAATTTCACGAGTTCTATGATGAAGAAATTTGCAAAATATTTTAAAATTAAACAATATCGTACATCCGCCTTTCATCCGCAATCAAATGGTTCGATAGAACGAAGTCACCATGTATTAACCGAATATCTAAAGCATTATATTACCAACGAGCGAGATTGGGATAATTGGCTCGAGCATGCTATGTTTTCATATAACACTAGCGTACACGAAGGAACAAAATTTACTCCTTATGAATTAGTATTTGGAAAAATAGCACGGTTACCTTCTCAAATAAAAAATGATGACGATTTTGAAACTTATAATGATTACGTGAACGAATTGATTGACAAATTAGCAGATTTAAGGAAATTGGCAGCATCAAATTTAAGCAACTCTAAAGAACGTTATAAATACTATTATGACCGAAAATTAAAAACACAAAGATATAAGGAGGGAGATTTTATTTATTTATTAAAGCCGAAAAAGAGTCATAAATTTGATGATGAATATACCGGTCCGTACAAAATAATAGAAGTCTTAGAAAATAATAATATAAAAATTTTAATCTCTCGAAATAAAACCAAAATTATACATGTAAATAGAACAAAGCCTGCTCGCATTCCAGATCAGGGATGACGGAGAACGAATATTCAATAACGGAATTAAAAAATAATCCGGGAATATTCTACGAGGCGTTAGGCGAGATGCGCACGTCAGATATATCTTGGAAAATGATAATGTACATCAATTTAGATGATGTCATAGGCGTATCCGAAGGGCTTCAACGTGAGATAAACCGAACGAAGCTGCAATGCGACCAAATTCCATATACATGTAGTACTGGTCGAAAACAACTCGCAGAATTAACAAGGAAAATTAATAAAATACAGCAATATAAATTTCATATTCACGAATTGCTCATAGGATCACGAATGAAAAGAGCTCCCTTAGAATTCATCGGGCAATTGAGTAAAGTTTTATTTGGAACACTAACTGCAGAAGATTTTTATTATATTAATAATGCGATAGAACATGTCGAAAATAAAACCAACGATCTTGCGACGCTACTTATCAATCAAACTATCGCAACACGCTCACGTTTCGGGGAACTGTACAACGTGACTCTCAAGATAAAAACGCAGCTAGCCGATCTTCGACAGTATATAGATGAAAAATATAAAAATGTAACCGACGTAATTATTCGAAATAGAATTAATGACGATATCGAACGAGTAATAGAGGATATAAATATAGCAATATTAGAACATGAAATCGATTTGAATATTCTAATAGACGGAATATTATTCGGAAAACAAGGATTAATACATCCACGAATAATATCGCCACAATATTTAATAAAAAATTCTAAACACATTCAAGAACAAATTCCGTATGCTGAATTTCCTGTAGCTATTAATAAAGAAGGAATCGATCGGTTAATAAAAATTTCTACCCTGCACGTTGCATATCTACAAGATCGTCTTGTTTATATTTTGCAAATTCCATTGCTAACACCTGGAAAATATAAACTTTATAAATCAATACCATTACCCGTTAGACAGTCATTTGACACAACAAAATTTGCAACAATTGAAACCGAGATAGCGCATATAGCATTAAATGAAGACGCCGATAATTTCTACGAATTCCGTCAAGGAGAGCTAGAGGAATGCATAGCATCCGACAGTATCTTTATTTGCCCAGCCACGTTCCCCTTGAAAAAGATAAGGCAGACTCCAAGCTGTGACGTCGAGATTTTATTGAATAAAAATATAAAGCCTAATAAATGTAAAATAAAAATTATGGAACTTCAAGATACATATTGGAAAGCTCTGACTACTCCAGGAAATTGGATTTACTCTACAACAGAAAAAGAAATTGTGCGACTAAATTGCCGTCATACAACAAAGCAATTTGAAATAAATAATTCTGGAATAATTTCTGTGCAACAAGGATGTAAGATTAGAGCGAGAACGGCCACTATGAGTCATCCAGCTTATCAGACTACAACATTCGCTCAACATTTCATCCCCACGAATAATTTAAGCATTCTAGAATTATATGAGCCTATCCAAAGGGAATATAAAATTAATTTCACAGAAGCCGCGCATGAAATTTGGATAACCAATCATAGCAATATAGAAGCATCGTTTAACGATATTATAGAAAAGGCACGCCAGATCAAAGAAAAGAAGTTGCAAAATTCACGCTTCACCGTGTATAGTGCAGCTGCATGCAGTATCGGATTACTCGGGATACTCTTGCTCGCCTTGTCCTTGGCTTGCAGGAATTCCTGGATCTGTGACGTGGCAAGACAAGTCCACGAGCGTTGCTGTAAGAAACAAAGGAGCAATGATACCTCCTCCCGCCCCTCAATAGAAAATAAAAACGCATGCTCTGAGAGTGCTTGCACTCAGTTTAATGAAGAGCAGCCTCAGAGTCTCGTCATTGCTACAAACGCTAAAGAAGAGCATTGCACCGTCTCGTAAGTGACATCCGGTAAGACCTGAAATTTTTTATTAAAATCTTTGGGTGGTCACTTGCAGGAAATCAAAGGGAAAGATCTGAATGCAGAGACGAGCCAGCATTGTGGAGCAACATTTACAGTGGTCCCGAGTTTTAGGACGACTTCGTCGAATGAGCAATATGGGCAGTCGATACCGCCCCACTCGCTCATATATGCGAAACCCTCCGGAAAACGGAACTGCATCTACTAGCCTCTCGCCGATATCGGAAGGACGAGACGTCTGGCCAGGGATGGATATCGGACCGACGGACCCCGATGTTTATCAAAGAGAGCCCATCCACATTCCACAACTCCCCAGACGGGAATATGAGACAATTCCGCCGGTAGAGCCCGCCACGATTACGCCAACATCTGATCTCATCCGAGATCTACTGCAAGAAATTGACGCAGGAATCGACACCGTGGAAAATCAACAGCGACCGCCAGCTGAGTTACCGCCAGAGGCAAGCAATTCAGAGGCCGATGAGCATAGATCTGTCTCAGCCGCAGCAACCGGAAGTCCAAGCAACTCCGAGCCCGAGTACATGGAAATGGGACCGCAAGCAACCTACGTCAATGCGCCAGCTGAGAGGCGTGACGTAACGACGCAGATTGAAGAGGCATCAGAGAGGACTTACGACGACCTGGAACCTCCACAGCGAAACGAACATCCCGTAAGTGAAAGAGGAATACCAATACCCCAGAGCTCTCCCCCTCTTGGACGATCGCACAGTGTTCTCGTGCCACCTTATTATCGTGACTATTTAAATTTGAATTCAATGCCCGCATACAAACTCTATTGTTTATCAGCATGGTATGTGCAAATTTCCGACAATGTGATATTGTGTGCGAATTGTGCTACATCCGAGCATACTTTTTGCGTGCCAAACCGCCAGCGTGCGCTATGGCGACATTTGCATGCCATTTCGCGAACGTTGCAGAATACCACACTACATTGCGGGCGCTGTTACAAGCTGTTATTGCGAGCGAGGCGCGCGATAGATTGTTTTAATTGCAGGCGACATGTGATAGACCGTGAAGGCCGTGTCGACCATTTAGTATATACTTTGTTGTGCGAGATAGCTATGCCGCGAGATTTATTTTAGCTTCTGCCGCGGAGATATAATCGTATCTTCTTACATAACAGCTACCAGCGATAATACATATATACATACACAACAAAAAAATTATGCTTCTCTTTATATTATAATAGAAATACAAAATAACAAGAAAAGTTTTTTTTTATCATTATGCGATTTTATATACACGCATGCGCACATGCACTACGCGTGCCAATGTATGTAATGCAATTACTAACAAATAAAATAAAAAGGTGATGGAAAAGAAAAGGGGAAAAGAATATTATCCTTCAATCATATCCAACTACCATATCCATTCTAACAATAGTCATAACGATAGAAATAAGAGTAACAAAAAAAAGGAGAGAAAAATTATAGAAATAAAAATGTTTCATAATATTTGATGCATGTGGAGAGACTGAAGACTCATAACAAAAATAATAATAACAAGATATGCCTGAAACGAACATGTAATCTAATAAATATATATAACTTAATAAAAATAAATATATTAAGCTTATTAATCTTCCTCACGTAGCATATATAACCATTAATTAATTAAATTTGCGCAAATAACCTACACCTTTCTCTTAATAACCATTTCATAAAATACCTTTAACGATCTTAACAATAATAATATTAACAATAAAGGTGGAAGAAAAAGAAAAAAAAACATATAACACACATACAAGGAGACAGACGACTAGAAGGAGGAAAACACTAGCAATAATATACACACGTATACGCAAAAAAGAAATATAAATATATATATATATATATATATTAAATAAAACATTAGTTATTATAAAGTTCGGAGACCGAACTTCTCCACGGATGGAGATGTCACGTCCCAGCGCCGAGAGTACCTCTAATCATGTTCAGTGTAAATTTTTCAAAAATTTTTAATTATTTATGACTGACTGTGTTAGGAGACAACACCGTCAAGCCTTTGGTATACACATAATAAAAGAATATACCGCTTAAAATTATTTAAAGATTTATACAAAATGGCCGCTTCTTACCACAACCTTATGGCGCTATTACAGCCTTAATGCTCCTAGTAAATTTTCCCTAGAACCTCACTAACAAAAAACAGAACATACCAAAATCACTTCTCCAGACTGTTCGGTAAAGTAACAAAGAAAATAGAGCTTAATATCGCATCCTTATCTAAGCATTTCAAAATTAACAACAAAATCTTAACAAATTAATATAAAATAGTAAATAATGAATAAAAAACAAATGTAGGAAATATAACCTCGCCCACGTAATGCACGAAAACTATAAATTATCGGTACATTGTAATATTTTTATTAACAATTAATAAACAAAATCATATAATTATATAAATAACAAAATACCAACCAATTTCTTTATATCGTCAAATATAACTTCAGAAACAAAGAAATCTTTGTATATCAAACCTTTCACTTTTGTTCCATTTTAATAATAAATATAAAAGTTAATAACAAAATTAATAATAATAGAAAGGATGTGAATAAGGAATAAAAGTCATAATGACAATATAACAAAATCCATGACGAAACATTTATTCAACAGTTCATCTGAAACATATCCTTATTTCAAGGATAAATTTTGTTGATGTCCTTATATGGATATATTTTTCCTGTATAAATACATTCTCCATCGAAAATCCTTTCGAAAACATAAATACAGTTTGTGGCTACGATTCTTAATTCTCAAGATATAAACAAAATTAAGGGTATATGAAAGCACACACACACACACACACACACACACACATATATACTTACATTTCCTTATAAGATATAGTTTTCTTTATGAAATTATATAAACAACCCCGATAGAAACATATTTTATCTCAGAAAAGAAATTCTACGATTTAAATTTCGTTTAATAAAATTTATAAATAAATAAATTATTATATTAACAAATAATTATTATAAAAGATTTGGACAACACACAGGAAATCCTGCAACTTACCTCATTACACATACCTACCTAACTCGCACCGTTTAGAAGATATTTAAACAATTATAAACTTGCTTACATACACTTACCTCAAAAACTCAAATCAGTTCAGCAGGCAAATCTCCGTATATAAACCAGTTCAACTTCTAGAAACCTTCATCCTAGACTTATATTTATAATTGTTACTTCCCTTTTTTCATTAACACTAATCCTATGGCTATGACAAAATTTTGATTATTAATATGCATGGAAAACTACCCTAACGATTCAACCAATCACAATCAGAGCCATTTTGTACCTGAAAACATTTAATAAATAATGTATTACAAATGTAAAAGGAGTTATACTGACATATTTTAGATATACTAATTATACGATGTAATCATTATTATTATAAAAATTGTAAAGTATATCTAAAACGATATTGCGATGATTAATATTTATTATAAAAGCTTAAATTCGAGCAAATTGTATGAAAAGGAATTATTATAACGAAGTATAACTCTTTGAAAATAAAAATAGATCGATCGAATAGTCACAAGTGTGACTCATGGTCAGTTTGTAAGCGAAAATAAGCCAACGTTAAATGTCAAGGCCGCCATAATACTTAGTCACAAGTGTGACTCATGGTCAGTTTGTAAGCGAAAATAAGCCAACGTTAAATGTCAAGGCCGCCATAATACTTAGTCACAAGTGTGACTCATGGTCAGTTTGTAAGCGAAAATAAGCCAACGTTAAATGTCAAGGCCGCCATAATACTTAATCACAAATGTGACTCATGATCAGTTGTAAGCGAAAGTAGGCCAACGTTAAATGTCAAGGGCGCCATAATATTTTAGTACCACGAGTCATCGCTGACTCACAGGAAATGTAGGCTAAGTCGACCAATAGAAAACTATGTCAAAACAACCAGAAGGTCTTAAATGCGTGAATCATAGCTGACTCATAATGAAAGGCTTTATTCAGACCTGTAGAATCATAACATTGGAATCTAGGTCACCCCTACTTCCATGTTTTGGCAACATATAAAAGCCTCAAGCGACGATACCTTTCAGCAGCATTCAGCATTCAGCATTCAGCATTTAGCATTTAGCATTCAGCATTTCGCATTTCGCATTTCCCATTTCGCATTTGTACGCGCACGTACATTTTTGCACTTGTACTTCCACTCGCACTCGCTAAAAATATATATACATATATACATATATATATATATATCAATCATTTATAACAGTGAATAAATTCCGATTCAAATACCACAAGTGTGATATTATATTATTCCTTATTCCCAAAATCGAAACTCTTTCCTAAAAATAAAAGTCATTTCGACATTCCTGTTACCCACTTCCTTCGCAGTATCTAATCCTGAGGTTTTACCCTCTTAACCGCACGGAAAAGAATCCCACAAATAACGTGTGAGTGTAGCAGTCGAGGATCTGTTAATTTCGGCTCCGTCCGATCTATCAGGACTTCCTAGGACGTCACACTATGGCTAGTAATTCCTTCTCGATTGTCGAGTAATTCTGTTCGGCGATGCTAAGTGTTCGAGATGTGTATGCTATAGGTAAATCTTTTCCTATTGTGCCCTGACTTAATATGCCTGCTATGGCATAGTTAGATGCGTCTGTACTGATTATGAATGGTCGCGTAAAGTCTGGGTATTGGAGTAATGGTTCCATACATAATGTATTTTTTAATGAAGTGAAAGCTTGCTGTTGTTCTTCTTCCCATATAAATTTGCTCTCTTTTTTTAGAAGTGCCGTCAGCGGCCTCGCGATTTTAGAGAAGTCGGGTATAAATTTTCGATAATATCCGGCTAGGCCGAGAAATTGCTTAATATTTTTCTGGTTCTTTGGAGCTGGGAAGGCTTGCACAGCTTTCACCTTTTCAGGGTCTGGCTGAACACCTCGTTCGCCTATTACGTGACCCAAGTATGTGACTTCCTTACGCAGAAATTCACACTTATCAGGCTGTAGTTTAAGATTAGCGTTCCTAAGGCGTGTTGCTAGCTTAGTGAATTTATCATTGTGCTCCTTTAGTGAGCTCGCATAGATTACGATATCGTCTAGGTAGACGAATAATTCGTTGCCTTGTAAGCCAGTTAATACCTGATCCATGAGCCGTTGGAATGTAGCGGGCGCGTTCTTTAGCCCAAAAGGCATGCGTTTGAATTGGTAGTGCCCGAATGGCGTAGAGAAAGCAGTTTTATGTGCATCAGGCTCGTGCATCGGTATCTGATGAAATCCTGACGCTAAATCGAAGATGCTAAAATATTTTGCGCTGCCTAACTGGTCTAGTATTTCCGTGATATTCGGTAATGGGTATGCATCGCCTATCGTTTTTTCATTAAGAGAACGATAGTCAATTACCATACGCCATCGCTTGTTTCCTTTGGAGTCTCGCTTTTTAGGCACAATCCATAAGGGAGAATTATATGGAGATTTTGAAGGTTCTATTACTTCGTTTTCTATTAGTTCATTGACTTGTCGCGTGATTTCTTCCTTATGAATTGGTGGAAAACGGTATTGTTTCGTATTGACGGGTTTCTCATCCCGCGTGATTATTTTATGCGCACTTGCATTGGTATATTTTAATTTATCATCCGGAAGATGGAATAGATCGCCATTCTTTTCTAATAAGCCTTCAACATGGTGTTGTTCTTCTTTATTTAAATGATCCAGGCGTAGCAGTCCACGAATTCGAGTTATTCTTTCCTGGGCGTTCGTTTGTGACACTAAGTTCACTGACGAAGCGTTGGGGATAAATGGAAGAGGACTGTGGTTGTGGCAAGATTTATTTTCAATGAATTCGACTTCCTGCATTTGGACAGTCGGTATTACTACTTCCCGATCTATTTCTCCGGCGTTGGTTATTTGCAAATATGCTTTTCCGTCGCGGTTTTCAACGAGGGCTTCGCCCACATATATATCTTTATGAATTTCTAGTCGCGGTATATATCCCGTTTTGATTTCAGGATTTTCGATGTTGATATAGAAGGTAGTTTGCGATCTAGCTGGAACGACGATCGAGTCGTGTTGAGCGAACGGAATTTCTATTCCCTGCCACAATAGAAGCTTCCTAGGAAAGTCTATCGTTGCATTGTCGCAGAGGAAGTCCGATTCTAAGATTCCTTCCTGCACGATTGGGAAGTTATTAGGCACAGCGTGCATTTTGATTTTATATCCGAGAAAGTCTAGTTGCATAGACCCTAGGGTCGCGATCTTTCCCTGCGTGATTCCACTGAGATATAAAATGTTATCTTTAAATATTGAAGTATGAGAAAGAATATTTCTTTCCTTTATTAGGTTTGGAGCGGCACCCGTGTCGATCATAAATTTTACGTTCGGCATTAAGCCTTTTATCGTTAACGTGGCAGTAGGCGCCTGATTAAATTCTCTTGGATTTAAGGTTGCGATGTTGTATTGCTTGTGCTTGGTTGATTCGTTTTTCCTGCATCTGTTATCGTATTTACTGGACGCGTGGCGTACTGGGGATCCGCCCGTGTCGCGTCCGGTTTTCGGAGCGGATCTTTCGCGTTTCCCGAACGAATTATTGGTTTGTTATAATATTCTCTTTTCTTACATTCTTCTATTTCGTGCCCGCGCGCTTTGCAATAGCGGCACCATTTCAATGCTGCTTCATAATTAGTTTCTCTTGTCTGTGCGATAGTTTTATCGGGTATGTTCTCACGCGGCTCGTGTCGCGGGTTTGTATTATGGTTGTATGGTGTTCTTTGATTATCTGTGCGGCTGCGTTCGTCGCGATATCTAGTCTCATATTTATCTCGTGGCGGCTCGCGGTATCTGTTTGCGTTTCGCGGCGACTGAAAGGGAACCCGAGTCGGTTCGCGATAATTATTTTGATAGCGAGTGTCGCGAATAGACGGCTGATATTTCTTGGGCGACGTCACCTGTTGTGGCGGCGGCGTCGACTGTGCCATACAATATCGCGTGGCGTAACGCGACATCGGATATCTTTCGGCATTCCTTTCGGGTCTAGTTTCCAGCCATTGTTTTTCTAGCTCCTCTCTCTTGGCTATCAATTTCGCGGCGGTGAATGCTTCAAAAGGGTTAAGATAGTGTTCGGGTTTCAATTGGAGGCGATAGACAGTCGGCAACCCGTTACAAAAGCATTCCGCCGTCAGGATATCTATTTCATTTGTTATTTCTCTATCTAATCTACCTCGCGCTCTTCTTTCGCCGTCTATTACTGCGGATCTGAGTTCTTTTACTCGATCTATGTAATCCAAAATATGTTCTCGCGCCTTTATGTGGATCGCGGTCAATTCTCCTCGATATTGAGCGACGCTCTTTACGGAGCCGAATGCGCTCACTAATAAGTCAGTTAGCTGCGTTACTGATTCGCATGGTTCATCTGCCACTGCAGAGTGAGCTCTGCCTCTTAACTTTGCAATTAATAGTCGTGTAAGAGATCGTTCGTAATTTGGCGGTAGTATATCTCGTGCTTGTCTACAAGCGCTTATGAATTTATTCAATGGTATGTTATAACCGTCGTAATATGGGACGAACTCGGTCGCTTCGCGATATGAGATTCTTGGTGCTGGTGGTAAATCTGACGCGGCCTCACTTACATCGGGGTATGAGATTCGCGGATTTAAAAAAGGTTGTCCTGATGGGACTTCTGATATCTGTTCGTTGCGATGGTCGGTAACATTTCGCAATTCTGCTACTTCGTTACGCAATGTCGCGATCATTTCAACGACATCACGCATTATTTCTCGTTCCTTGCGAAAAGCGTTCATTTCTGCTTTTAAGTCGTTTCTATCGTCCGTTTCGGGGCGTTCCGCGGATGCCATGCATCCGTGTTCAACGTCTTCCTCGAGGAGAGACCGTTTATTCGATCGCGTATTCATTGCGACAGGCGTTCTCTGCATGAGAGATTTTAGGTTTTGAGATTTTAAAGGAGAGATTTACGCGAAGAGTTTTCCTTTGCAGGTTTAACAATTTCCCAACGAGCGGGAACTCAACGTCTGTAAGATCTCCGGGCAGTTTTCCCGCCAAGCAGAGCCTTTTGGATTAATTAAAATTTTTAATGATTTAAACTCTTAGAATTTGTAGGTGTAACATGCGTAATCGGTTTTCAGAGAGCCCGAATTTTTATTTTCATGCAGTTAGTGGACATGCAAGAATATAAGCGTTATGTTGAAGAACTTGAATTTAGAAGAGAGAAAAAAAAATTCATTTACACGGTGATTTTTCTATCCCACCGCTGTCACCAGTTTGTTACGTCGGCAATGACGCAACGTTGTTACGTCCGGGCGATATTTGATTCGATTCTATCGAAACAGTATTCACACCGGGCTGTATGGGGGAAATTTCGTATGAAAATTTTTATTTTATGAATGACAAGGAACCTCGAGCGGCAAAGGTTCTGAATCGAAATTTTGTAGCGATTTCAATTGAATGACAGAGATCTCGAGCGGCAAAGATTCTGTTTGATTGGGAGACTCTAATTATTTCGTTGAGTATTTTGTCTATGTAAATTATGCAGGAAGAAACTAAGTCTTCTTGAGAAAATAATTTCATGCGTCCCGATGCTGTTGTCGACGTCTATAATAGTCGGGTCTGGTAATGATTCAAACGTTTGATTTTCTTCTCGTAAGTGGTTTAGAAAAGCAACGAAGGCGTCTACGCACGCGTCGCAATTGTTTATTCCGCGACAAATGGACAACTCAGTCGGGCAGTGCTCGCACTTTCGCGGCACTGGCCTATTTCCGATACGAATGAAATGTCTTAGTACCAATTGAAATTGTTGTTCGGGATGAATTCGTTCACAATCTACCTTGCACTGATGGCACAAGAGTCCTGCGTTGTTATAATCGCTGGCGATACCGAACAACCCGTAACCGAATTCGGTAATGCAATGACAAAGATTTATGCGATGAGTGTAAATTGCGGCAGGGGAAGTTTTCGATTTTCGCGGTCTCTCGAGTTGTCCCCTGCACATTTGCGGTTTTCTAAATTCGAGTGCATGCAGCAATAATATCTGTCCTACCTTTAGTAGTAGTTGTAGAGAATTTCGCTCCTGATTTCCATATATCTCTTCTTCCGCGGATCCGTGGCGAGCATCCGCAGCGGCGGCAATCTCGGGGTACGGAAGGTGATAGGGGTCAGCTTCCACGTTGGAGGCGGCCTCGGTGACCAAAAGCTTCCGGAGAATAATCGTTCGTAGTTTTTGTCGTAGACTGACTCGGCACCAAGCAGGTTTTGCAAATGTCGAGGAAGTCGATTGTTCAATTTATTAAAGAGTTTTTTCAGTGATTGTTTTCGACCTGAACGGTGATGACGTTTCAGTGGCATCGCAAAGAGATCTTACTGTAATAATTCATTATGAATTTTATTTCGTGACTCTAAGCTGTGCTCTTGCACAGAGGAATGCGCTGGGTGACGCAAGCGATAGCGTTATCTGCGGTATGTTATGTCTCACGGGCGACTCTGCAGTGAGCGCCGCAACTCAATGCATCATGAGAACACAATATTCCGTATTAATTTGCGTTTAATTTTACGCACTATTCACGATTCCGACAAGGTGTTGTGCCTCGCGGGCGACTCTCAGGAGCGCCGCACGTTTGGTGCATGCACGAGTGCACGAAACCTTGATGATTAAAATATAACTTGAATTTAGAATTTGGAATAGATAGATCGTTGTAGTTCCTCGTCGAGGCGCCGGCGTGTCAAGCACGTAACAGCGTCAATCCAGAGGATCGATACAACGAACTAGTATGTTTTCATTCAGGTTCTTAATTTATTCAATGTGGTTTGAAAGATCTCTTTATCCTCGCGAACTCGGTCGGTTCATTCGTTTCGCTAGGATAGAATAGGTGGGATTCGCTAATAATCACTCGCGATTCAATTTTCACTTCGTATATTTGAGATTAAAAGTGAATAATATAATGAACAATATTAATGACTTAACCGTACTAGTCTTATAAATAGAATTGAATAATGATTCTTACGATTAGAATTGAAATAAAGAAAGGTTCTCGGTTTAACACGCTAACGTGCCGAGAATTGAACTTAAAGTACTCGCATCCGATCCTAAGAGAGGATGTGTTCACGAGCCAGGAACCTTCCCGGCTGGAGACTCGATGTGAACTGCACGAAGGGGCCTCTGCACTGAGCTCCTTCGTTTTCGGCGGCTTGAAGTGCGGCGGCGCTCTGGTGGGAGCGGCGGCGCTTGCGTGGGAGGCACTGGTGGTAGGGCCCCGGTGGTCGTGGGGAGGGGTACCAGTGGCTCCCGTGGTAGGGATGTTCTTCATCCAGGGACGCATCACGTCTTTTATTTTTAATATATTCTTATATATATATACGCTGAAATAAATGGAATTAAACGTAATAATTAAAGTTTTATATATTGAAATGGTTGTTTTGAAAATTTTTTAAGGTATGTCTACGCGCTTGACGTGACACGCGTCTAGTCTAGTTCTATAGTCTATGACCGCCGCGAGCGCCACGTGCGTTGGCGTACCCACGCCATCCGCCATCTTGCGCCACGTGCGTTGGCGTACCCACGCCATCCGCCATGTTGCGCAACAGCGCCGCCGCAGGCACGCGTTACAACACGCGGCCATGCTCGTTCACTCTTGTACGCGCCGTCGAGTAGTACACATCGTGCGAGTGTCAATCCGATCTCAATTCCAATTCTAATTTTAAGTTAATTCTACCTCGTCTCAATTCTAGTTAAGTAAATTAAGTGATCATTTGTATTCTAAATTTTGTATTGCTCTAAATTTAATCAAGTGTTATGCGAGTGTAATTCGATTCCTGAATATTTGAATATAGTAAGTACAGTGTATTCGCCACGTGTCATTCATTGCATCATCCTTCCTATCGTCGTGAGAAATCGGAAGTGTTCGCGAGGCAACGGGCATTTATAATTACTCAAACCTTGTTTTACCGAACAATTAGCAGTCAAAGCAAGAATTCCGATCGTTTCTGGGGGCAAGGTGTTGTGCGTTATCCGCACTTACCACGAAGGAAACATTGGACTTCGAGCACGCGGTAACTCATGCATTCCAACGCGACGCCGAACCATAATGCGTAATTGGCTCGCAGCCGAATGCAATATCCTCACCTTAATCCCTTAATTAAATATAATATACGCATACGCCTGGAGCCTCTACCGAATGCCTAAGGCACGAAAAAACCGCGCGGGTCGTAATAACACACTTCGGCGACTTGAATACGACCTCCACGTGGCCGTGATCTACGACCACAACGCGATCATCGACGAAGGAGTGACCTACGACGGGGAGTACGAACTCCTCGTGCACGATCGCCTCTGGAGCGCCTTGCCAGCCCCATCCGTGCCAGCGACAGCTCACCAGGGAAGTCGCTTCCGGCCGCGCATCTCCCTCGAGGAATATCTGGGCAGAGCAACCACCGAAAGGGTAAGTGAAAAAATCACACATTGAGTTTCATTCGCTATTGCTTTTGCGCCACCCCGCCGGGTATACGTTTACCCGCGAAATGTAGAACGTAACGGATAAATAAATAAAGAATATAAAGGAATTAGACGTAAGCCAATATAGGTATACTCGTCGCGAGTTGCGTCATTCTCTTTGTTCGTGTCGAGCGACCGCCGCTTAGTTGTATCACCCGACCGGGAGGGTTTTACGACCGACCCTTTTTTTTGCCTCCCTTGCCACTTTCCCTTAAGGCATGCAGGGTTTCGAGCCGCTCTACCGTTGCTTGTAGAAATATTCTAGCTTCGAAATATCATTTTAACATTAAATACTCGCCGCGTAATATTAATTCCCGTTATTCGACGTAATGTGCCCGCCTTGTTTCCTCGAGCCACGAGATTCGCGCACTCACCCAGGCGCCGTATACAGATATCGTAGGAGTACGGTGCGTTGCCTTACCACGTTTGGGTATCGACGCGTAGACGACGCTATCGCCGAGTCACTCCCTAATAGTGCCGAATATCTTTGCTTTCGATGCAAGGAAGAAATACCGGAGGAGACTCTTACGTATCGTCTTGAATTGACCCATGCGTTCCAGTTTGGATATACTTCCGCTCGGGATCATTGCGATTGCTGCCGTACCAGTCTTGTAATAATAGTAATTGTAATAATAGTCCGCGACATTGAGCTTTGCCCTGAATGCACCGAGGTTTTCACCGTGTCTCTAGAAGTGCTCAGGGAATTAGGTAACGCCATCGAGAACATCTGCGGACGATATTACCTTGACGAGACGAATCCGCTCCCGACGGCATTTTATCGCGCCGGCTAACCAATTTCTCCGTTGCACTGATTCGCTTACAGTCCAACAATCATCCGACGTCTGGTTAAACGCAAGGTCGGCCGTGTAATTTGCCGAAATTCCTCGAGAGCGTTTTCAATAATTTGCCGCTGAGATTATCGGAGAAGTCCCCGCGGTTTTGACGTAACATTGGAAACACAGAAGGGGAAAACCTTCGCCGCCAAATCACGTATATCTGTGAATAACCTAGATATATTCGCTTACGTGAACTCCAAGTTCGTGTACGTAGAGAAGCACGTCAAGCACCAGCTCACCAGACTCTATAATGACATTATGGAGCAGAAGTGTGCGCTGGAGAGGCAAATATTACAGAATGCCTTGTCACTCTCTGCGATCGCTCCCGACGTGATGGCCTACAGGGTGATGAAATCACCAGGATACACCGCCGTGACCGCGGGAGAAGTCATCCACATCATCCAGTGCGTACCGGTAACCTGTAAGTTGAGGCACACGGAGACATGTTACAATGAGTTCCCAGTGACGTACAAGAACGCTACATACTTTCTGCTACCTCGCACTAGAATACTTACCCGCAAGGGAACGCATAAAGATTGCAACGAGCTATTGCCCAACATGTATCAGTTGAACGATGCTTGGTATAAGCTAACCACCAAGCCATCGGAATCACTTCCGCCTCCAGTTATCCAGCCACTCTCTACACCTAGGTGGAAGTACGTGAGTCCAGATGCGCTCGCCACGAGCGGAATTTACTCTGCTGATGACCTTGACCGCTTGAGGGACCACATTATGTTCCCGGTCGAGAAACCATCCACGTTGAACACCATCGCGCGAGGAGCATTGGGACAAAACATCCCCGGAGGGAGCATCTCATTAGCCAACTTTCTCGACGAGGAAGCTCTCGACAAAATCGCCGAGAGCGCGGGAAAACGGATCTGGAAAGGCTTCATAACTTTCGGTTCTGCTAGCGCAGGGGTGCTAGCCATATTCGTGATAGCCAGGATGGTCAAATTGATCATAGACACGATCATCCATGGATATGCGTTGCAGGATCTATGGATGGAGCGTCCATCTTTTGGGAGCCGTTTGGTCATCAATCACGAACCTGTTGCTGCACATGGCGAAACCGACGAACCAGCCCGACTCGCCCAGCATCGAACGTCTCATGCCACACCAAGCCGCAGACAAGCCATTCCCAGCCACCGCACCTCAAAGGGAGGAAACGGAGGAACACGCGCGTTCCTACAGCGAACTGCGAAAATATTTAAAAGAGGACATTGTATAAAACTGATAGTGTAAACAGTGTTAGTGAATAAGTGCGTAAGATAGCATACTTTTACCTCAATAAGAAACGCACAGGAAAATGTCGTGCAGGACGCCCGACATTTTCTTTCCGAGGGGGGAGGTGTGACGTCAGGAGAGCCAACGGGTAAAATTTTTCCTTCTCCTTTTATCCCACCTGCGCAGAAGCGCCACTATTCTAACCGCCAAAGTTGGCAACAACCGGCTCTCCTGCTGTCAACATACCACGTGATGCGCCTTACCGCCAGTAAATATACACTATAATAAATATAAGTATTATAATAATATAGGCAATCCCGTAGGTTGCAAATTATTAGATAACCGATAATAGTAAGCATTTTTCCTAAAATAAGTAATAAAATTAAATAATAATAAATAAAATGATAAATAACAATAAAAATCATGCGAACAATAAATCTAATTAATTGTAAAATTATTAATATAATAAGGCTCGCGTTGCTGTTGCGCGCATCATCTCTAGTCAGCCGCGCGCTGATTGGCCGACCAACGACCATTACAGATATGTACGTCTAGTCTAGTTCTATAGTCTATGACCGCCGCGAGCGCCACGTGCGTTGGCGTACCCACGCCATCCGCCATCTTGCGCCACGTGCGTTGGCGTATCCACGCCATCCGCCATCTTGCGCCACGTGCGTTGGCGTATCCACGCTACCGCCATGTTGCGCAACAGCGCCGTCGCAGGCACGCGTTACAACACGCGGCCATACTCGTCCACTCTTGTGCGCGTCGTCGACTAGTGAACACCGCGCGAGCATCGTCTCGTTCAAGTATAAGCGTGTTTCAATTTCTAGATTTAGTTCAAATTGTCTCAATCTCTAGTTTTAGTTCAATGCCTATTAATAGATCAAATTCTAGTTTGATATATATTGTGTTAATATTCCGTGAGTGTAAATTCAGTGAATATCTAAATATAACGATTTCTATTTAACGCCACGTGTTCTTCATTATTTCATTCCTTGTCTCCGAGATTCCGATAAACGGATGTGTTCGCGAGGCTAAAGAGGCAACGGGCGTTCATCATAAATTCAAGTCTTCTTTTATCGAACAATTAACAGTTAAAGCGAGAATTCCGATCGTTTCTGGGGGCAAGGTGTTGTGCGTCATCCGCACTTACCACAAAGGAAACATCGGACTTCGAGCACGCGGTAGCTCATGCATTCCAACGCGACGCCGAACCATAAGGCGTAATTGGCTCGCAGCCGAATGCAATATCCTAACCTAACCTTTAATTAAATATAATATACGCCTAGAGCCTCTGCCGAATGCCTAAGGCACGGAAGAATCGCGCGGGTCGTAACAACGCACTTTGGCGACTCGAATACGACCTCCACGTGGCCGCGATTTACGACCACAACGCGATCATCGGCGAAGAAGTGATTTACGACGGCGAGTACGAACTCCTCGTGCATGATCGCCTCTGGAGCGCCTTACCAGCACCATCCATACCCGTAGCAGCTTACCAGGGAAGACCAGCTTTCGACCGCGTATCTCCCTCGAGGAGTATCTGCGCAGAGTAAACACCGAAAGGTAAGTGAGAATCTTACATTAAGTTTTATTCCCGATCGCTTTCGCGTTTTCTCATCGGGCATACGTTTACAGCAGTGGAATATCGAGTACAAAGAGATTAGATGTGAACGAATATAAGAGTACTCGCGCTCAGGATTCTTTCGGGTTGCGTCATTCGTTTTGTTCGCGTCGACCGACCGCCGCATAGTTGCATCACTCTACCGGAAGGGTTTTACGACCGACCCCTTTTTTTTGCCTCCCTTGCCACTTTCCCTTAAGGCATGCAGGGTTTCGAGCCGCTCTACCGTTGCGTGTAGAAATATTCTAGCTTCGAAATACCATTTTAACATTAAATACTCGCCGCGTAATATTAATTCCCGTAATGTTATTCGACGTAATGTGCCCGCCTTGTTTTCTCGAGCCACGAGATTCGCGCACTCACCCAGGCGCCGTATACAGATATCGTAGGAGTACGTTGCCTTACCACGTTTGGGTATCGACGCGTAGATGACGCTATCGCCGAGTCACTCCCTAATAGTGCCGAATATCTTTGCTTTCGATGCAAGGGAGAAATACCGGAGGGGACTCTTACGTATCGTCTTGAATTGACCCATGCGTTCCAGTTTGGATATACTTCCGCCCGGGATCATTGCGATTGCTGCCGTACCAGTCTTGTAATAGTCCGCGACATTGAGCTTTGCCCTGAATGCACCGAGGTTTTCACCGTGTCTCTAGAAGTGCTCAGGGAATTAGGTAACGCCATCGAGAACATCTGCGGACGATATTACCTTGACGAGACGAATCCCGCTCCCGACGGCATTTTATCGCGCCGGCTAACCAATTTCTCCGTTGCACTGATTCGCTTACAGTCCAACAATCACCCGACGTCTGGTTAAACGCAAGGTCGGCCGTGTAATTTGCCGAAATTCCTCGAGAGCGTTTTCAATAATTTGCCGCTGAGATTATCGGAGAAGTCCCCGCGGTTTTGACGTAACACTAACAATAAATCTAACTAATTGTAAAATTATTACTATAAAGGCTCGCGTTGTTGTTGCTCGCATCATCTCCAGTCAGCCGCGCGCTGATTGGCCGACCAACGACCATTACAGATATGTACGTCTAGTCTAGTTCTATAGTCTATGACCGCCGCGAGCGCCACGTGCGTTGGCGTACCCACGCCATCCGCCATCTTGCGCCACGTGCGTTGGCGTACCCACGCCATCCGCCATCTTGTGCCACGTGCGTTGGCGTACCCACGCTACCGCCATGTTGCGCAACAGCGCCGCCGCAGGCACGCGTTACAATATGCGGCCATACTCATCCACTCTTGTGCGCGTCGTCGACTAGTGAACACCGCGCGAGCATCGTCTCGTTCAAATATAAGCGTGTTTCAATTTCTAGATTTAGTTCAAATTGTCTCAATCTTTAGTTTTAGTTCAATGCCTATTGGTCGTAACAACGCACTTCGGCGACTCGAATACGACCTCCACGTGGCCGCGATTTACGATCATAACGCGATCATCGGCGAAGAAGTGACACGACGGCGAGTACGAACTCCTCGTGCACGATCGCCTCTGGAGCGCTTTACCAGCCCCATCCGTGCCCGTAGCAGCTTGCCAGGGAAGCAGCTTTCGACCGCGTATCTCCCCGAGGAGTATCTGCGCAGAATAAACACCGAAAGGTAAATGAGAATCATACATCGTGTTTTATTCCCGGTTGTTTTCGCGTTTTCCCACCGGGCATACGTTTACACCAGTGAAATATAGAGTATAAAGAAATTAGATGTAAACGAATATAATTGTACTCGTCGCGCTCAGGATTTTTTCGGATTGCATCATTCGCTTTGTTCGGGTCGAGCGACCGCCGCATAGTTGCGTCACTTGACCGGAAGGGTTTTACGATCGACCCCTTTTTTTTGCCTCCCTTGCTACTTTCCCCTAAGGCATGTAGGGTTTTGAGCCACTTTATTGTTGCGCACGGAAATATTCCAGTTTCGAAATACCATTTTAACGTTGAATATTCGCCGCGTAATGCTAACACCCGTTATTTGACGTAATGTGCCCGCCTTGTTTCCTCGAGCCACGAGATTCGCGCACTCACCCAGGCGCCGTATACAGATCTCGTAGGAGTACGGTGCGTTGCCTTACCACGTTTGGGTATCGACGCGTAGACGACGCTATCGCCGAGTCACTCCCTAATAGTGCCGAATATCTTTGCTTTCGATGCAAGGAAGAAATACCGGAGGAGACTCTTACGTATCGTCTTGAATTGACTCATGCGTTCCAGTTTGGATATACTTCCGCCCGGGATCATTGCGATTGCTGCCGTACCAGTCTTGTAATAGTCCGCGACATTGAGCTTTGCCCTGAATGCACCGAGGTTTTCACCGTGTCTCTAGAAGTGCTCAGGGAATTAGGTAACGCCATCGAGAACATCTGCGGACGATATTACCTTGACGAGACGAATCCGCTCCCGACGGCATTTTATCGCGCCGGCTAACCAATTTCTCCGTTGCACTGATTCGCTTACAGTCCAACAATCACTCGACATCTGGTTAAACGCAAGGTCAGCCGTGTAATTTGCTGAAATTCCTCGAGAACGTTTTCAATAATTTTCCGCTGAGATTATCGGTGGGGTCCCCGCGGTTTTGACGTAACAAATTGAAGTCTGATAACTGTGTTTGTATATATTTCGTCGGCAGTTGTCGCTGCGTTACTAACGTTACCTTGGGCGTTGTTAGTTTATATTTTCTGTTAATTTTTATTTTTCTCGTGCCACTTAACTTTAATTGTTGTTCCGGTGACTTATCGCACTGGATATTTATTTTTTTATTTATTATCATTGAGTGTAGCCATGCTTGTGATTCCGTTAACGTTATCCACAAGAGTGTATTAGAGTGTATTGCTATGCATCGCTGTTCGCAGTTTTTGAGTTGGCCCGGCGCGCTTACATAGATTTGCATCTCGCATGATGCGTTCATGCTAATATGGTAGACAGGAAAATCTCGTTCGCATATGTACAGCTGTCCGTCTTGTATACATGTCTGTAGTTCGTTTTTGTCTGGTAATATGTAGTGATGATTTTCCTTATCTATCGCTACTAACGGGTGGTGAATTTTTATAAATGAGAAAGTACCGTGGTTGCGTACTGGTAGTGGTACAGTTTTTATTAGTTTAAATGGGAAACGGTTTATTATAATATACGCTTATTATTATATATTTTTGGATCGTACGCCAGTTTTCCACCCGTATTGTACGGAAAATGTAAGCTCTCGGTTAATTGAATCGCTTCTCGCAGCTCTGTTACAATTTTTTCCAACGGTAATAATCGCGCGTGTACTATCCCATCTTTGGTCAGTGACAAATAGTCAATTGTGTTTTCTACGTCTTTTATCAAGTCCGTCATCCGTAGTATTAATAAATTTTCCCCCTGTAACGGATGTATCTGTTTCTATACGCCTACTCTGTGTGCGTCGTGCGATCGCGCCTATTGGCTTCGTGTCGCGTTGCGGCTCCGCGCGTGCAACATGAACGATGGTGTGACGAAATGTGTATTCCATGGGACAAGGCACACGTACCTCCCGACGGGAGTCCTGGATTAGTCGGCGATTCCCGCTGGATCGGATTTTGGTCATCATTTGTGACACTACTGTGACGTCCTAGGAAGTCCTGATAGATCGGACGGAGCCGAAATTAACAGATCCTCGACTGCTACACTCACACGTTATTTGTGGGATTCTTTTCCGTGCGGTTAAGAGGGTAAAACCTCAGGATTAGATACTGCGAAGGAAGTGGGTAACAGGAATGTCGAAATGACTTTTATTTTTAGGAAAGAGTTTCGATTTTGGGAATAAGGAATAATATAATATCACACTTGTGGTATTTGAATCGGAATTTATTCACTGTTATAAATGATTGATATATATATATATATGTATATATGTATATATATTTTTAGCGAGTGCGAGTGGAAGTACAAGTGCAAAAATGTACGTGCGCGTACAAATGCGAAATGGGAAATGCGAAATGCGAAATGCTGAATGCTAAATGCTAAATGCTGAATGCTGAATGCTGAATGCTGCTGAAAGGTATCGTCGCTTGAGGCTTTTATATGTTGCCAAAACATGGAAGTAGGGGTGACCTAGATTCCAATGTTATGATTCTACAGGTCTGAATAAAGCCTTTCATTATGAGTCAGCTATGATTCACGCATTTAAGACCTTCTGGTTGTTTTGACATAGTTTTCTATTGGTCGACTTAGCCTACATTTCCTGTGAGTCAGCGATGACTCGTGGTACTAAAATATTATGGCGCCCTTGACATTTAACGTTGGCCTACTTTCGCTTACAACTGATCATGAGTCACATTTGTGATTAAGTATTATGGCGGCCTTGACATTTAACGTTGGCTTATTTTCGCTTACAAACTGACCATGAGTCACACTTGTGACTAAGTATTATGGCGGCCTTGACATTTAACGTTGGCTTATTTTCGCTTACAAACTGACCATGAGTCACACTTGTGACTAAGTATTATGGCGGCCTTGACATTTAACGTTGGCTTATTTTCGCTTACAAACTGACCATGAGTCACACTTGTGACTATTCGATCGATCTATTTTTATTTTCAAAGAGTTATACTTCGTTATAATAATTCCTTTTTATACAATTTGCTCGAATTTAAGCTTTTATAATAAATATTAATCATCGCAATATCGTTTTAGATATACTTTACAATTTTTATAATAATAATGATTACATCGTATAATTAGTATATCTAAAATATGTCAGTATAACTCCTTTTACATTTGCAATACATTATTTATTAAATGTTTTCAGGTACAAAATGGCTCTGATTGTGATTGGTTGAATCGTTAGGGTAGTTTTCCATGCATATTAATAATCAAAATTTTGTCATAGCCATAGGATTAGTGTTAATGAAAAAAGGGAAGTAACAATTATAAATATAAGTCTAGGATGAAGGTTTCTAGAAGTTGAACTGGTTTATATACGGAGATTTGCCTGCTGAACTGATTTGAGTTTTTGAGGTAAGTGTATGTAAGCAAGTTTATAATTGTTTAAATATCTTCTAAACGGTGCGAGTTAGGTAGGTATGTGTAATGAGGTAAGTTGCAGGATTTCCTGTGTGTTGTCCAAATCTTTTATTATAATTATTTGTTAATATAATAATTTATTTATTTATAAATTTTATTAAACGAAATTTAAATCGTAGAATTTCTTTTCTGAGATAAAATATGTTTCTATCGGGGTTGTTTATATAATTTCATAAAGAAAACTATATCTTATAAGGAAATGTAAGTATATATGTGTGTGTGTGTGTGTGTGTGTGTGTGTGTGTGCTTTCATATACCCTTAATTTTGTTTATATCTTGAGAATTAAGAATCGTAGCCACAAACTGTATTTATGTTTTCGAAAGGATTTTCGATGGAGAATGTATTTATACAGGAAAAATATATCCATATAAGGACATCAACAAAATTTATTCTTGAAATAAGGATATGTTTCAAATGAACTGTTGAATAAATGTTTCGTCATGGATTTTGTTATATTGTCATTATGACTTTTATTCCTTATTCACATCCTTTCTATTATTATTAATTTTGTTATTAACTTTTATATTTATTATTAAAATGGAACAAAAGTGAAAGGTTTGATATACAAAGATTTCTTTGTTTCTGAAGTTATATTTGACGATATAAAGAAATTGGTTGGTATTTTGTTATTTATATAATTATATGATTTTGTTTATTAATTGTTAATAAAAATATTACAATGTACCGATAATTTATAGTTTTCGTGCATTACGTGGGCGAGGTTATATTTCCTACATTTGTTTTTTATTCATTATTTACTATTTTATATTAATTTGTTAAGATTTTGTTGTTAATTTTGAAATGCTTAGATAAGGATGCGATATTAAGCTCTATTTTCTTTGTTACTTTACCGAACAGTCTGGAGAAGTGATTTTGGTATGTTCTGTTTTTTGTTAGTGAGGTTCTAGGGAAAATTTACTAGGAGCATTAAGGCTGTAATAGCGCCATAAGGTTGTGGTAAGAAGCGGCCATTTTGTATAAATCTTTAAATAATTTTAAGCGGTATATTCTTTTATTATGTGTATACCAAAGGCTTGACGGTGTTGTCTCCTAACACAGTCAGTCATAAATAATTAAAAATTTTTGAAAAATTTACACTGAACATGATTAGAGGTACTCTCGGCGCTGGGACGTGACACTACCGGGATACGATATGTGGAGGTGTTGCCGTAATATTAAGGTAAGCGTATTTTTTATTTGTCGTGTATCGCTTATACATTTTTCTTTCTTTTCTCTCTCTTCCCTTTTCTTTTGCATGTGCATGTAGTACAGCATGGTTTATTATAATCTCGGTATGAGGTCCTCAAAACGAAGCGGTTCTTCGTCATCCGTTCGCCGGGAATCGTGTTATTTATATTCCTCCGTGCAAGGAGCGTCCTGTGAGGAGCATCGGGATTCGGATTGCTTTTTGGATGAATCCTACTCGTGCATTTTCTGTGTGGAGTGCATATAATAATAAATTGTTTGACTCAGTCTGTCGTTGCCCGTGGCTGCGCAAAGTTCATCTCATATCCTGTGATACGTATAATAATATCCTCCGTAATATCTATAGTATTATTCAACATAGATATTCGATTTTCCAAACATGCGTTGTGCAATGTGCGAACAGGAATACACTCCCGTAGTATGTTACGAGTGTGTGCGTGCCTCATAGCTGCTGGCGGCTCAGCAGGTGGCGGCTGACACGAGATCCACGGAGTGGGCCGAAGAGTGGTACCCCTGGGACCCCCTGCGGGTCTGCGCTGCTACAGGGCGGTGAGTTGTGCGTGTGCTGCGTCGTCGCAACTGGTATGGCTTACTTTTATTAAATAATTTATTAATCCTACTATCTTCGCTTTACTAATGCTTCTTCTAATTTTCTTCGCGAATGTTTCGTCGTGCGTGTTCGTTTTTTAGTTTTCAATAAATAATTTGAGTCGGTTCGCGTGTACAATCACGATTTTTCGCTTTTGTTTGATTCTATAATTCACTATAATCTGAAATTTTTTCGATTATTTGGTACGGACCTATCCATGGTGCTTCAAATTTCTTCGACTGTCCTTGACGCACTGCTTCATCTTGAAGTCGTGCAAGAGGACTTTATCTTTTACCTTGATAATTTTGCTGTTAGTATTTTTATCGGCATAATTCTTTGCTTTTTGTTTCGCCTCCCAGATGTGTTCCTTCGTCAGTTTTTGTGTGGCTCGGAGTCATTCCTTTAATTCTTGTGCGTAGTTATCATACGTGTAGTATGGTTTCGGCAGTGCCGTCAGTGCCATAGGTAGGCTTGCTCGGTGCCCGTACATTAATTCAAAGGTTGATAACCCGTTGCTGTATGCGGTATTGTATGTAAACATCGCATATGAGATCCATCCCAATTAGTCTGGTGAGAGTCATCCCAATTAGTCTGGTCTTCATTTATATAGTGTCTCAAATACTTGGTTAGAGTCCTATGTGATCTCTCTAGAGCCCCGTTGCTTTCTGGATGATATCCGGTAGTTTGAATTTTCGTTATTTTTAAGAGGATGCATACACCTTTGAACATCTCGTTGACAAAATTCATACCTTGATCCGTTAATATTTTCTCTGAAATTCGCATATTATCTTTATAGTAAACTCTGTAGTAACTCTGGCAATTGTATTTGCTTCTTGGTCCGGTATCAGTATCGCCTTACTGAATTTCGTTAGATCGTCCTGAAATGTCAATAGATACTTATTTTCCTTTTGTGATGACTGTGAGTGGTCGCACGATGTCTAGAGCATTTTTCGAATGGTTTCTCTGCCGTTTCTGTTAATACTAGAGGCATCTTAGTTTTTCTGCTTAACTTGTTCTTTTGGCAATACTCGCATTTGGCGATGTAATCCTCCACGTCTTTCGCTAACCCATGCCAGTTGTATATTAATTTTACTCTGTTTATTGTGCGTGTAGCACCTTGATGTCCTTCAAGGGGAGCATTATGATATATACATTATCTGCTCTTTTTCTCTCTTGTTGTATTTGCGCTCTTCCTTGTCACGCTCGGTGCTATTTATCTGTGTGTCGAGCGCGATCGGATTTCTGCTAAGCGCGTCAGCATTTGTATTGCCTTTACCGGCCTTATGTACTACTTCATAGTCGTATTCTCCCAATTTAAGTTTCCATCTAATTAATCGCGAGCCAGGATCTGTTATGCTAAATAATCAGATCAATGGCTTGTGATCCGTAACTATTTGGAATTTTTTTCCGTATAGATACGGTCGAAAGTGTTTGACGGTCCATACTATGACTAGCAATTCTTTTTCCGTCGTATTGTAATTCTGTTCTGCTTTATTTAGAATTCTGTTTGCGTAAGCAATTGGTCGGTTTTCACCCATTAGCTTTTGCCGGCATAATACCGCTCCGATGGCGTAATCGAATGCATCTGTAATTAATATAAATTGTTTTGTAAAATCTGGATAACTTAAAACTGGCGCGGTCGTCAATCTTTTTTTAGCGTTTCAAATGCGTTTCGTTGTTTTGTCGTCCAATTGAATATTTCTTTTCTAGTTAATTTCGTCAACGGTTTTGCGATCTTCGAAAAATTTTCAATGAATTTTCTGTAATCTCAGCTAATCCTATGAAGGATTGCACGTCTTTTACTTTTTTGGGCACTGAAAAGTTTGTGACGGCCGTTATTTTTGATGGATCCGGAATTATATCTGAAATAATATGAAATATGTCACTTCTTTTTTTAGGAACTCACATTTGTTCGACTGTAATTTCAGATTATAATTTCTTAGTTTTTGAAATATCTCGATTAATCTTTTGTTATGCTCTTTCAAGTTTGGTCCGTAAACGACGATGTTGTTCAAATATATAAAGCATCTTATGCCTTATATTCTCGCTAATCGAATTCATTAATCTGAAACAGGCGCATTTTTTAAACCGAAGGACATTCGATTAAACTCGTAATGCCCATACGGCGTGAAGAAAGCCGTTTTGCTTTTATCTTTGTCGCTATTTGATGGTAACCCGACGCGAGGACGTCGAGAAATATTTCGTGTTCTCGAGCTGATCGAGGATGTCCGTGATATTCGATAAAGGGAACGAGTCTTCTATCGTTAAATTATTTAGTTTCCGGAAATCTACGACCATGCGTAGTTTAGGTATTCCGGACGCATCGGCCTTCTTCAGGACGATCAATATTGGCGCGTTCTCTGACTTGTGCTTGGACGGATAATTTTTTCCTCGAGTATTTTCTTTATCTGCTTATTCACCTCCGCCTTGTGCTTCTCAGGCAGACAGTACGATTGGACACTGACTAGTGCGCTATCCGCGCGCGTGGTGATCTCATGTTGCACCGCGGTCGTGTGTGAAAGTAAGTCACTTTCCAAATGAAATATATCGCAATAATCATTACATATTTATTCCAACGTTTCTTTTTTCTCAACATTGAGATGATCTGTGCATAATTGTTCTCGCTCGTTTTCTCCCTCTATAGTCTCGGTGTCTTTTTTCACCGTGTTGAGCAATTCAGCGCTCTGTGTTTCTATCTCTTTTAAGTTTACTATTGGTGCTTATTTCAATGGGTTCTTCTGTCGTATTTATTATGCTTATCGGATAGGTGAATCCTCTGGGATCTATCAGGCAGCATCCGATAAATATTCCTGGTTTCGTTTGCTCTTGTTTTATTATCTCTACTTGATTTTTATTGGTAACTGCTTCGACAATTGTTTCGCTACGTGGTTTTAGCAATACTTTTTGATATGGGTGCAGTTTCAGATTTGTGTTGCCGATACTTAACACCTTTTTCCCGTGATAGCATCTTGCTTTTTATTTGACTAGAAAATTAATTCCAAGTATTCCCTTGTAATCCCATAGGGAAATCATCTCTGACCATGTACACTGAGTAGCGAATTTCTTCTTTTCCTAATTTTATAGTTAATTGTACAATAATAATAAATTTTATCTTTCCTAGCGTGTGGATCTTATATCTCGTCACGCCGGTTAACGCAATGCGTTTCTCATGCAATGGAGTTTCGCTTTTGAAATTTCCGATTTTCATTAAGATGAGGATAGCGCCAGTATCTAATAAAAAAGTTACTTTCCTCTTTTTTGCTTCTTTTATTGGTAGTGTTATCAATTCTAGCCCGTTGCTTCTCCTCGCGTTACTTGTGTTATTTGATACTTTCCGGCCGTGTGCGTAGCCGTGGCCTTCGATCTCTCGCTTTCATCACCGCTGCTGCTGCTTGACGCAGAGTCAGTGCTCTCTCGCGGTTTATTTCGCCTCGTCTTTATCATTGTATTTATTCGTGTTTTATTCGCATTATTATTTTTGACTTGATGAGTAGCCCCTTTTTCGATTTTTCCGTGAAATATCCAGTATTCTGCATGATTATGTCCTGCTTTCTTGCAATGTGTGCAATACTTATTCAGTGTATGTATACGCGGCTGCCTGTTTGGCTGCGGTAGGGGAAATCGACTCGTATATTTATTCGTTCGACAGTCTCGGCCGTAATGTCCTATCTTCTCGCATTTTTTCTAGCATTGCGGCAATTTATTCTCGCGAGTGGGTGGTTGGAGTATATTCGTTTTTGGACGCCCGAAATTTCCCGTTGGTCCCTTAAATTTTTCTTCCGCGCTCGCGCCGGCTATGGCGTCTTGCAATGTTGTGTATTGTTGCGCATGCACTAACAATTTTATATCATCTTGTAATCCTAATTAAAAATTATACAGGGCCTGTTGTTATAAGGTTTCTAAGATTGCCCTTTTCGATTCTGTTTTGCCTTCGATCATGGATTTATACAATTCAATAGCTAATTTATCTGTGCGTAATCCGAATGCTCTTGCCGATTTTCCCAAATAAGAAGGGAGGGTGTGCGTCATGGCGGGGCCTGACCACGAACCACTCGTAATTATTTTGCGAAAAAATATCACCTTAGCCAGGAATCGAACCTAGATCTCCTGCTTATTGGGCAGATATCTTATCCCTTCGACCACCGAGGCATGTGATGATATTTATCGCAAATAACGTGTTTAGAATAACAATACAATGATATATACACACATATATACGTATATTACAATATACATATATACATGTATTTTCTCGAATCCTCACGATCGGCTTTTTTCAGTGTATTGAATTTTAACTGCAAATGTGTGGTGCTCTTTTTGCTGAGATAGCACACTTCCAGCTCTTGCTTTAATTGTGCAAAGTCGCATATATCTCGCGTTTGGAAATCGATCATTCCTTTTAATTTTGTACATAATATCGCTTCTAATAACGTGCTTCCTCTTTTGGATACATGTTTTTTATAGCATATGATGCCGCGCTTAGGAATTCCGGTAGCTTGTGCGAAGTTCCGTCGAACTCCGGAATCATATCGCGGGTTTTTTTTAATTTCATGTATGAGTCACGATCTCGCGAATTCTGGACGTCATTCATCGTACATTCATATACCATCTCGCTTGATTCCTTATTCTCCGCGTCAATATCCCGATTGTAATTCGTCATTTCTAGCTGATTCATACGGCTTTGTAGCGCTCGCATATCTTCTATTTCGGTTAGCATTATGTCACGTGAATCTCGCGACGTTTCTGGGTCGGTTTTCCAGTGTAGTTGATTTAGAGTGACTCTCATTTGTCTTGCTTTGTCATCTAGCTCTATGTTAGTTACTGTCGCTCTTCTCCGATCGGTTGTAACGGCGTTCCTGATGACTGATTTGCCATTTCTATCCAGCTTGCGTCTTGCGAAGCGGTATGGATTCGGTCGAATCGAATACGCTGCTATCGTAGGACGTCAGCAAAAATTCTCCGCGGTTGCTTATGTTCGTATCGTTACTTATGTCAGACCTTGCGTCTGTCGGGTGTAGTAAATTGTCGTCGTATCTCTCGCTACTCGGTAGTACGCTGTTATCAACGCTAAGCGAGAACACACGCACGACGATATTAGAAAGTAACTCCGTTTGATTCTCTAAGCTATCGTAATAATAATCGTTTAAGTCACGATGCATGTTATCGCGTGAATCGCGTGTATTTTCCACCTGCGTGGGGCTCGGAGGACGCGCTAAATGCACAGCGGTCTGTATTACTGTAACCACGACACGTTTCTCTCGGCAAATATAATTAATAGATTGATCTCTTCGTTTGACATCTATTTTACTGCTCTTTTTAATATTTATTAAAATCGCTTTTTGTTGTCTATGATTTACATTACGGTCGCAACTCGCATGCTGTAGCGCTTGCTCGCTTATTGCAGTAGGTCGGTGGCTTCTCCGGTATCGCTGATATGCTCGCTGGCTGTTCTACCGGATCCTTGCTGGATGGCGCGACTTGCTCTCAATTTTATGTCCTCTTTTCCTTCCAGATTCCAGGACGTCTCAAGAGGGATGACTACTTTCTTCAGTTCCGGCATTCAGGATCCCACCGCTGCCACCAATTTGTTGTGTCGCTCCGGGCACAACCAGGGGGAAGTGACGGAAGGGGGGAGAAGGAGTCATTTCATTAATGAATAAATGATCTTTATTTTAAACTTAGTGCTCGTTATTAACGAATCACCCGCAAACTATCACACTTCCTTAATATTCCTACGCGTCGATACTCGTCCTCTGATTCTGAACCTAGCTTAACTGTTCTCGTCACTTATTTATCGGTCCGCTGTTACACGGCCTCGGCGCGTCTTCGTGTCGAAACGTTATTTAGTACATCAGCGTTTCGACACGTGTTATCGGAGTCAGCGTTCTTGCCGAATTGCACATCAGTTGCAATCGGCACGGGCGCGCATTATTTCTTATTATTTTAATTACTTATTTTAATTTCTTAATTAATAATTCTTGGATTAGTCAGAATCCTTGGGATTCTGGCTAATCAGCGATGTTACGAAGTCAGGTCGCACTAATCAGGTTGCCTCGCAACAATACTTATAAAAATATATTAGTTTTTCATATTTACTACAAAAATTGACTCATTAAATCATCATTAAAACTTAATCTAATTGTATTTAAAAATGTATAATTATATCTAATTATATATAATATATATATATATATATATATATATATATATATATATATATATATAAAATTTTTTCTCGGGCACATACACTTAGATTATGTGATATACTCACAGGCTACGCATACTAGAACATATAGCCAATGAAAACTCGACATCACTTTTGTCTCTTTCTATATCTATGCATTAGATATTTCTATAATAGATCTATTTTAATATTATTGGAAATATTATTCAAATTATATATATATCTAATGCATAGATATAGAAAGAGACAAAAGTGATGTCGAGTATATATGTATATATATATATCACTATAAAATTACCTTTTTTTTAAAAAAAGGTAAAAAAAGGGTGTCAAGTATAGCGGATATTGCCAACTCAAATAATTGTGTAAAATTTATATAAAAGATTTGATATCAATAATTGGCGCCAAGTTATAGTCTTACAAACATGGAGCTACAAGTCCATTTTAGTCAAATTATATATTTCAATCGTATAAAAGATTTGATAAACCACTGTTTTAAAAAAATAAGACTCAAGTAGTAGTTTCTTTAATTTAAAAATAATAAAAACCAAATTATATGTATATTTTTCTATCCATTAAAAACGTCTTTTTCTAACCCAAGTGGTAGTAATTATTTAGCTTTAAAATATTTTTATATCACAAAATTGCTTTACTTAATTTTGTGTTTTTATCACAAAGAATTATAAAGTAACAGTATAAAATAAATAATAAAATTTTATTTAAATAAAAAAAATTTTTATGTAAAAACACTTGGCGCTGCTCATACCTCTAAAAAGAATATGAATAAGATGTGTGTGTATGTGTGTGTGTGTGTGTGTGTGTGTGTGTGTGTGTGTGTGTGTGTGTGTGTGTGTGTGTGTGTGTGTGTGTGTGTGTGTGTGTGTGTGTGTGTGTGTGTGTGTGTGTGTGTGTGTGTGTGTGTGTGTGTGTGTGTGTGTGTGTGTGTGTGTGTGTGTGTGTGTAATTATAATTTAATCATATTAAATAATAAATTTTGCCTTTATTTGTAACATTCAAATAATCTCATCATTAGTTTTGCATTTTCGTTTGATCTAAGCAGCGCCAAGTGTTTTTACATAAAAATTTTTTTTATTTAAATATAATTTTATCATTTACTTTATACTGTTACTTTATAATTCTTTGTAATAAAAACGTAAATTGAGTAAAGCAATTTTGTGATATAAAAATATTTTAAAGCTAAATAATTACTACCACTTGGGTTAGAAAAAGAAGTTTTTAATGGATAGAAAGCTATACATATAATTTGGTTTTTATTATTTTTAAATTAAAGAAACTACTACTTGAGTTTTATTTTTTTAAAACAATGGTTTATCAAATCTTTTATACGATTGAAATATATAATTTGACTAAAATGGACTTGTAGCTTCATGTTTGTAAGACTATAACTTGGCGCCAATTATTGATATCAAATCTTTTATATAAATTTTACACAATCATTTGAGTTGGCAATATCCACTATACTTGACACCCTTTTTTTACCTTTTTTTAAAAAAAAGTTATCCTAATAACTTTTACGATTTTCGAAGGTATCGAGAGACACGTGAGGATAACATGATGAGGTAGGAGGTTACAAGAAGTGGTACAACTTAAATTTGGCGCCATGTAGATAATAAAATATTATTATATTACCGGCGGTAATCGATAAAATAGATAGCAATTTAAAAAAAAATTTTTTTTTCTTATAATCTTCTATCTTATTATGTTATCCTAATAACTTTTATGATTTTCGAAAGTATCGGGAGACACATATCCCAACGCTCTTCCGCTGGGTCGATAAGATTAATAGTGACATCTCGTGATAGACGTTGCAGCCGTACAAAGGCGACGATGATGACGTTTCTTAAAGTAAAAATTTCCAAATCGGACTTTGCATAGCAATATCTCTGCTTGTAGGACACGTAACAGAAAAATAAAAATACTTTTATTCAAGTCGGACTCAAGCTATCGATCAAGCCTACTTAGAACTTGATCGGTTTAGCCGTTATTGAGATTCGATAATTTCAGATGCTCGAACCTCGACGACTCGCGTAAAGTCACACGGCAGTGTTCTCGGTTGATCTTGACTTGACACACTACCGTGTCTCCTGATATGGCGCCAAGTATGCATGTTACATTATATATATATATATATATATATATATATATATATATATATATATATATGGCGCCAAGTATGCATGTTGTATGGTGACAAATATTTGGAAGAATATTATTTAATATTATTTAATATTTGGAAGAATATTTTTTAAAATCTGATTAACATATCATTTAAATTTACATGCTAAAAGAACTTGTATAATGTAAAAATTATATATGTATATATAATATATATATATATATATATATTTTATATATATATATATATAAAATATATGTATATTACATATACATATAGTATATATATATATTATATGTGATTTTCAGTTAATTATTGTTGCATTTGAATTTCTTCACTTATTTATATAATATACATTATTTAGAGAATTTTTTATTATATTCTATTTTGTTCTGTACATTAAAAGAATATATTACATCATAAAGTTTAATTTAATTTATAATTTATTATTCAATTTTATGTTACAGGATAAAAAAACTTTAAATAAATATAATTGAATTTTATATTATTATGAAAAATAACACAAATATATAACGTTAAGTTTATATGTAACATATACAACATTAAATTTATATAACATTAAATTATTGTTCATATAAAACATTAAATTATTTATACAATTAATAAACATTAAATCATTTATACAATTAATTAATTATTTATTTATATATAATTATTATTTATATATAATATATAATATTATATATATAATATATAATATATATAATATTAAATTTATATGTAATATATACATTTATTCTTAATGTAGTACATGATGCATATTACATATATGTTATATAATGTTTTTTATTAAAAAAAAATATATATGTACATAATTTCATATGTACTTATGTAACGTTCGTGCATATTTTTTATGCACAACATTACAAATATATTTATAAAATAAATTTCATAATTTGTACAGTATAATATAGTTTATTAAATAGCAGTTTATGATTTTTATGTCTTAACTGAATCAGAATAATAGAAGAATAATCTTTTATTTTATGTATTATTTATTTTTATATTATGTTTACAGAATAAAATAATTTAATTTTATAATAAAACATGTGTTTCTATGTTTACATATAAATATATAACTATATAAATATATAATTCAACTTTATAACACGTAACACAAAAAATATTTCAATATAATTGCATTTTATATACAGGGTGTCCCATAACTCTTAATTAATATTTTAAGGGATGAAAGAGGATGAAATTTTGAACTAAAAATTTCTTTCCCAATTTTGACTCAGATCATTATTTACCGAGTTATTAACGATTAAAGTTGATCAATCAGATTGCGCCCAGCCGGAGTATGTAGAAGCGTAATATGCTGTGAGGCCTCTCGTACATTTTGTACATTTTCCCGATTAAAATTCTTTTTTTTAATTTTTTATAATAATTAATAAATAAATAAAATAAAATTAATTAATCAATAAATGAGTAAATTAATAAATAAATAGATAAATAAATAAATAAATAAGTGAGAAAAGTTACAGTTAGAAATTTATCCAATTTCTGATTGTTTTTTTAATATTATTTATTATTTATTTATTTGTTTATTTATTTAATTCAATTATTTAATCCATTTGATCAATTTAGTTATTAGGTGTACAAAAAAGTTCTGAGCTTTAGATTTCATACAACCATACAAAATAACAATTTAAATTTTATATATCTTCCCGCCCTTTTGCGGTTTTAAAGCGTTGACATTTGGCCTTCTAAAATGCCATACGGTTTGGCGTTTGATGCACATAACCTCAAAAATCAGTAGTGTTCACGATGGCAATAACAAAAGAGCATATTCGATTTTCCATCCACTTCGCGTTTCATCTAAAGAAAAATGCTGCTGAAGCCACTGCAATGATTTGTGCTGCATATGGAAAGAACGCTGTAAGTCATACTACATGTAAAAGATGATATCAAAAATTTCGCCAAGATTTCAGTCTTGAAGATGAACCACGTGCTGGACGCCCTTAAAAGATTGAAACGGACGAATTGCAAGTACTGCTGGATATAAACTCTGCGCAAACTGAAAAGGAGCTTGCAGAACAGCTTGGTGTTACGCAGCAAACCATTTCCATACGTTTACATACGATGGGAAAGGTTCAGAAGGAAGTCAGATGGATTCCGCATGAATTGTCCGAAGACAACAAAAATCGTCGGCGTGATACTGCACTCACTTTGCTTTCAAAGTTCCGGAAAAAAGATTTTCTGCACAAAATCATTACAGGCGATAAAAAGTGGATTCTTTATGATAACCCTAAACGTAGAAAATCATGAGTTGACCCTGGTCAACCTTCGACATTGACGCCAGTGTCCAATATCCACGCCATGAAGATTTTGCTCTGTATCTGGTGGGATTGAAAAGGTGTGTTGTATTACGAGTTGTTACAACCGGGTGAAACAATCACGGCAGACCGCTACCAACAACAATTGATCAATTTGAGCGATGCATTAGAAGAAAAGAGGCCATTTACTGGCCAAGGACGTCGTAAAGTGATCTTGCTTCATGACAATACTCGACCACATGTTGCGTCTCAGGACCATATCTTTGCGTTAGGCTGGGAACTTCTCCCGCACGCAGCGTATAGCCCAGACATGGCGCCATCCGATTACTATCCTATTCCGGTCGCTACAGCATCATTTGGCTGATACACATTTCGTGAGATTTGAAGAGATACGAAAATGCATTTGTCACGTCAAGCGCGTAGACATACCTTAAAAAATTTTCAAAACAACCATTTCAATATATAAAACTTTAATTATTACGTTTAATTCCATTTATTTCAGCGTATATATATATAAGAATATATTAAAAATAAAAGACGTGATGCGTCCCTGGATGAAGAACATCCCTACCACGGGAGCCACTGGTACCCCTCCCCACGACCACCGGGGCCCTACCACCAGTGCCTCCCACGCAAGCGCCGCCGCTCCCACCAGAGCGCCGCCGCACTTCAAGCCGCCGAAAACGAAGGAGCTCAGTGCAGAGGCCCCTTCGTGCAGTTCACATCGAGTCTCCAGCCGGGAAGGTTCCTGGCTCGTGAACACATCCTCTCTTAGGATCGGATGCGAGTACTTTAAGTTCAATTCTCGGCACGTTAGCGTGTTAAACCGAGAACCTTTCTTTATTTCAATTCTAATCGTAAGAATCATTATTCAATTCTATTTATAAGACTAGTACGGTTAAGTCATTAATATTGTTCATTATATTATTCACTTTTAATCTCAAATATACGAAGTGAAAATTGAATCGCGAGTGATTATTAGCGAATCCCACCTATTCTATCCTAGCGAAACGAATGAACCGACCGAGTTCGCGAGGATAAAGAGATCTTTCAAACCACATTGAATAAATTAAGAACCTGAATGAAAACATACTAGTTCGTTGTATCGATCCTCTGGATTGACGCTGTTACGTGCTTGACACGCCGGCGCCTCGACGAGGAACTACAACGATCTATCTATTCCAAATTCTAAATTCAAGTTATATTTTAATCATCAAGGTTTCGTGCACTCGTGCATGCACCAAACGTGCGGCGCTCCTGAGAGTCGCCCGCGAGGCACAACACCTTGTCGGAATCGTGAATAGTGCGTAAAATTAAACGCAAATTAATACGGAATATTGTGTTCTCATGATGCATTGAGTTGCGGCGCTCACTGCAGAGTCGCCCGTGAGACATAACATACCGCAGATAACGCTATCGCTTGCGTCACCCAGCGCATTCCTCTGTGCAAGAGCACAGCTTAGAGTCACGAAATAAAATTCATAATGAATTATTACAGTAAGATCTCTTTGCGATGCCACTGAAACGTCATCACCGTTCAGGTCGAAAACAATCACTGAAAAAACTCTTTAATAAATTGAACAATCGACTTCCTCGACATTTGCAAAACCTGCTTGGTGCCGAGTCAGTCTACGACAAAAACTACGAACGATTATTCTCCGGAAGCTTTTGGTCACCGAGGCCGCCTCCAACGTGGAAGCTGACCCCTATCACCTTCCGTACCCCGAGATTGCCGCCGCTGCGGATGCTCGCCACGGATCCGCGGAAGAAGAGATATATGGAAATCAGGAGCGAAATTCTCTACAACTACTACTAAAGGTAGGACAGATATTATTGCTGCATGCACTCGAATTTAGAAAACCGCAAATGTGCAGGGGACAACTCGAGAGACCGCGAAAATCGAAAACTTCCCCTGCCGCAATTTACACTCATCGCATAAATCTTTGTCATTGCATTACCGAATTCGGTTACGGGTTGTTCGGTATCGCCAGCGATTATAACAACGCAGGACTCTTGTGCCATCAGTGCAAGGTAGATTGTGAACGAATTCATCCCGAACAACAATTTCAATTGGTACTAAGACATTTCATTCGTATCGGAAATAGGCCAGTGCCGCGAAAGTGCGAGCACTGCCCGACTGAGTTGTCCATTTGTCGCGGAATAAACAATTGCGACGCGTGCGTAGACGCCTTCGTTGCTTTTCTAAACCACTTACGAGAAGAAAATCAAACGTTTGAATCATTACCAGACCCGACTATTATAGACGTCGACAACAGCATCGGGACGCATGAAATTATTTTCTCAAGAAGACTTAGTTTCTTCCTGCATAATTTACATAGACAAAATACTCAACGAAATAATTAGAGTCTCCCAATCAAACAGAATCTTTGCCGCTCGAGATCTCTGTCATTCAATTGAAATCGCTACAAAATTTTGATTCAGAACCTTTGCCGCTCGAGGTTCCTTGTCATTCATAAAATAAAAATTTTCATACGAAATTTCCCCCATACAGCCCGGTGTGAATACTGTTTCGATAGAATCGAATCAAATATCGCCCGGACGTAACAACGTTGCGTCATTGCCGACGTAACAAACTGGTGACAGCGGTGGGATAGAAAAATCACCGTGTAAATGAATTTTTTTTTTCTTCTAAATTCAAGTTCTTCAACATAACGCTTATATTCTTGCATGTCCACTAACTGCATGAAAATAAAAATTCGGGCTCTCTGAAAACCGATTACGCATGTTACACCTACAAATTGTAAGAGTTTAAATCATTAAAAATTTTAATTAATCCAAAAGGCTCTGCTTGGCGGGAAAACTGCCCGGAGATCTTACAGACGTTGAGTTCCCGCTCGTTGGGAAATTGTTAAACCTGCAAAGGAAAACTCTTCGCGTAAATCTCTCCTTTAAAATCTCAAAACCTAAAATCTCTCATGCAGAGAACGCCTGTCGCAATGAATACGCGATCGAATAAACGGTCTCTCCTCGAGGAAGACGTTGAACATGGATGCATGGCATCCGCGGAACGCCCGAAACGGACGATAGAAACGACTTAAAAGCAGAAATGAACGCTTTTCGCAAGGAACGAGAAATAATGCGTGATGTCGTTGAAATGATCGCGACATTGCGTAACGAAGTAGCAGAATTGCGAAATGTTACCGACCATCGCAACGAACAGATATCAGAAGTCCCATCAGGACAACCTTTTTTAAATCCGCGAATCTCATACCCCGATGTAAGTGAGGCCGCGTCAGATTTACCACCAGCACCAAGAATCTCATATCGCGAAGCGACCGAGTTCGTCCCATATTACGACGGTTATAACATACCATTGAATAAATTCATAAGCGCTTGTAGACAAGCACGAGATATACTACCGCCAAATTACGAACGATCTCTTACACGACTATTAATTGCAAAGTTAAGAGGCAGAGCTCACTCTGCAGTGGCAGATGAACCATGCGAATCAGTAACGCAGCTAACTGACTTATTAGTGAGCGCATTCGGCTCCGTAAAGAGCGTCGCTCAATATCGAGGAGAATTGACCGCGATCCACATAAAGGCGCGAGAACATATTTTGGATTACATAGATCGAGTAAAAGAACTCAGATCCGCAGTAATAGACGGCGAAAGAAGAGCGCGAGGTAGATTAGATAGAGAAATAACAAATGAAATAGATATCCTGACGGCGGAATGCTTTTGTAACGGGTTGCCGACTGTCTATCGCCTCCAATTGAAACCCGAACACTATCTTAACCCTTTTGAAGCATTCACCGCCGCGAAATTGATAGCCAAGAGAGAGGAGCTAGAAAAACAATGGCTGGAAACTAGACCCGAAAGGAATGCCGAAAGATATCCGATGTCGCGTCACGCCACGCGATATTGTATGGCACAGTCGACGCCGCCGCCACAACAGGTGACGTCGCCCAAGAAATATCAGCCGTCTATTCGCGACACTCGCTATCAAAATAATTATCGCGAACCGACTCGGGTTCCCTTTCAGTCGCCGCGAGACGCAAACAGATACCGCGAGCCGCCACGAGATAAATATGAGACTAGATATCGCGACGAACGCAGCCGCACAGATAATCAAAGAACACCATACAACCATAATACAAACCCGCGACACGAGCCGCGTGAGAACATACCCGATAAAACTATCGCACAGACAAGAGAAACTAATTATGAAGCAGCATTGAAATGGTGCCGCTATTGCAAAGCGCGCGGGCACGAAATAGAAGAATGTAAGAAAAGAGAATATTATAACAAACCAATAATTCGTTCGGGAAACGCGAAAGATCCGCTCCGAAAACCGGACGCGACACGGGCGGATCCCCAGTACGCCACGCGTCCAGTAAATACGATAACAGATGCAGGAAAAACGAATCAACCAAGCACAAGCAATACAACATCGCAACCTTAAATCCAAGAGAATTTAATCAGGCGCCTACTGCCACGTTAACGATAAAAGGCTTAATGCCGAACGTAAAATTTATGATCGACACGGGTGCCGCTCCAAACCTAATAAAGGAAAGAAATATTCTTTCTCATACTTCAATATTTAAAGATGACATTTTATATCTCAGTGGAATCACGCAGGGAAAGATCGCGACCCTAGGGTCTATGCAACTAGACTTTCTCGGATATAAAATCAAAATGCACGCTGTGCCTAATAACTTCCCAATCGTGCAGGAAGGAATCTTAGGATCGGACTTCCTCTGCGACAATGCAACGATAGACTTTCCTAGGAAGCTTCTATTGTGGCAGGGAATAGAAATTCCGTTCGCTCAACACGACTCGATCGTCGTTCCAGCTAGATCGCAAACTACCTTCTATATCAACATCGAAAATCCTGAAATCAAAACGGGATATATACCGCGACTAGAAATTCATAAAGATATATATGTGGGCGAAGCCCTCGTTGAAAACCGCGACGGAAAAGCATATTTGCAAATAACCAACGCCGGAGAAATAGATCGGGAAGTAGTAATACCGACTGTCCAAATGCAGGAAGTCGAATTCATTGAAAATAAATCTTGCCACAACCACAGTCCTCTTCCATTTATCCCCAACGCTTCGTCAGTGAACTTAGTGTCACAAACGAACGCCCAGGAAAGAATAACTCGAATTCGTGGACTGCTACGCCTGGATCATTTAAATAAAGAGGAACAACACCATGTTGAAGGCTTATTAGAAAAGAATGGCGATCTATTCCATCTTCCGGATGATAAATTAAAATATACCAATGCAAGTGCGCATAAAATAATCACGCGGGATGAGAAACCCGTCAATACGAAACAATACCGTTTTCCACCAATTCATAAGGAAGAAATCACGCGACAAGTCAATGAACTAATAGAAAACGAAGTAATAGAACCTTCAAAATCTCCATATAATTCTCCCTTATGGATTGTGCCTAAAAAGCGAGACTCCAAAGGAAACAAGCGATGGCGTATGGTAATTGACTATCGTTCTCTTAATGAAAAAACGATAGGCGATGCATACCCATTACCGAATATCACGGAAATACTAGACCAGTTAGGCAGCGCAAAATATTTTAGCATCTTCGATTTAGCGTCAGGATTTCATCAGATACCGATGCACGAGCCTGATGCACATAAAACTGCTTTCTCTACGCCATTCGGGCACTACCAATTCAAACGCATGCCTTTTGGGCTAAAGAACGCGCCCGCTACATTCCAACGGCTCATGGATCAGGTATTAACTGGCTTACAAGGCAACGAATTATTCGTCTACCTAGACGATATCGTAATCTATGCGAGCTCACTAAAGGAGCACAATGATAAATTCACTAAGCTAGCAACACGCCTTAGGAACGCTAATCTTAAACTACAGCCTGATAAGTGTGAATTTCTGCGTAAGGAAGTCACATACTTGGGTCACGTAATAGGCGAACGAGGTGTTCAGCCAGACCCTGAAAAGGTGAAAGCTGTGCAAGCCTTCCCAGCTCCAAAGAACCAGAAAAATATTAAGCAATTTCTCGGCCTAGCCGGATATTATCGAAAATTTATACCCGACTTCTCTAAAATCGCGAGGCCGCTGACGGCACTTCTAAAAAAGGAGAGCAAATTTATATGGGAAGAAGAACAACAGCAAGCTTTCACTTCATTAAAAAATACATTATGTATGGAACCATTACTCCAATACCCAGACTTTACGCGACCATTCATAATCAGTACAGACGCATCTAACTATGCCATAGCAGGCATATTAAGTCAGGGCACAATAGGAAAAGATTTACCTATAGCATACACATCTCGAACACTTAGCATCGCCGAACAGAATTACTCGACAATCGAGAAGGAATTACTAGCCATAGTGTATAGCGTGAATTATTTTCGCCCATACATATACGGCAGGAAATTTACCTTAGTGACCGATCATAAGCCTCTAACGTGGTTAAACTCAGTAAAAGATCCAACCTCTAGATTGGCACGATGGCGACTTAAATTAGCAGAGTACGAATACGAGGTAGTATACAAAGCCGGAAAAAGCAACGTAAATGCAGACGCCCTTTCCAGAAACCCAATAATCCAAACACTGCCATTAAAACATAGAGAAAGAGCAAATTCCACATCCAGTGACGATACCGATGAGTCACTATATAACGCCCAAGCGGCAGATAAACCGAACAAAGAAAGCATTAAAGACAAAACAGCGATAAGTAATAACGACGGTGACAGTGATAACTCACAATCCGAGATGCGAAATTCCTCCGACGATGATAGCAATAGCTCAGATAACGAATCCTTATTCGAGAGCGCAAATATAATGGTACGACCCCATAGAGAATTCCTAACAGAAACTAACAGTCATTTAGCCCAGCGAAAAGATAATGTAGCAATTTTCGTAACAAACCAGGGAGAACCGGTAGACCAAGGAGCGCAAGATTTAGCTAGACATAACTTAATACCCAAGATAAAAAACGTTGAGATAGGAAAGGCCAAAATAATAGAGAACAAGAAACGATACATTATTGTATTAATATTAGAGAAAGGAGTATCCGAAATCGTCGAACGCGATAACTTGAAACTTGCCATAGGATCTTTACTCAACGCCGCGCGCGAACTAAACTTAGAATCGATATCAATAAGCAAAGGAGCAATAGGAAACATACAGTGGAACACCACATATAAAATATTAAGAGATACGTTTTGGAACGAAATAACAAAGATTATAGTATGCACACATAAGGTCAGCACACCACCAGTCGAACAGAGACGTGAAATAATCATCGAAAACCATGCATCCACAATAGGAGGCCACAAAGGAATCACAAAAACATACGAGAGAATTAAAGAAAAATACTACTGGCCCCAGATGAAAAGAGACGTACAGAATGAAATCAATAATTGCCATGAATGCCAAATAAAGAAACTAGTACGAATAAAACCACGTCAACCTATGATTCTCACGGACACGCCTGAAAAGGCATTCGATAAAATTTCAATAGATATCATGGGTCCGCTACCTGTGACGAATTCCGGAAATCAGTATATACTCACAATACAAGACTTGCTCACAAAACATTCCACGGCTATCCCTCTAAAAAATCCAGGCGCTATCGATGTGGCAGATGCCTTAACACATGACTTTATCTGCATTTACGGAGCGCCTAAAGCTATCCTGACTGATCAGGGTACGCACTTCTTGAATAGCTTAATGAAAAATATAGCTCGAAAATTTAAAATCAAGCAGTTCAAAACCACTGCATATCGTCCACAGTCAAATGGATCGGTGGAACGCTCTCATCATGTACTATGGGAATATCTAAAACAATTCGTCAATATGAACAATGAATGGGATAAGTGCCTCAAAATAGCAAATTTCTCTTATAATACCAGTGTACATGAGGGAACGCGCTTTACACCACACGAATTAGTTTACGGAAAACTAGCTCGTACACCTATCGATAAAGATAATTTAGACAATGAACAAAACGAGAGTTATGCGAATTATTTAGAAAACTTGTATGACAAAATTTCACAAGCACAGAGCATAGCTCGCGATAATCTGATTAAGGCAAAACATAGATCTAAACAGTACTACGATAAAAAATCGAGAGAACGCAATTTAAGAGTAGGAGATAATGTATATTTGTTAAAGGAACCTATTAAAAATAAATTCGCTGACCAGTATATGGGTCCGTTCGAAATTATACAATTGTTAGAAAATAATAATGTAAAAATATTGACCAAACATGGCAAAACCAGAATAGTACACATAGATAAGTTAAAGAGGAAAGGGAGTCGGAGCCCCCACCTCGCTGAACCCCCACCAGGCATCGAAGAAGACATCACCGAAGACGAGCCTGAAGGGATCAGAGCACATTCAACCACCACAGCCAAAACATGGCCCTGCACCTAATAGCAATCCTCATTCTACCAACCCTCACGGCTGCACTGACCGGATACAATTGTGGAGGGAATGGACTAAACATAACCACATTGTCACTCCTCGACATAGGGAAATGTGACCTGGAACATATTGAACCAATCAAAACGGATATATTCATTCAATTACTCCAAACCTCAGAATTCGAAACAATCGATGTTTACCAATGCAAACTCGAAATAGATCGAAACGTTTACCACTGCGGGATGCATTCCCACGTATCGGTCGTAACCGAAGGAAAGAAACGATACGTCAAAGAAATGGGAGCATATAATTGTAAAAAGCTCCACGAAACAGGAACAGCGACATTAGGCAACGCCGTTGTTGATCGCCTCATCATTAACTCAACCAACTATCGTAGTGTTACGCTAGCTGGAATCGCTTACAGCGACGGACGATGCGCCGGAGCACAATACACGGATGGGTATGGCACATGGGAGGACGTAGTAGTCCAAGCCACCGTCAAAATCACCCTGAGAACCTTTACAACTCCATTGAAAAGAACAGCGGACAGAATTACGCTGAACTCAGGAACACAATGCACTGCATCCCAAGGAGGATGTAATGACTACGACGGTACCGAAACTTATTGGACCGTTCCGCCATATGATAGTTGTCATTTCAATAAATATGATGTCCTGTATGAAGGGACAGCAATAAAGTTGTCTCCACGAGATAACCAAACAGCACCTGAAATATATACCGTAACCACGGATGACACAACGTTTGCGTTAGCCCGAACTACAGAAGTAAACGTATGTGGATATAAACTCTACAATACGGAGCACCCTAAGTTATTAATATTTGAAACACAAAGGGGAAGAACTTTCCAATCAAAAACCCGCATATCTGTGGACAATCTCGACATCTTCACATATGTGAATTCAAAATTTGTATACGTGGAAAAACACGTTAAAACCCAATTAACGAGATTGTATAGAGACATCATGGAACAGAAATGTGCTATGGAGCAACAAATATTACAAAACGCTCTATCATTATCCAGCATAGCGCCAGATGAAATGGCATTTCGGATTATGAAATCCGCGGGATACACGGCAGTTACAGCCGGTGAAATAATCTATATTATTAAATGTGTTCCAGTGCAGTGTCGAATACGACGCACGGAAGAATGCTATAATGAGCTACCAGTAACATATAAAAATAGCTCATATTTCCTCCTACCTCGATCCCGAATACTTACAAAAACCGGGACGATCAAAGATTGTAACGAGCTCCTACCAAACTTATTTAAAATAGACGAAACATGGTACAGAGCAACCACTAATATGGTGGAATCATTGCCGCCACCGGTAATACAACCACTGACCAAGCCCGCATGGAAATATGTAAGCCCAGATACACTGGCCACTAGCGGAATATATACAACGGAAGACCTCGATAGACTACGAAACCATATTATGTTCCCCGTGGAAAAACCTTCCATGTTAAACACAATAGCTAGAGGAGCGATGGGACAAGACGTCCCTCGAGGAAGCATATCCATGATCAACCTTCTCGATGAAGAAGCTCTTGATCACATTGCAGAAAGCGCAGGCAAACGCCTCTGGGATGGATTCATCACTTTTGGATCTGCCAGCGCCGGAGTATTGGCACTATTTATTATCGGGAGATTGATAAAACTAATAATAGATACTCTAATCCATGGGTACGCGATCCATTCAATCTACGGATGGAGCCTCTACCTGCTAGGTGCATTATGGTCATCAGTAACCAACCTGATACTATTTTTGGGAAAATCCCGGAAAAACGAGGATAGTGGTGGTAAAGAAAGGACATTTATTGCGGAATACCACCCAGCAGCACCAGTGGAAGACCCTACCAACAACGCTCAACCAAGAACGAACGAACAAATAAACGAACAACAAACGGACAATGACGAACTATCTTACGTAGAATTAAGGAAAATACTGTTACAAAAATAAGAAGACAACGATGTCAGTATAAGTAGCTATAATGCGGAAAATGCGAGTCCATCGACTCACATTTTAAAATAAGGAGGGGGGTGTCACGTCAAGCGCGTAGACATACCTTAAGAAATTTTCAAAACAACCATTTCAATATATAAAACTTTAATTATTACGTTTAATTCCATTTATTTCAGCGTATATATATATAAGAATATATTAAAAATAAAAGACGTGATGCGTCCCTGGATGAAGAACATCCCTACCACGGGAGCCACTGGTACCCCTCCCCACGACCACCGGGGCCCTACCACCAGTGCCTCCCACGCAAGCGCCGCCGCTCCCACCAGAGCGCCGCCGCACTTCAAGCCGCCGAAAACGAAGGAGCTCAGTGCAGAGGCCCCTTCGTGCAGTTCACATCGAGTCTCCAGCCGGGAAGGTTCCTGGCTCGTGAACACATCCTCTCTTAGGATCGGATGCGAGTACTTTAAGTTCAATTCTCGGCACGTTAGCGTGTTAAACCGAGAACCTTTCTTTATTTCAATTCTAATCGTAAGAATCATTATTCAATTCTATTTATAAGACTAGTGCGGTTAAGTCATTAATATTGTTCATTATATTATTCACTTTTAATCTCAAATATACGAAGTGAAAATTGAATCGCGAGTGATTATTAGCGAATCCCACCTATCCTATCCTAGCGAAACGAATGAACCGACCGAGTTCGCGAGGATAAAGAGATCTTTCAAACCACATTGAATAAATTAAGAACCTGAATGAAAACATACTAGTTCGTTGTATCGATCCTCTGGATTGACGCTGTTACGTGCTTGACACGCCGGCGCCTCGACGAGGAACTACAACGATCTATCTATTCCAAATTCTAAATTCAAGTTATATTTTAATCATCAAGGTTTCGTGCACTCGTGCATGCACCAAACGTGCGGCGCTCCTGAGAGTCGCCCGCGAGGCACAACACCTTGTCGGAATCGTGAATAGTGCGTAAAATTAAACGCAAATTAATACGGAATATTGTGTTCTCATGATGCATTGAGTTGCGGCGCTCACTGCAGAGTCGCCCGTGAGACATAACATACCGCAGATAACGCTATCGCTTGCGTCACCCAGCGCATTCCTCTGTGCAAGAGCACAGCTTAGAGTCACGAAATAAAATTCATAATGAATTATTACAGTAAGATCTCTTTGCGATGCCACTGAAACGTCATCACCGTTCAGGTCGAAAACAATCACTGAAAAAACTCTTTAATAAATTGAACAATCGACTTCCTCGACATTTGCAAAACCTGCTTGGTGCCGAGTCAGTCTACGACAAAAACTACGAACAATTATTCTCCGGAAGCTTTTGGTCACCGAGGCCGCCTCCAACGTGGAAGCTGACCCCTATCACCTTCCGTACCCCGAGATTGCCGCCGCTGCGGATGCTCGCCACGGATCCGCGGAAGAAGAGATATATGGAAATCAGGAGCGAAATTCTCTACAACTACTACTAAAGGTAGGACAGATATTATTGCTGCATGCACTCGAATTTAGAAAACCGCAAATGTGCAGGGGACAACTCGAGAGACCGCGAAAATCGAAAACTTCCCCTGCCGCAATTTACACTCATCGCATAAATCTTTGTCATTGCATTACCGAATTCGGTTACGGGTTGTTCGGTATCGCCAGCGATTATAACAACGCAGGACTCTTGTGCCATCAGTGCAAGGTAGATTGTGAACGAATTCATCCCGAACAACAATTTCAATTGGTACTAAGACATTTCATTCGTATCGGAAATAGGCCAGTGCCGCGAAAGTGCGAGCACTGCCCGACTGAGTTGTCCATTTGTCGCGGAATAAACAATTGCGACGCGTGCGTAGACGCCTTCGTTGCTTTTCTAAACCACTTACGAGAAGAAAATCAAACGTTTGAATCATTACCAGACCCGACTATTATAGACGTCGACAACAGCATCGGGACGCATGAAATTATTTTCTCAAGAAGACTTAGTTTCTTCCTGCATAATTTACATAGACAAAATACTCAACGAAATAATTAGAGTCTCCCAATCAAACAGAATCTTTGCCGCTCGAGATCTCTGTCATTCAATTGAAATCGCTACAAAATTTCGATTCAGAACCTTTGCCGCTCGAGGTTCCTTGTCATTCATAAAATAAAAATTTTCATACGAAATTTCCCCCATACAGCCCGGTGTGAATACTGTTTCGATAGAATCGAATCAAATATCGCCCGGACGTAACAACGTTGCGTCATTGCCGACGTAACACATTGATGACTTTATCGCTTCGAAGCCAGTGAGCTTCTATCGTCAAGGAATTTGGAAGCTACCCGAAAGATAGCAAAAGGTCATTGATGCAAACGGGGAATATTTCGTTGATTAATATTTTTTTGTTTGTTTTTGAATAAAGATTGAATTTTACAAAAAAAATTCAGCTTTTTTGTATATCTAATATATATATATATATATATATATATATATATATATATAAATCTTTCTTATTTTTTTTTCAAAATATGTTAAAATACATATATATATATATATATATATATATATATATATATATATAAATCTTTCTTATTTTTTTATTTACATAGAAATTCTTTTTTTGCATTTGTAAATGAAAACATTACATTAAACATACACATTTTAACATTACACATTGCATTTACTTTAAAAAAAAAAATAGGTTTTTTTAGGTTTATAGGTTTTTAGGTTTAGGTTGTTTATTATTGTTTAGGATGCTTATTATTCTTTTCTAAAAATAATAAATTAATTTACTAATTGACACAAATTATATTAATTTATTTTATATAATATTTTTCTGACTGTGAGTTAAGAATTTCTAAACTTTTTTAATTTAATAATTTACAATATCTTCTAAATTGAAAATAAAATATTTAAATGGTCCAATTTATTTTTTCTGTAAAAATTTTTTTCATGTTTTGTTTTTATTGGTGTATGTAGCGATAAAAAATGGGTCTTCGTCCTTAAGTTAATAACGTTTTAGATAGAATATACCTAGTTATATCGCATTTAGGTATTCATCATGTTAAGTTCGACGTTGCCTCGTGCCGCTTGTCAAAATCGGTCAGAGTGACAGTTCCTCGAGAAAAAAATAATATTAGCTAATTAAACAGATAATCAATCGGGTAAGTATTTACATTTAATATTTCATTAAATAATATTCATTCAACATTTTGACTAGCGGAACGAGGCAATGTTGTCGAACATGATGTATGAATATCTAGATATATCTGGGTATCTGCCTGAAACGCTACTAACTTAAGAGGGAAGGCATTTTTGACCGCTAGTGTACACGCACCGGCAGGAATGGTGTCCTGCGCCCGGCGCGCGGCTGCTACACATACATACGAAGCGCGTACGTCCGTGTCTCCGCGGAGCGGGGGGAAAAAAGAGTGGGGGCAATTCGATGTTGCATCCTTAACGCAAGACGCGTGATCGAGAGAGAAAGCATAATTGAATTGCCTCCACTCTTTTTTCCCTTCGCGCAAACAAAGCGCGATGTGTAGAGACATCGCGGTCTCTCACTCGCACTAGTGTCGAGTGTGCAAGAGAGCGATGGGACACCGAAATTTAGTATCACATCCGATTATGCTTTCTCTCTCGATCGCGCGTCTTGCGTTAAGGATGGAACATCGAATTGCCCCCACTATTTTTTCTCCCCGCTCCGCGATCTCCTTCGCGCTCCGCGAAGACACGGACGTACGCGCTTTGTATATATGTGTAGCAGCCGCGCGCCGGGCGCAAGACACCATTCCTGTCGGTGCGTGTACACCTTTTAGCAGAACATTTAATGACATATGTCTATCTAACTTATTATTTAAGGGAATGCTGGACCGAACGAGCTCCGACTAAAACGTTCACACATATGCACATCTACACATACATGGATACATTTATGTATACATACATACATTTATGTACTCATACATACATTTCTACACACATGATACATATATGAACAAATTTTGTGTGCACTCCTCTGATCGTAATAAGTGTCTAAGCCTAATTCTAAGAACTTAACATTGCTTCTTTATGTAACCTTCTAGTCTAGCAATATCAGTTTTGTAGGTGCAGATTAAAAGTTTCATATAAAGCAAATATTTACGCGACTTAGCTTTGGACACCATTTTAAGGTACCAAATAGTAAAAAAGATCTAAATTTAAAAATTTTTTTTTGTTCTTGATACGAAATTCATAGGTTAAACACGCATTAATACATAAACTTTAATTGTGGAAAAGGATTTCCATATCTATAAAATTAATAAAAAATGAGAACAATACAAAAATTATTGCGTTTTGTCGGTAATATAGACAAGTCCAGCATCGCCTTAAGTCATTGACAAGTAAATACATATTATATTGACTATAAAATAATAAAAATTTGAAATTACATATATAATATGCTAGAAAAACAAGAGTTAATACAAGTTAAGAATTACAAATAAGACAAAAAAAATAAGTAAAAACCTGAAAAAATTATTTTTTAATTATATAAAATATTGGAAGAGTACTGATAACAAATACTGATTTAATAATATATAAATATTATTTAATCTGATTAAATATGTAACGCGATCACCTCGCTCGACGCTCGGATCGGCTCGTCGGTGTCCGGGTTCGAGAGGAGGGGAGACTCAAGCGTACGCGAACACAGGTTGCAGCGAAAAGATCTTTTATTAGTAGAAAGATAGATACAGAGTGCAGGGCCGGGAGATGTTGCAGTGTAGTGGGCAGCAGGAGGCGAGACGTAAAGCGGAGACGCAAAGCGGTTGGCGCAAAGTAGAGACGCAGAGTGGAGACGCAAAGCGGTTGACGCAATGCACTAGACAGGTGCGGCGTGCGATCGACAACGGTTTATTTACACGTGACTACGGTACAGTTACAGCTAAAGATCTTAGAATTACCGGCTTACAACTAGCGATAGAGATTTCTATCGCATGCACTTACAAGCTAATGTCAGGTTGGACGGCTAGATATTGCGGGCAGAGCCAAGTGTCACGTCGAGCCCTGCTTTCGCAACGGAAACCGGTGAAGCTGAGCGAAACCTCAGCCCGCGGAGTGATGACAGCAGTCGGCGAAACCCGACAGAGCTAAGCGAAACCTTAGCCCGAGGAGTGGTGACAGGAGTCGGCGAAACGCAACAGAGCTGAGCGAAACCTCAGCCCAAAGGTAGAGAAAACCGGTAAAACCCGACAGAGCCAAGCGAAATCTTGACTCCGAGAGGTAATAGGTATTGGTCAGGTCGGTGTTAGGACTCGGATTGCAGGATGGGATCTAGTCTCGATGTCTCGGCCGGCTGGGCTTATATACCTGGCGTTCCCCACTACGCGCCGTCGGTCCGATGGGAAGTCGGTATCGCGTGGGGCACGAGAGATAGCGTGACGGCGCGTGCGGTGTACAGGCAAGTGAGTGAGACAGCGCGAGCGGTGTGCGTGCAAGCAAGATAGGTAGTGCAGGATAAATAAGCCAAGTGTATATATATATATTGTACAAGTAACGGCCCTGCCGTTACAAATATTAATATGCAAATACAAAAATTAAAATGTTGGATAAAATTATATCAACAAAAATATATATTTAATATTTAAAACATATAGATATATCAGTGTATACATCTATATATTTTAAATATTAAATTGAGAAAGTATTAAATATCAGAAAAAAAGAAATAAATTTAAAATTTTTCAAAATTAATAAATATCAATATGTATTACTTGTTGTCTGCATAATTCCTATTATTTCTATTTTATCTCCTTTAGTAATATTTAATTCTGTATAACTTTTATAGAAAAAAATTTATTATATGTACTTCTAATTTATAATTGCCATCTGTTATTGATCCGTAAGCGATTACTTTATTCAATTTATTATAAAAAATTTCAGCAAAAAGTTTGTTTTTACATATGCTTCCAAAACTATAAAGTATATATGTGTTACGTCCGTGTTCTGGACGAAAGATAATATCTCTCGTCAGGAGGAGGAGAACTCGGGTGGACGCACGGAACCTCTCCTGTTCTCGCGGAACGACGTCGTGATGCCGATCCGCGAGTCGAACGCGCGTTAAGGGGGCAGGGATCGGGTCAGCGTCGGCGACGTTATTATCCTTGCCTGCGCCCGCGCTATCGGTGGTCCGTTTTAGGTCAGAGAACCGAATCTCTTTGACCAGGGATGGACCTAGTGCGATCTTCAGGGAGCCGGGAACGGCGCGGGGTCAAGTTTTAAGGGAAAAAAAAATTATTTAGACGGAATTCTGATTAATTAATTTAATAATAAATAATAAAAATGAATTACAATGTTCTGTTTGCGTACAAAAAAAAGAGTTGAGGTATTTGTTACAAAAGAAAAATTTTATACATAAAATATAGAAAATGACCGCGGACAATGGAAAATCTGGATTTATATACCCAATTGTTCTAATTGGGGTAAAAAGTTGGTGATCGCGAGCATGTCTATGGGATCGGGTTGCAGGTGTGGCGGGGGATTAGGATGCGCGGTGCGGAAAGCCTTGATTGGGACGAGGTAGGAAAGAGGATCACGGGAAATATACATAGGGACGGTATCGGTTATTTTGTGTTTGGAGATCTGGTCCCAAAATTGCTTGTCGGGTTTAAATTTTCTTTGGATGAAGAAGGTGCCAGGAGGTGGATGGGTGGGAGAGCGAGGAAATTGACGAACGAGGTAAAAAAACTTCTCCACGTCGAAGTTTTCTGGAGTACACTGGTTCTCGAATTCGGCCGCGGAACGGAGGGCGGAGGCGTACTGATGCAGCGAAATGTTGGCTAGCCCCGGTTCTACTTCTATTAATTGCTCCGCGAGTTCTTCGGCGTGGGAGGTTTCGCGACGAATCCGCTTATTCGATTTCTCCCGACGGTGTCGCAATGCCCGTTTTGTTCGTCCGTTCCGGATGGCATTTGTTTGGTTCACTATATAAAAGAGAGTCAGATGAAAGAGAAATTGAGGAATCGAGATGAGGCAGCTTCACCGAATCAATCGGCGGCTTGCCAGGTTGGAATGTTGTGGAATCGAGACAGGCAGCTTCACCGAGTTAATCGGCGGCTTGCCGGGTTAGAAGGTTGTGGAATCGGGGGAGGCAGCTTCACCGAGTTAATCGGCGGCTTGCCGGGTTAGAAGATTGTGGAATAGAATGTTGTGGAATCGGGGGAGGCAGCTTCACCGAGTTAATCGGCGGCTTGCCAAGTCGGAGTGTGAAAAAATCGGGAAGGCAGCTTCACCGAGTTAATCGGCGGCTTGCCAATTTGGAATGTTGGAGTGTTTTAACGAGATAAATAAGTAGAGGTCGCGAACCAAACTGCCAGTTACCGCGAAAAAAAATGATGAAGTTGGACTTACTTTTGTTGTAGCGGCCGCTGGTGATGATCAAGTACTGCAATGGCCAGACTGGATCGTTGAATCACACGAGAATAAAAATCGTGCACAGAGTCTTACTGACAACGAGATTTGCTGACTATTTCGGATGGTCCCGACCGTGAATGTAACGGTGAGAAGCAGGAAGAAGAAGAGAGCAATCCGCTCCAAGTCGCGGTTTTTAAAGGGTTCCGGAGGGGTGGGAATATCTGAGGGCGTGATGGATTTCCGTGTTGGCTTGTCGAATGATAGTTTAAGAAAATTCTGAATATAGAGGAAGGAGGGGAACGGTGTTCTGTGAATTGTGGTTGTTTTTATATTTCCAGATTTCCCAGCGAATGGTAGAATTAGTTAATAAAAATTTTCCGGCGTTCCACACCCTCAATCATTCATTGGTGTGGCCGCCAACGGCCGCTAATCGTTTCTTCTTGATTGGCGTTTCCCTTAGTTTCCCCACCAATTTGGGGAGTGTCATCCTCGAACGATCCGAAGCGTTTCTTATCCGTTAGGAATTTGCTTTTGTTAATGTTAATTTTTTATTGGTAGGTCATAAACTTGTCGGTGCCGACAAAGCTGTTTATCCCAATTTTTTGATAGTGAGACATATCTCGAGAGAAAATTTTGTTTATTTAGGATTTCCTTAGATCGTTCGAAGCGCTTCGTTTATGGCAGCCGTTGTTTTTCTCTTCCCGAAAGAGAGGAATTCGTGAAGTCCCCCGGACGTAACATATGTAATGTTGAAATAAAGTATGGAAAAATAAATCAATTTTACTGATTAAAATAAACAATAACAAATAAAAAATATGTAAAAGTATATAATGTATATAATGTGATAAGATATCTTTATAAAAATAAAATTTTATTAAATGTATCATGTGTGTGTGTGTGTGTGTGTGTGTGTGTGTGTGTGTGTGTGTGTGTGTGTGTGTGTGTGTGTGTGTGTGTGTGGGCGCGCGCTTGATATAAAATTCGCAAAAAATTATTAATAATTTCTAACTTGTGTATGTAAAATTTAGTTTGAAAATAAATACTAATCTAAATACGAAACTAAATTTAATATAAAATTTGTTAAAAGAAAAAAAGGAAGATAGAGTAAAAGAGAAAAGATAGAGGAAAGAGAGAGAGAGAGAGAGAGAGGGGCGGAAAAAAGACTATTTAATATAAATATTTTATACAGCTACATTAAAGATGTGTTGGAAAAGATGCGTTGAATTTAACATAAATCACATATCCCAAACGGTCCACTCAAAATTTTGTATTAATTTAGCACAAAATTTGGATGTGTTAAATAGTAACACCGACATCATGTTAATATTTCAACAAAAAAGAAATGTACCCTTGATCTGACTAATTTGAAGTTAATTGTGTTACAATTAACACAATTTTTATGATAAAATTAACACATAAGATGTGTCCTTTTTATAGTTTATAAATGCAATTGCTTAAACTTTTAATTAATATAATATGTAAATGTTACACTATTTATTTGTTAAAAGTTTTATTTCTTCATTATTTTAATAAAATTATGATAAGAAAAAATTTTGAAATGTCGCTTATATCACAAAACTTTATAAAAAGACAATCTTTTTCTGCAATGTAAATTTTTTACTGATTTATATTAAATATGTTTATCGTGACACGATCTTAGAAATTTTTGTAAATATACATTACAAATACAGGCAAAATAGTACAATGATATTAACAATATTATTTCAAGTTAACAATAAACATAGTTAATTACCTGCTAAAAAAGAATACTAGATAAAAGTAAAATACAATAAAATATATTATTTTATAAGAATCCTTATGAAGAATCTTTTTAACAAAATCTTTTTAAAGAACTTTTTTTTAAGATTCTAAGCAAAGACAGAGAGAGAGAGAGAGAGAGAGAGAGAGAGAGAGAGAGAGAGAGAGAGAGAGAGAGAGAAAATCGTATTTGTGCAGATAAATTACGTACATTGGATTAGTAAGTCAGTTATTTAAAATGTAAAATATTTATATATAAAAATGCAATAGAAAATATACACGAGTTAATAGAAGCATTTATGTACATTATGTATATAATTCGCCTTTTAATCAATGGCATTAATTCATTTAGAAATTCTCTAAATATGATTATTGACGCCTAACAATGTTTGCATTGCAATAAAGAATTATTAATAGATATTTATAAATTTTATATTATTTTAGAATTTAAATATTTCTGAATAAATGAATAAATCGCGTGAAATACTACAAATCACATAATCATATATATTACTTGAGTTTTACTCAATTAAATCAATGTTACATTAATTATTACAATGTTATATGTTGTTATATAAAAGAATCTATATTATTGAAGTAACATATATAAACTCATTATTGTAATGATACATTGTAATGATTTTTTGGTTATGCATAATATAATTTTTAAGAAATAAGTTTATATGTACTTACAGTGTAAAGTCATATATTTGGATTGTATCCAATATTTCATTTGTAGTGAATAATTCGACTGGATTTATTTTTTCCATTTCTATTTGTTTTTTTTTATTTGTACATTTTAAAGTTTTGAATGTGCCATCTTTAATTTAAAGTAATTTTAATATTTATAGTATATAGAAAGATAGATTAGAAAGAAACAGTAAACCTGAAAATGTAAAAGATTAGAAGAAAAAGAATAAGAAGATATAAATGTATATAGCATTATAAAATATCATCTTTAATATATTACAAAATATCATCTAGTACAAATAATTTGTCTTAATTCGTAGATTGAAAATAAAATGAAATAAACTGAATGAGTGGTACATACACATAAAAACGAATATTCACCATCCAATACACATATGCTTAAGATCAAGTATATATATTACGAACTCAAGTTATCGATAAAATCTACTTAGAACTTGATTGATTTAGCTGTTATTGAGTTTCAATAATTTCGGATGCTCACATCTCGCCGACACGTAAAGTCACATGGTAGTGTTCTCGGTTGATTTGACATCCGTGTCTCCTGATATAACTAAAAAATTATATCTAAAAATAATAAAAAATAATAAAGTTATGATTGTCTAAAGAATTGTCTAATACTGCTGTAAGGTATTTTAACAGATATGACTAATTATTATTATACTTTTTATTTAACACAAAATGCTGAAATGAAGAATTTGTTAATTATCCGTAATATTCGTAAATTCAATTGATCAGTCACTTTTAATCGTTGAGATGATAACAAAACCAATAACTTGCAGCATTTCTATATACTTAATTTAAAAAGTTATATTTTCTAACTACAATTATTTTTCATTAAAATGTTGTGTACGTTCATTAAAATGTTGTGTTTATTATCAAATAAACGCAATAACTGTTTCAATTAATAGAACATATAGTTAATTAATAGAACATCAATTAATAGAACATATTCGACTATATTCTAAAGATATTTATTAGATTCGGAAAAATAAACGGAGATCGACTGAATTTGAACTCGGGATCCCTCGCTTACTATCAAGACGCTTAGTCTGCACGACCCCGACGGTTCCTTTCTATTAGCTGTTTATATTCCGAATCTCTTTCATGATCGCTTACGGTCGTTTATTTCTTACAGCTCGGTCATTCTGACATTACATTCGTCCCGAATGTACCGAGTCTTCATCTACCGAGATTTTATCCGAAACTTGGAGCTTCTGCTCCCGAATTCGTTCACCTTGAACGACACCTAAATCGACTGACTTCTTGGAGCTCCCGACAACACGCATCCAATGCGTGTGCCTTCTCGAAGGAGAGTATGCTTGTCAGGACACCCAAATGATATCCAAATTGACTGATTTCTCGGAGCAACTCCCGACAATGCGCGTTCGATGCGCGTGCCTTCTCGAAGGAGAGTACCCCTGTCAGGTAGGTCGTATCCTCTCTAAGGGATAACATGGGCTGAATCCCATTTCTGAGCTGAAAGATATTTATTAGCGCGACGGCTCCTCTCTGTTAGGTGTTTATATTCCGAATCTCTTTCATGATCGTTTACGTCTAATTCTTACACTAGCTAATTATACACACGCGCGCGCGCGCACACACACACACACACACACACACACACACACACACACACGAAAAAGATAAAGATAAAAAGAATAAAAGATAAAAGTTAAAAAAAAAAGAGAAGAAGAAAAAAATGAAAAGGTATAGATGTATATAGTATTACAAAACTTTATTTTTAGTACAAATAATTTGTCTTAATTTGTAGATTGTGAATAAAATGAAATAAACTGAATGAATGGTATGTACACACTTTAGACATGAATATTCACGCATTCAATACACATACGCATATACATACATTTAAGATCAAGTATATATATATTATATAAATAAAAAATTATATTTAAAAATAGAACGTTTATGACGTTTGTCTAAGGAATTTTCTAATGAATTGTCTAATACTGTTGTAAGATGTGACTAATTATTATTATATTTTTTATTTAATGCTAGAATGAGGAATTCGAGAGATTGTAATAAAAACAGTAAAATTTATCTGTAACAATTATGAAGAAGTCTTTTCTTTCTTCTCTCGTCCATTCTCTTTTCTTTATTTCATTTTCAATTAACCTCTTAAATAAATCTTTTCAATGTATGAAGTTGTCAAATCTCTTTAATGACAGCCACTCATAAAACTCACGAAATTAGCGCAACAAGAGAATCAATCGGCATCTCGGAAAAGCGAGATCTTCTTCCAAATTCTTTCCTTTTTAATCATTAAAAATATTTTCAATGCTTTTTTAACATTTTTTCTTATACGCTCTCCCGCGTGACACGAGTTGTCACCGACTATCATCGCTGCGAAATTGAAGCGATCTCAACCGTCAACATCGATCGGCCAATCAGCATCACGGAAAAGAAGCAACAATGTCTTCGATACATTCGACCGCGAACGCGCACTTCTCGCGTCTACATGGATTTTTTTATTAGGGATTCTTTCTGCTAATTTAATAATATAAATATTATTTAATAATTATTTTATAAAAAGAATATTTAATTTTACTCATACTAACATTTTTACAAACACTTTTCTATCTTTCTCTTTTCTATTCAATTAGAAACATACTATAAAATTTTTATTGATATTGAAATCACTCGTTATTGAAAGCATATTTCTTTACTCTCTATAACCTGTTCTAGTACTTTACAATACTTGTTATATATATATATATATATATATATATATATATATATATATATATATATATATATACATACCATTTTTCTCGAAAAAAATACATGCAAAAAAATACACGCAAAAACAATAAAAAAAAAGATAATAAACAAAAGATTTTTCTGAGTTTTTCGATCTCCTTGGTGTATTCCAGTGCTCGGAATTAGTTGCCTTTTTCTCGATTTCGAAGGCGACGCCTACAATTCCTTCACTACCGCTTGTGACTTGACAGCCGAGCCGTCGTAGCCTTATGCTTCAGGAACATTTCATTAAAAATGCACCATTTCCGTCAAACTATTATTAAATTAATTTCTTTATTTAATTATTTTTATTTTTACAAACATTAAATTTTTTTTAACATATTTTATGTGTTTTATAATATTTAATGATAATAAATACATTTATAATAAAATTATTACAGAATCATTAGAATTAAAGTTTTAATAATAGGTTCCGCATCACCCATGAGATATTATTGTTGACACGTTTTCTAATGGTTTCTCAGTAGACCTATTCCATTAAAAAATAAGAAATCAAATATATGGCTTGGCAGGAAAATAAAATTTTATATTATAAAATATGATATATAAAAAAATGAAAAGAAGAGCAATTTGTATAAAAATACTAATTTGATTTTTTGAGTCGTTTACACAATTCTACTAGAACAACTAATTCTACTAGACTTCAACTAATTTTACTAGAGACGATATATCCATAGAAATTTTAGAAGAACTAATTCGCATCAACGAGGATAGTGATGGATAAAAAAAGAAAAACATTCTTTGAACGCTTACTATCTCTGCTGATGCAAATCAGTTCTTCCAAAATTTTTATTGATATATCATCTCTACTAAAATCAACGTAGAAAATAAAATTAATTTTCCATCTAACATCTAAATAAAAAAGTTATACCGGTCACGCTTTTATTTTTTTTGTTAAGTCATATATTTGATTCTTTTTAATAAAAGGAAACTATTAAATAAGGAAACTATTAAGTAAGGAAATTACTAAAGAAACTACTTTAAAAAAATACGTCAATATCTTATAAGTGATGTGGAAACTTAATGTTAAAACTTTGATTATTCTAATTATTATGTAATAATTTTATTATAAACGTATTTATTATTATTAAATATCATAAAACACATAAAATATATTAAAATAAAAATTTAATGTTTATAAAAATAAAAATAATTTAATAAAAAAATTGCTTTAATAATGGTTTGGCGGAATATACAATTTGGGCGCATTTTTAATATGAAACGCTCCTAAAAGCGTGCGGCGGCTCGGTCATCGAGCTTTAGTGAGCGATATGGAGGGGAGGGGGAGCAATAGGCGTTGTCTTCGAAATCGGACCGAAAAGAGTAATTAATTTCGAGTACTGGTGTATTCTCTCAGCACTTTCCTGCAGACTTTCTGATTAATTTTGGAATGATTAATGATATTTTTAGCCCGACAATGTCAATAACGTTTCTTTCAAACATAATATTTACCATCTTCCACCAAATGAATAGACTAAAACTTTTATTCAACCACAAATTAAGCACTAACTCTGAAGATATATAGTATATGATTAGCCTAACTCCGCAATGACAGTCGCTCACAAAGTTTGCGCAGCGAAGAGAACTAATTAGCATCGCGGAAAAGCGTCAACAATAAATTTCAAGAAAATTTCGAGAGATGCAAGTGTCATACCTTCTTTTTATAAAGAATTCTCTGTATATTTATATACAAATACACGTTTATTCACACACATTCATACTAGATAATTCCCTTTATTATTTCCTAATATTGTAATAATCAATTACTTTTTAATAATAGACAGGCTTCCCCTTCAAATTCTGATTGGCATCCGACTCACGTAACATTTGCAAATTTAAACATACACCCCAATTATCACTGTTGTTTATTTTTATATTATTATGTTATATGTTATTATGTTTTATATTATTATTATATTATTATTACATTATATTATAATATATTATATTATATTAACATATTATATTATATTATCAGATTATGTTATTATTATCTATACAAATATTAGGTATCAGTATTAGGTACAAATATTAGGTCTTTAAATTTGTTTTTATCTTTCTTTCACTTTATACTTCTTCTCTCTCATATATATATTTTCATGAATATATGTATTTTATTTCTAGTAACTAAGAGAGAAAAGAGTTTGTATAGATTTTTCTCTCTCTTATGATCAATTTAAAAGATCTCTTTTTGTTTAATTGAGATTTCTGGAAGTCCTTTCCGATAATGATTTCCTTAATTTATTATAAAATAAAGGACTGATAATGACAGGCTTTTAAATGGAGTCATAACATTCCGATGACAAATTGATCCATCTTTGAAGACGATGTTCTGTTTTTTTTATTTTAATAAATTATTTAAAATTATTTAAAGATATCTTTATTTGCCGCAACCATTGATTCTTTTTTTACTTTGCATACGAGTTTAAGTTATTTATTTATACAAAAATTTATAAGAAATGATTCATTGGACAAGCTCAAATTTTGTGCAATCGAATATTTAAAGAGTAAATATAAGTATTTTTTATTAACTTTCTTGTATGAATTATTTAACTGTCTGCTTTATAGTATTCAAAACTATTTCCATATTCGACAATTTTTCTTGCAATTTATTCAACATAATCATAATCTTTTCATTATCTGTCAATTGGTTCTTATTATAGATAATACGTTTAGTTTGTTTAATTATATCAGAATCCATCTTCAAAGTAGTCCACTGATTGTCATGGATTACGAATTCAGTGTGAGCATTCTTATTATAATACCTATCGTTATCATAAGCGTCTAGATTATTGCATGGCTTGATACTGATTTTACCATCTTTCAGCAATTGAGGAAATAAAAGAATTCTCTTGGCGAGAAAGCCAAAAGGATTCCAGGATCGCAGTAATCGCGAATTCCTGCAGCAAAAACAATATTTAAAGGGTTTGCTGATCGCTATATCTTCAATGTAGGCAATTAGATGTATTCGAGAAATAAGTCCGACTAGTTCGGCTTTAGATAAAATCTCAGCAGTGTCATTGACTGCCAAACCATTGAGCAGATTAAACAGCACGATAGCAATGAGGAAAACAAACAACATGAACACAATGTGACTCCAAATAGGATGTGCAATAAACGGAATATCATTAGCATCAAATTCGCCAGTGAGCATAATGATAGTTTTGAAAAGTGAACGACCAGGATCAGGGAAGTTCGTGTCGTTGCCGTCTTTGAAGAGCGTATAAAAAGCCAAAGCAAAGGCAAGGATAAGAAACAAGTAAGGGAATAGAAAACGCATGAAATTGAAAGAAACTGTACGGAACATTTCAATGCCAGTGGACATACGCGGATGCTGACTAATTAAGATTACCAGTTCCCAGGCTGACAATAAGATTACTATTGCACCGACTTGAGGTCCTGCGCCACATAGCAAAGTAGCACTGAGTATAATTAATATAATTTCTAACCAGTTTCCTAAGTTTGTTAGATAACACCGAATATGAGAGATAAATTGGAGAATCTCTCGGAAAATAAAGAGCAGTAACATTATAGTAGTAAAGGCCCACAAAAAATTATAATACCAAATAATTCGTGAAGTATTTTTCAAAGTCATATTAAAGCTATTATTAACAAACTGCATTTCATTTTCTATTCGAGTGTCATAAGTCATACTCAAAATGTAAGTATTTAACAGAAAATAAAAAATGACGTAAAAGATGAAATTTGCATATAAAACGTGCCGTATTCTATGCCATTTCAGATAAAGAAAAGAAGAAAGCAATGGATGTCTTAGTAACTGTCTGAGACCATCGTTGCTGGCGATATATTTGAATATTTCCATCTCGCGAATTGCCCAGTGAGTTTTATCATATTTTGTAAGAATGTTGTGTGGCATCAAACAATGATAATTAAATTCGATCGTGTACTCATTTGTTCGTTCCTTTCGCATCTGTAAACAGTTATCAAAATAACGTGATAGCGTGCATGCTGGAATATCTGCAATAGATGGTATATTGAATTTGTTCATATGACCGATGTAACTGCCTCGGTCAAGAAGTAAAGTTACTGCTTCTTGACAACCAGCACTAGCAGCATAATGTAATGGAGTGTTGCCTTTGTCTGTAAATTAATAAGGAAAATTTTTATAAAACAGGAAATAAAATATTACTTGGATATTGTCAAGATATCTATTTGTTATCTGAGAAGTATTGTTTATATCATTTTATAATTTGATATTTATTGCGATACTTACTGTCACTGCAACGAACATTGACATTTTCTTGTTCTAAAATCAATTTTAAGCAGTTCAATCGATCAGGAAAATTATCAGTTCCTCGTTTTGCTGGCATCCCGAGTTCCAGACAGGCATTCAGGATTAAATCATCAATTACATTGGGCTCTACGTTTAGCAATTTCTGAAGAATAATATGATTATTCTGTTGAACAGCCATCTGTGCGGCTTTTTCTATATTAAACTGTCTCCCCTTAAGTTTTTCCAGGATTCTAATCACAGCTTCATGAAAATTTCGTTTTGAAGTCATCTCTAATAATTCTTCAGCTACACTGTGAAGTGTTTCTATTTCGACATATTCTATATTTTTCAGAAAATTTATTTCATCATTGGCGATCAAATAATACTTGAGATCATGCACATTTATTTCGCGATTTTCATATTTGGGTGATAATATTAGATCTGGCATGTTCTGTTGGATTACCTCTCGTGTCGTCTGATTGTTGTAATCTTTATAGGTGTCAATATCTGGACATTGTCGACTTTTTTCCAATATTAATTCTACCATATTTCGCTGGCCTTTCATTGCCGCTAAATGAAGGGCTGTAAGACCCTTGTTATTTGGAATACTAGCACTAGCACCTTTCTCCAATAACAAACTAGCGCACATCAGATCCTTTCTTCTTACCGCAATGTGCAATGCGGTCTGTTGTCCCGCCTCGAGATTCAAATTTATTGTCGGTTCTGTTAGTAAAACTGCCAATGTATTTACATATCCATTTTCAGTGATAAAATGAATAGGAGCGCGATTGTGCGCTTCGTTTATTCTGTTGGGTTTTGCTCCTTGGCGCAATAAAAATTCCACGAATTCTGTTAGACCATTTCTACTAGCCATATCGAGGCATGTTTTTTGTGAATTTGGATATATATAGTTGATATTCAAAGTAGGTGATTGCTTCTTTAAATCATGTTCTATTATATTTTTAAAAGAACGGAAGTCTTTGGACTGTAAAGCCTTCAACAGTAATTTATAAAGGATTTGAGTATTATTTGAAGTAGGTTCATAAACATTCAGCAAACACTCTTGCAGTGAATCTTCTTCGAGATCCATTTTAATATCTGGAGATAAAATATTAAATTTAGATTGTCTTGGTTTGACTAAAAATAAAAAAGAATATTATAAATAAATATTTATAAATGTATTATAAAAGTATATATATTAAAATTTGTTTTTACAAAAAAAATTGATGTTTAAATTTCTTAATAATTAAAACAGAAAAAATTTTAAGTGTTATATTATAAATTTAAAGAAAAAATGTTATTTAAGAGAAAATAAATATTATCTATAACTCTCTCTCTCTCTCTCTTTCTCTCTCTCTCTCTCTCTCTCTCTCTCTCTCTCTCTCTCTCTCTCTCATTTTAATATGAAAAGATTTAAATATGAGAAATTAGATATAAGACTAATAAGACCAATAAATAAAACTATATTTAAATTATATATCTTATTTATATTTCATAATTTTAATTGAGACAAAAAATATAAGAAATAATTATTTTTAACTAAATTGGTTTTTTAAAAAACTATTAAAATTTTTGTTAAATTAGCTTTTATTAAATTAGAACGTAACTTTTTTTTAAAAAAAGATAATTAAAAGAACATGTTAAAACAATTCGACAAATTATTTATGTTAAATTTTGAAAATAATTAATCTTTCTGTAATTTGAGAATTAATATGAATATAAAATGGCAACTATTGCTAACTTTGGATATATATATATATATATATATCCAATATATATATCCAAAGTTAGCAAAAACCAGGAATAAGACATGACAACATGCTATTGCTTGTGTTATATTACATTTACAAAACACATGTATGTATAGAAGAATTCTCACTATAATGGTCCTAGCCGTGATGACACTGTTAATTTATAATTTATTAAAGTGGCAATTAAGAATATATGCGTCATGAAAGTATTGATAAAAGTGTAAAAATTACATAAACTATCTTATTTTTTTTCTGCATATCTGTGTAAAAAATAAATAGAATTCTTTGAATGAAAAAAAAATAAAAATTAATAAATTTTATAATTTGTATTAATTCTTAAAATAAGAAATGGAGCAATAATAGAAGAACTAAATAGCATCTAGGATATCATATATAAGATATATATTCTAAAATTATTTTAATTTAAATTTATGTTATTTCAATTTAAATTTATGCATATAATTGTTTATTTTTATATTTCACGTATATGTTTAACTTGTCCGACATTTATAACTCAAAATCTTGTTACAACATGCTAGTTATTTTTCCTTTTTACAATTGATTTAAGATATTATCAAAATTTTTGTTATTTATTAGGAAAAATATTAAATATTAAAAATATTAAATAAATATTTCTTTCATGAAAATAATAGTAAACATTGTTTTGTTTATACTTTTTTATAATCTAAATCTATTTGATATTTCAAAGATTTATTTCATAAATTTAGGAAATGTTCTTTTTAATTTGTTTGTTATTATTATACATTTTTGTTATTATTATACAGTTGATATATCTTTAAACATTTAATTGTATAATTTCAGTAGTCATATAAAAGCTCTCATTATTGGCATTTTCATTTTTTTATTTGTTTTATAATTGATCCAATCGCTTTTGTAGCTGTTAAATGCCAAACTTGAATTGCCTATTACGTATATACGATAACAGTATATCTGCTTCCTGTGTTCAGAATTAATTTTTGTAACATGGATTATCAATAGAATAATTTTTTTCTCATTTCTTGTTTTCTCATATATATATATATATATATATATATGATGATTATAGAGAAAAATTATTCTATTGATAATCCATGTTACAAAATAAATTAATTTTATTTATTTATTAAATGTTTAAAGTATTTTCTTAATTTTTTCTCATATACACATATATATCTATACATAATATATATCTTTTTTCTGTTATATGTATATGGTATCACACACACACACACACACACACACACACACACACACACACACACACACACACACACACACACACACACACACACACACACATATGAGAAAAAATATATATATATGAATATATATATATATATATATATATATATATATATATTTATATATATATTTTTTTCGTTGTTTACAAACCAGTTTAGTTAAAAATAATTATTTAAAGTATTTTCCTAATTTTTTCTTATATATATATATATATATATATATATATATATATATAATCTTATATATATATATATATATATATATATATATAATTTATTTAATAAATATATATTTATTATTTATTTAATAAATAAATGTTTCAGTTACATAAAATATAACTTAATATAGCTGAGTTAGAAAAACAAGAGCAATATAATAATTAACAACAACATTAATAATTATAATTTTTGATATTTTTTTACTATCTTTTACAATTTTTGTGTAAAACATTCTTTGATTTTACTAATAATTTTTAAAGATATTTATGTAAATCATATAAAATGAGAAGTAGTTTTTTATAATAATTTACTCTATCTACAAAAAGTTTTCTACAAACCTGTTTAGAAAGATCTTTGTCTTCTCTTGATCACACTAATATATACATAAAAAGCACATCTCTGCAAATATATTAAAAAATTCTTTTTACAAGAAAATATTGATATCAATATTCTCTATATAGATTCCATGCTTATATAATATAATTATCATAATAGAATCATATAAGCATGGAATCTATATAGAGAATATTGATATCGATATTTTCTTGTAAAAAGAAATTTTTAATTATCTCGATGGAATACTTTACACTCGCTATTGTGTTGCATACATTTACACTTTGCGACCATAGATGGATATGCCGTGTAGTAAATTAATAATTACATTAACAAGCACACCTGGGATTAATAATACGTATGACAAAGAATTCTTCGTGCTTAATGTCTGTCATACTAACCGTCGAGTCACTATGTCGACCCGCCTGTTTTGCAACGTCGACGATGAGGAAAAAGAGAGAAGGGGATTGAATGCCATCTCTTTCTTACTGCGTTGTTTGTAACTGGACTTCCTTTTACGTGATGTATAATGCGCTCTCTCTCTCTCTCTCTCTCTCTCTCTCTCTCTCTCTCTCTCTATCTCTATCTCTCTCTCACTCAACCGGTTTCTTTATGAACGAGGATATTTTAATTTCATGGATCACGAGAGTCAAACAAAAAAGGAAATGTCACAATAGCAATATAAATCATAAGAGAAAATAAAAATTTCGTACGATTTCGATGATTTTGATATTTTTTTTATGCATAATAATTCTTTATAGATAATAATAATTGTTGGGGATATTTATAATTAACCTTATGTACCATAAAATTTTGAACATATATTCATATATCTATATTTTGAACTTATTTTCTTATAATTTAGATCAGTATTTTACTGTTGTACCATTCTTTGATAACCAAGCAATTCGATTTTATAATAAAAAAGTCAGAAGTCTTATGATCTGTTTTTTGTGAATGAATTGAACTAGTGTACTTTCACATTTCATTCGAATATTTAAAATATTTAATATATATTTAAAAATTCTTTATGGAAACATATGCCGGAATATTTTATATATATTAAAGGAAAATGAAAGCTGCTATTACTTGTGTTAAATATATATTATTTGAATTGAATTAGATAATGCAATTTTATGATATCATTACTTTTTAAAGAAACTTAGAGCTACTATCATTTAGATTAGAATAAGAAGACTCTTCGATGGGAATACAAAAATGTGTATCACTTTTATTTTTCAAAAGCAGTTATATATTTAATTCAAGATAATGTGATTATAACTTGACGCAATTTATTGATATTAAATCTTTTATACAAATGATATACATATTATTTAGTTGAGCAATGTATCACAAATTGGATATATATTATTTGAATTGAGTTAGGTAATAATAATTTTATGATATCATTATTTTTTAAAAAGAATTAGGGCTACTATCACTTGGGTTTCAAAGTAAGAAGAGTTCAATACAAAGATACATATCATTTCAGTTTTACTTTTTAAAAGTAGTTGTACATTGAACTTTCGAGGTAATGAGATTATAACTTGTGCCATTTTTTTTATATCAAATCTTTTATGCAAATAATATACATATTATTAGAGTTGAGTATTAGATATTATTTGAATTCAATCAAGTGACGCAATTTTGTGTATAATACTTGGGTTTAAATAGAAAAACTGTAAAAATGTAAAGATATGTACTAGATTTTATTTTTATTTTAATAAGAATTATAATTTTTTAAAATAGAAATGTACCATTTATAATCACATAATTTGGCGTCAATTATTTACATCAAATCTTTTATACAAATGATAACATGTTAATTGGATTGAATATAACTGGTACCAGTGATTGATAATAATATTTTAAAAGAAAATTAAGTAAAATAACCATTTTCATTTAGATTAGAAGGAAGAATTTTTAAGTAGCATAAAATTATACGTATTATTTAGGTTTTATTTTTTAAGAGGAAAACATCGTGTTTGTAAAATAAAATAATTTTTTGCAACCATCAGAATAATATTATTTTATAAAATATTTTTTTTTCATTAAAGAGTAACGCTTTTATATAATCAATTTTTACATACATATTGTGCGTGCACTTGACGACTTTTTTTTAATTTTTTTATGAAAAAGTTAATTTTGTTGTGATCTCATTACTCATTTTGTTGCATTAAGTACCTTATAAACAGTGTATATATATATATATATATATATATATATATATATATATGTATGTATATATATATATATATATATATATATATATATTTTAATTTTTTTGCGACATAATTACAATGTAACATGGTAAATTCTATACAAATCTATATATTAATACCATATAAAAAACAATTAAAACATAGAGAAACTTTAGAAGCTTCTTTGAACAAAAAATATTATGAAAGAAAACACAATTAATTGGCATAAAATTATCATTGTTTGTGATAACTTAATTAAATATAACATAATAATTTAATTAAATATAATAATTAAATTAACTTAATTAAATATAATAATAATTTGTATGCAATAAAATACAAGCCAATTTAGATTAAAGTAATTTTTTACTATCTATGAAAATTTGAAAATATAAATCTCTAAAGTTAATATGTTATTGGATATTGTTTGTTTTTAAAATTTGCATTTACATTTCATAATATGTTTCTTAATATATATTTTTATTAAAACTTTTTTGTAGAAATAATATATAAATATCTTTAGCATCTTTTGGCTATTGCTTTTTTTTGCGCATCATTAATTTTAATTCAAGGTTTTCTTTCTCTACATATTTGTGTAATGATCATTCTCAATATTTGAACCATGATGAAATATAGAATTTATTACTTTATATTCCCGGGAAAAAAGTTTATATATAATTATATATAATTATATCATATCAGATATAATTATATATAATTATATATAATGAGATCTATTAATATTACAAATTAGATGCAACTACATCAAAATATTTATAATTCCATATAAAATTATATTGAAATTCTTTTCGGATAAAATGTTTAGATCTAATTATATGTAATTATATCAAAATATTTATAACTCTATGTCAAATTATATGAAATTATATTGAAATTTTTTTCGAGTAAAAATTTATATCTAATTATATATTATTATATCAAAATATTAATTTTATGTAAAATTATTGTTATGTCCGCGCGAGTCTTCTGCGGCCGAGTGGAATCGAGCCGCTGTTTGGAGTAGAAGCGAAGCGCTCTCCGGGGCAACGGTTATTTTGTTTACGTGATGAATGGCGCGATGACTCGTGGCGTACGGACGTGCGTCCGTCGGATTGTTATTATAGTTTGATTTGAATAAAGCCTACGTGTTTTTATTATATTAAACGATGTTATTCATTGCCGAGCGCGGCTTCCTAGCGAATCGCGAGTGAGTGCGCGGTAAGTGAAAGCGTCAGTCTCCGCTGCAGACATAACAACATTATATTGAAACTTTTTGGAAAAAAAGTTTATATCTAATTAGAAATAATTATATCAAAATGCTTATAACTTCAAATTGAATTATACAAAACTATATTTCTTTGTTAAATAGAAAGATATATATTAAATTATATAAAAATTTATACATAATATATGATGCATCAAACTAGTATAAGTAAACTTTTTATAAAAAAGTAAAAAAGTCTCCAAGTGTACGCGCAATTTGTATGAGAAAGTTTTATATAAGATATTATATAAAAATGTTACTTTTTAAGGGAAAAAAAGTTTTTCAATTACTGACGCAAATTATATCTACTTAAAAAAATAAAAATAAAACTCAAGATTCATATTTTTGCACCCAAGAACTTTTTATTTTATTCAAGTTTATATTTAAAATTACGCAATCTTATGTCTAATGTTTGAATATAATACTATATAATACTCAATTCTGATATTTGTATAAAATATTCGATATCAAAGAAGTGGTACCAAGTTATAGTTATCTTGTTCAATATACAATTGCTTTTAAAATATAAAACCCGTGATAAGTATCAATTAAAAGCTTTTCCTTTCAACCCAAGTAATAACAGCTATTTTATTTTATTCTCTTTAAAAATTATCAATTACTGGTGCCAGTTATATCTTCTTAAAAAAATAAAACATAATAAAAATAAAACTCAAGTATATATCTTTACGTTTAAAAGTATTTCTATTTCAATTCAAATATTACAAAATTACGTCATCTTATGTCTGATGTTTAATGATAATATATAATATATCTTAGTTTAATGATAATATATAATGTATCTCACTTCTAATAACATGTATCATTTATATAAAAGATTTGATATCAAAAAAGTAGCGCCAAGTTATAGTTACATTATCTGAAAAATTCAATCTTTTTAATAAAATTCAACATATTTTTCTAAGAATTTTTCTTTAATTTAATATTATATTAATTTTTAATTTAATATTATATTACAAAATATTACGTAATCTTATAATTATATGATGTTTAAATAATATATAATGTAACACACAACTCTAATAAATATCATTTGTATAAAAGATTTGATATAAAAAAATAGCGCCAAGTTATAGTTATATCATCTTAAAAGTCCAATATACAACTGTTTATAAAAAAATAAAACCTATGCAATACATACTGTTTTAATTCAATATTATATTACGTAATGTTATATATAATATTCAACTTGAATAATTTGATGATAAGAAAAAACAACAACGTACAAAAACTTGGTGCGCCCAAGTCGCATTAAAACATACACACTTACTGTATTATATTGCACTCTTACTCTTTATCTTTTTACATTAATAATGTAAATATTACTTTTAAAAATATTTATAAATAAAATTTTTTATATAATTTTTATTTATATAATTTTCTTTAATATTATATATAAACATATAATATTAAAAAAGGTTATTAATAAATAGTAAAAATTTAAATATAAAATATAAAAAATTTATTAATAAATACTAAAACATGTGTTTATTATAGATAATATTCTAATAAAATAAATTCTTAAGTTTCTTGCATTATTTATGTAAAAAAATGTTTCATTAATTAATAATTAATTATATTTCAGTAATTTTATTTGTGTATTATTTTATTTTGTTAATATTGAAAACGAAAGAAGTTATAAGAAAATAAGTAAAAAATCTTAAAATATATTAAATTTTAGTTCAAACTATTTTTTGTCTGTCATAGTTCAATGTTATTATTAAAATAATTAATTTTAATGCGATCCGGGCGAGCCAAGTTTTGTACGTCGTTTTTTTTTTCTTATCATCAAATTATTCAAGTTCAACATTACATAAGATTATGTAATTTTGTAATATAATATAATATAATATTGAATTAAAACAGTATGTATCGCATGGGTTTTATTTTTTTATAAACAATTGTATAATATATTGAATTTTTAAGATGATATAACTATAACTTGGCGCCATTTTTTGATATCAAATCGTTTATACAAATGATATTTATTATTAGAATTGTGTATTACATTACATATTATTTAAATATTATACATAAGATTACATAATTTTGTAATATAATATTAAATTAAAACAGAAAAATTCTTGGAAAGATATGTGTCAAATTTTATTAAAAAGTAATTGAAATATCAAAGCTCGTAAAATGTATAACAAATTGAATTGGATAAGGCTAATAACGAGCGTAAAAAATAAGTGGATAAATAAATCTTTAATTATATTAGAAAAAGGCTTGTATATGTAAGTCTAGAACTCTGAATCGCGAGTCAATAGTCATTAAATCCTAATAAAATTTACTCAAACGTTTCGGGCTACACTGAATCTTCTTCAGTAAGTAATACAATAAATTGACCGAAAGTGAATAAATAAAAGATTTAAATCGGTAATGGATACGCACTAACGAAAGTTGGCACACATCCTCGTAGCCATTGCACAATTGTCGTTTTTATAAAGCTGTTAGCTACATTTTTTCTTCGTTCGAAGGCGAGAATAAGTTGCGAGTCAAAGGAATAAAAAGTAGTCTTGATGTCAAAAGAGCAAGGTCAGAATTAACATACCAAAGTGAATCTATAGCGAAAATAATAAAAATAAAATGATAACAAAAGAGAGGCGACTTCGGAATTTCCCTGTTACTAAAATTGACGAATCACTTATCATTGGTATTATAAAGGACAGTTGAGTCACTGCCTAGAGCTCAGGGCGCGCTGTTGGTGTGCTGCTCGATGTGAACCGTGCCGCACTTCTGCGCGTGCTTTGTTCGGTTTGTGTGAGCCGTGCTCATCCGATAATTGACAACCCTTAAAGACTGCTCTATCTCTTTATGATACGATCATAGTTCGAGTTAGCGAAATTAACGTTAGTGAGCACGTCGGATGAATACGGTACCTTATCTTTATATTTTTTATTTTTTATTTTCATACACTGAGGATGACTCAAACTAGAGTCGAAACGTATGTTATATTTTTTTAATTTGTAATAAAGAATGTAAATTGCGCACTATAAACAGCGCTGATTCTCAATCTCTTTTACTATTAATCTCTTTTACTACTAATTATATCTAACTGAGAATCATCTCATTAATATTTAACATTTTTATATAATAACCTTTACCTTTCACATACAAACTGCGCGTACACTTGGCGACTTTTTTATTTTTTTATAAAAAGTAAGTTTGTTGTCATATCATTTATTTTGTTGCGTTAAGTATTTTATAAATAATATATATATTTCCATTTTTTGCCCAGTGACTATAATGATGATAAATCTTGTATATACAACTCTAAAAATAAAAAGTTCTCGGATGCAAAGATATAAATCTTGAATTTTATTTTTATTTTTTTAAGAAGATATAATTTGTGTCAATAATTGAAAAACTTTTTTTCCATTAAAAAATATTTGAATCATACTAATCTTACCAGTAACATAAATTTTATATTCCAGCAACATAAATAAGAAATAAATGTTTCAAAAGAAAAAAATATTGTATTTTTAAAACATAACAATAATCCTTTCTAAAAAACAAATCATAATTTCATGTTTTTACAATTTTAGAATTGATTTCTATCAAATAAACAATGAAAGAATACACGCATAAGTAAAAGGAAATACAGAATTTATTATTTAATTTCTTTATTATTTTCATTTAATTTAAAATAAATTTTAACGCGAAGCATTATAAATACCAAAATTATTACATGTTTTTTATTTACAATATATTATCTAATAAATAATGAAAATTTAACAAGTTCATTAAAAAAAAAAATTGCAAATTAATATAATTTTTAAAAATATACAAAATCCTTGTGTATATATAAATATTTCATTAATTATTAATATTAATATTAAAATATATAGTTTAATATAAGAGATTATAATTATGAATATAAATATTTTAAATTAAAGTTATAAATAAATATTTTAAAATAATTTTCATCGATTTACTTTACTAGTAATTTACTAGTGATTTTATAACTATATTAAAATTGATTAATCGCATTTATCGAGCATTTAATGATAAAAGCGATTGATCCATTCCATTAGAATAACAAAATCATTAAGTTAATCGATGACGGAAATTATTTTAAAATAAACTAAACTTAAATGTTTCATTAAAAATTTAATTCTTATAATTAATATAATTCGTATAATTTATAATTAAATTTTGATAATATTAAAATACTTTATTTAAATTAATAATTGTGATCTCATATTAAATCATATATATTAATATTAAATTTAATAAAATATTTATATATACATATATAAATACATATATTTTGTATATTATATATCTTAAAAATAGGAATCATGTGATTATTTTTTTATTTTTCAAATTTTCATTTTGATTCTTTTTTTAAATTTTCATTCGCATGTATTTTTTTATAATTTACAACATGATCATGTACTTATATCATTTCTACAAATTGTTGTAAAAACATGAAATTGTAATGTCTTTTATTATTTTAAGTTGTCTCAATTAATCAACCGACTAATAATTCCATCGGAATTGACCAATCGCATTTGTCATTAAATGCGATTTAATTCCAAATCAACAAAAAGAAATTAATCGATTTAAAATAAACTAATTCAAATCGTTTTATTAAAAATTTTGTATTTATTAGTTTTAATTAAATTTTAATTTTTTATTTTTATTTCTTTTTATTTCTTTTTATTTTTATTTTTAGTTTTATTTTTGCAATGATATACGGAAAGATTACGGAAATATGTGGGAAAATTACGGGAGGGTTGCAAAATGATTGCAGAAGTATGCGGAAAAGTTACGGAACAGATACAGAGATATCCGGAGAAGTTGCGGGAAGAGAGAAAATATGCAAAGAGACTGCGGAATGATCGTGAAACTATATAACACTCATATTTCGCGCTAAGAACTTCATCTCCGCTGCCACGTAGTGGCAAATTGCAACTGCAATTTTTGAAATTTAAAAAAGATCAAATAAACTTTTCCTTTTAAATTTACGTTTATTAATTTTAATAATTTTAAGAATTAGAGTGGATGCTTATAAATTGAGTACTTTTTCTTAATATTAATTTTTCTTAATATTCTTAACCTTTGAAGTTAAGATAAAATAAGTCTATAGATATGAAAAAAAAATAAAAAATGAAAATATTTTTGAAAACATTTTTGAAACTTCAATCACACCTATGCCAAAATCTTAATTTTAAATAAACATATATAAATGCTGAATTTGAAGTCCATACGATTAAAGATAAAAATTTTCAAAATAACGGTAGATAAATTTTAAAGGAAGGTTGCGGAAGAAGTACAAAGATATATCGAAAAATTGTAGAAAAGTTGCAGAATTGTTGCAGAGTTGCCGAAAGGTTGCGGAAGAAATGAGATATGCGGAAAGATTGTGGAAGAGTTGCGGAATAGTTGCGAAAATATTGCGGAATGACTGCGGAAAGGTTGCGGAATGATTGCGGAAGAGGTGCAAAGATACGCCGAAAGATTGTGAAAGAGTTGTGGAATGGTTGTAGAAAAGTTGTGGAAGAGTTGCAGAAGAGTTGCGGAAGAGGTGTAAAGATATGCAAAAAGATTGTGGAAAGTTGCGGAATGGTTGCGGAATAGTTGCGGAAATGTTGCGAAAGTGTTGCAAAAGAAGTATAAAGATATGCGGAAAGATTGTGGAATAGTTGCGGAATGGTTGCGGAAAGATTGTAGAAGAGTTGCGAAAGAGTTGCGAAAAAGGTGCAAAGATATGCAGAAAGATTGTGGAAGAGTTACGGAATGGTTGCGGAATAGTTGCGGAAATATTGCGGAAGTATTGCGAAAGAGATGCAAAGAGATGCGGAAAGATTGTGATACAATTGCGGAATGATTGTGGAAAGGTTGCGGAATAGCTGCAAAGATATGCGGGAAGATTATGAAAGAGCTGTAGAATGATTGCGGAGATATACGGAAATTGTGAGAAAGTTGCAGAATAATTACAGAGATATGCGGAAAGATTGCGAAAATAAATTATGAAAATAAATTATATAAAATTCATATCTCGCGCGGAGGACTTCATCGCCGCCGCCGCGTAGTGACGAAAATTGCAACCGTAACCTATATAGAGGACGACAATAATAATGACGACGTTTCTTAATAGTAAATTTCTAAGTATCAGACTTTGAATCGTAATATCTCTGCTCATACACGGAAAGGAAAATTAAAAACACTTTTATTATATAATTCGAACCTAAGCTTTCGATTGCGTCTATTTAGAAATTGATCAGTTCAGCCGTTACTGAGATCCGATAATCTTGATAGTCAGCAACTCGTCGGTTCACGTAAAAAGACACGGCCAATCTCGCGCTCGTGAAGCGCTCATATTTGACGACGAGCTACGACCGTGTCTCTCGATAATATCTAAATGAGACATTTCCGAGATATTACGAGTCTAGTTAATATTGTACCATTTATACGTACATACATATATACGAATATACATAATTTACGAACACATAATTTCAATCAAATATAAAGCATAAAAGATCCTTAAAGAAAATTTTAAGTTTAATATAATTACACTGGTTTACTTCGTTTATTTTATAAAAAATTTAATATTTTATATATGAGATTGTTCATATAAATACAAGTATTATAAATATACTTATAAAAATATATTAGTTTTTCATATTTACCACAAAAATGGACTCATTAAAAACTTCTAATTGTATTTAATTGTATTTAAAAATATATACTTATATCTAATTATATATATATAATTATATATATATATATATATATATATAATTTTATATAATTATAATTAATAAATATAATTTTTGTGGTAAATATGAAAAACTATATATATATATATATATATATATATATATATATATATATATATATATATAGTATAGAAAAAATATATATATATAATTAGATATAAGTACATATTTTTAAATACAATTAAATACAATTAGAAGTTTTTAATGGGTCCATTTTTGTGGTAAATATGAAAAACTAATATATTTTTATAAGTATATTTATTTATCATACTTGTATTTATATGAACAATCTCATATATAAAATATTAAATTTTTCATAAAATAAACGAAGTAAACCAGTGTAATTATATTAAACTTAAAATTTTCCTTAAGGATCTTTTATGCTTTATATTTGATTGAAATTATGTGTTCATAAATTATGTATATTCGTATATATGTATGTACGTATAAATGATACAATATTAACTAGATATATATATATATATATATATATATATATATATATATATACCCAAGTAGCAAGATGATGTCATTATGACGATGATAAGATCATTTCTCGACATTCGACAGTGTACTAAATAATGACGTAAAATAAATGTAACATTTGTCACGAAATATTATCGTCATTTATAAATTTCATAAATATATCATCATTTAATTGTCATTTGTAAGTCATTTTTAATGAATAAATAATGAAATAACATTATTAATTAACTTCCTTAATTAATTATAATATAACTGTAATATAATTAACTGTAATATAATTAAATAAGAAAAATATTTCTCATATTTATATAGTTATTAACAAATTCATTAACAAGTAAATTCATTAATAAGTAAATAAAATATATACAACAATTTATAAACATTTTCAAAAGAATAATGATTCTTATTAAACATAACATAGGTTCACGGCTCTATATATATAATTAAATTATCTACAAGAATTACATATGCAATCAAGATTTTAAGATTGAGATTATTTATATAATATAATAATATAGTAACATTTATATAGTAACATTCATTAATCAGATCTATCATATTTTAATCAGAAATCCCGTAATCATTTATTTGGTCATTTCAGTAGTAGGTTTCATCCTAATACCGAGGTTAAGCAGCATCGAGCAGGATCTCCAAATGAATGAGTGATCGACTTTAGAAACATGATATGATAAAAAATGTTTTATCATTTTCTCTCATTTTTTTTCATTTTTTCATTTTTTTTCACTTATTTTCTGTAAAGGTATTAAAACAACACAAGCGCGCGCTACGCGCGCGCGCCTTTTATTATAATAAATAATTCATTAAATAATTAAATTAATAATTATAAAATCAAAATATATCTAAGTATAATGATAATGATAATGATGATCATCATCATCATCATTATCATCATCAATTATTAATTATTTAATTAATTAATTATATTATATTATAAATTTTATTAATTATTAATTAATAAATATAATTATAAATATAATTATTCATTTATTAATAAATAATTATACAGTAATTATAAATTAATAAATAATATTAATAATATTAAATAATATTATTATATAATATTATATTCCTTCTTCTATAAAATAATATTAATAGAAGTAAATAACATTAAAGGTATTAATAATATTTTTTATTATTTAATAAAAAATATTTAAAAAGAACTTTGAGTCCTTCTTTCTCCCTCCTTCTCTCTCTCTCTCCCCTCTCCCACTCCTCTCTCTCTTTCTCTCGCTTGTCTTTTATCTCTTCTTTTGCTTTAAATAAAATGTTTAAATTTATAAATTATAAAAAATTAAAATACATATCTTTTACAAAATATGATGATAAATATAATATACATATATCTCCTTTTTTTAGAAAGAGAATAATACATATATTAAATATATTTTTTTCGGAGCTATATAACAAATCGATTGGTATGCGATCTTGATACTAGTGGTATATAGCGTACTAATGTTTACATCGAATTGTTGTTACTCAAAGAAATTCGGCCTTCCCTGCAAATAATACAATAATATGTCCTCAATCCAGTGATGCCATAACGAGGTCTCGTTTCACCGGTATGGTGAACCGACTCGGTTATGAAGAAGCAGAGCGCATCACATATACATGATTCACGCATGTGTGCGTTATTTCTTACACTGCCGAGCCAGTGAACCGAAACCTTGTTCTGGCATCATTGCTTTAGCTTGCTGTCAGTCATATCTGTGGTCATACAGAAATTCGAGTAAGAAGATTGAAGCTCCGTATGTCGGGTTATACCTTGAAAAGTGTTACATTTATTATAATTAACTATTATTTCACAAGTGTATTAAAACAATCGTAATTATGCGATTGATGATTGCTTCCTCATCATTTTATTTCGCTCATAAAGCTTAAGCTCCTTAAAGCAAGCAGGTTTTTAAATTTTTCTTCATAGAGGAAAATATTTCAAAATTTGCAAAAGTTAGGACGTGTACAAACATTTCTCAAAAAATTAAAAATTTTATAAAAAAGGAACTCTTTCGTCGATCTTCACTAAATTCAATACCAATCACCCTTTAATAATACTCTATTTATGTAAAAAAATTTAATCCGATATCTCAAAATTTGCGGAAGTTAGAGCAACCTGATCCTTTTTTGGAAAAATTCGAAATTTTATAAAAAATAAATCCTTTCACTGATCATAACTAAATTCAATACTAACCATCCTTTAATGATGCTTTATTCATCTAAAAAAATATAACTCGATATCTCAATATTTATGAAAGTTAGAGCAACCTATTTTCTTAAAAATTTTATAAAAAAATTTTATAAAAAATAAACCCCTTCATCGATCCTAGCCAAATTCAATATCAACCATTCTTTAATGATACTCTATCCATGTAAAAAAATTTTGCTCAAAATTTGCAAAAGTTAAAGCAATCACGTTCTTTTGGTGCACATACACATATACGTACACACATACTGACATTTTGTAAAAACATGATTAAGAAAATTAAAATTAAGATTTTTATTAATATAAAAAATTTTTATTAATATAATTAATATTAAGTTACATTTTAAAGATATATATATATATATATATATATATATATATATATATATATTAGGTGTACAAAAAAGTCCTGAGCTTTAGATTTCATACAACCGAAATAACAATTTAAATTTTATATATCTTCCCGCCCTTTTGCGGTTTTAAAGCGTTGACATTTGGCTTTCTAAAATGCCATACGGTTTGGCGTTTGATGCACATAACCTCAAAAATCAGTAGTGTTCACAATGGCAATAACAAAAGAGCATATTCGATTTTCGATCTACTTCGCGTTTCATCTGAAGAAAAATGCTGCTGAAGTCACTGCAATGATTTGTGCTGCATATGGAGAGAACGCTGTAAGTCAAACTACATGTAAAAGATGGTATCAAAAATTTCGCCAAGGAGATTTCAGTCTTAAAGATAAATCGCGTGCTGGACGCCCTCAAAAGATTGAAACGGACGAATTGCAAGCACTGCTGGATATAAACTCTGCGCAAACTGAAAAGGAGCTTACAGAATAGCTTGGCGTTACGCAGCAAATTCCGTACGTTTACATACGGAAAAGGTTCAGAAGGAAGGCAGATGGGTTCCGCATGAATTGTCCGAAGACAACAAAAATCGTCCGCGTGACACTGCACTCACTTTGTTTTCAAAATTCTGGAAAAAAGATTTTCTGCACAAAATCATTACAGGCGATGAAAAGTGGATTCTTTATGATAACCCTAAAAAATCATGGGTTGACCATGGTCAACCTTTGACATCGACGCCAAAGCCCAATATCCATGCCAAGAAGGTTTTGCTCTGTATCTGGTGGGATTGGAAAGGTGTATTGTATTACGAGTTGTTACAACCGGGTGAAACAATCACGGCAGACCGCTACCAACAACAATTGACCAATTTGAGCGATGCATTAGAAGAAAAGAGGCCATTTACTGGCCAAGGACGTCGTAAAGTGATCTTGCTTCATGACAATGCTCGACCACATGTTGCGAAAGCGACTCAGGACCATATCTTTGCGTTAGGCTGGGAACTTCTCCCGCACGCGGCGTATAGCCCAGACATGGCGCCTTCCGATTACTACCTATTCCAGTCGCTGCAGCATCATTTGGCTGATACACATTTCGTGAGATTTGAAGAGATACAAAAATGCATTGATGACTTTATCGCTTCGAAGCCGGTGAGCTTCTATTGTCAAGGAATTCGCAAGCTACTCGAAAGATGGCAAAAGGTCGTTGATGCAAACGGGGAATATTTCGCTGATTAATATTTTTTTGTTTGTTTTTGAATAAAGATTGAATTTTACAAAAAGAAGCTCAGAACTTTTTTGTACACCTAATATATATATATATATATATATATATATATATATATATATATATAAAACGTTTAAAATAAAATAGAGGGAGAATTTCAAGTTTTATAATAATTATAATTGAATTTAATAATCAGAATTAAATTTAATATAAAAAATACAAAAAAATATTTATGACACAATATGAAACAATACATATATTATATAATTTTTATATATTATATAATTTTTCTTCTTTTTTAATTTTAAATAGAATTCTTTTTATTTTATTTCTGTAATAGAAATATATTTAAATTATAGACTTATTGCGAAATAAATAAATATATGATTCTTACTGAATTATTATGATATTAAATCATATCAAGTTAATTATTACTAATGAATAATAAAACGATCAACAAAGTTCGAGATCGTGTATAATTAAATAAGAAAAATTGTGCATTTTCATTGCGCATAACATATATATATTAGATGATTGAAAAAATATACGGTCAGTTTAATTGATTAAGTTGTAAAAAAATTAAAAGTTTAAAAAAATTTTTTTAAATTTAAAAACACTTTTTAAATTCAAAAATTTTTTAAAACTAAAAATATTAAAAATAAAAATTAAAAATTTATTTTTATTGTTACTTGCTTTTTTGTTTTTGTTAATTAATTTATATTTTATTAATTAATTTATATTTATATTTTATTTAAAAAATAATAATTATACATAAATTTAGTTTAATAGATTTTTCAATAAATTATTTATAATTTTTTAATTTTAATGATTTATAATAACTTCTAAACTTCTTAAACAAAAAAACATTAGTATTTAGATAGTCTAATTTACTTCTTGTGACGACTTTGCCTCTTCTACTTTCCTTTTATTTGGTAGATGTATATCTTTCAATAATTCTTTTAATGACATATGTCCTTCTAATCTTTGGATGTCATTTATGTCATTCACAAGCAGATATATCGGATTAACTATAGAATAATAAAAAATATATTAAACTCTAGGAAATTTTTTATGCTGTTTTTTTTTGTAACGTTGTTTTGTTATAAATTTAAAATTTTTTAATTTTTATAATAAGTATAGATATATAGATGTATAGATTATTTGTCATTTGCATTATGTCTGTTATTTTTATTTTATCGCCTTTAATTATACCGATTTCAAAATAATCATCGTAAACAAAATTTATTATATGTATTTCTAATTTATATGTTCCATCTGTAATTGATCCATATCCTATTTTTTTATTCAATTTATTATCATAAATTTCTGCAAAATTTGATTTTACATAAACTTCCAGTACTGCAAAATATAAAATATATGATATTATATTAAAACGTAGATATTATATTAAAACGTATCAAATAAATTATTTAATACACAATACAATCAATTTTATTAATTTAAAAAAATAAAAAAAACAGTTTGAAGCAGAAATTGTTTGATTTGAAAAATCAAGTAATATATTATATATGAAACACATAATTGCATTAATATAAGTATAATCATATAATGTAAAATGTATTATTTAAAAAAAATAAAATTATAAAATAAAACGGAAAGAAGAGAATGTGTGTGTGTGTGGATGTGGGTGTGTGTAATATTTACGTGATACATTTTCTTACCTGAAATAAGAGATATCAATTAAATTTATATTTTTTGATAGCGTCTGATGACAACGAATTCCGTTCGAATTTCGTAATCGATGTTTATAATAAAAACACAGATGAAATTTATTATTTAAAAGTAGAAATATCTTATATGAATTTGCATGCATATCGAGATATATTAGATGCGCGCTTCCTTTCTATATATACAGCGTATCTTAAAATCATAAAATGTTTTTTTAATAGCAGATTTTTTAAGTCCTATTATATAATTAAATAATTATATAATTATATATATTTATGTATATTTATATATATTATAATTAAACTTAGATTTTTTTTAGAAATTATACTACATAATAGAAGGAAATAAATGGCGTGTACGTAGCGCGCGCTTTGTAATGTTCAAGATTATATGATTATAATTATAATACTAATAATATTATATAATTATAATTATATAATAATAATAATTTTAGTTATTAATTATTAGTTATTAATTATCTATTATTTTATATTATTTATTATCTATTTATTTATTTATCTATGTATTTAATGAACATTTATAAATATTAATAAAATTACATATTTAAGATAATAAATGCGATATTATTATTTAATATTATATTCTTTCTCCTTCTTTTCTCCTTCTCTCTCTTTCCCTCCCTCCCTCCCTCCCTCCCTCCCTCTCTCTCTCTCTCCCCTCTCTCTCTCTCTCTCCCCTCTCTCTCTCTCTCCCCTCTCTCTCTCTCTTTCTCTTTCTCTATCTCTCTTGCTCATTCTTTTTCTTTTTTAATTTTAAATAAATCGTCCTTCTTTCTCTTTCTTCTCTCTCTTTCTCTCTTTCTTTTGCTTATTCTTCGTCTCTCCTTTTATTAAATTTTATTAAATAACATTAATAATATTCACTATTATTAATAAAATTAAATAACAAATAATAATAATATTTAGTAATATTTATTAATATTTATTATTTTTAAAATTTTATTATTGTTAAAAATATAAATTTTTAACAATATATTTAGTAATATTGAATAATATTATTATTTATATTATTTATATTATTATTTATTGAATAATATTATTATTTAATATTATATTCTTTCTTTTTTTTCTTCTCTTTTTCTCTTTCTCTCTTTCTCTTTCTCTCTCTTGCTTATTCTTCCTCTTATTTAATTTTCAATAAACCGTTTTTTCTCTTTCTCTCTCTCTCTCTCTCTCTCTCTCTCTCTCTCTTCTTTCTTTTGATTATTCTTTGTCTCTCCTTTAATTTTAAATAAAACATTTTAAAAATTATGAACTATAATAATATAAAATATTTGAAATATTTAATTTGTAATTAAATAATATTAATACCATAATTAAACTTTATTATATTAAATAACATTAATAATATTCATTAATATTAATAAAATTAAGTAATATATGATATTAATAATATTTAATAATATTTTAATTGATATCAATAATATTAATCATGAATTATTATAGAGCCACTACGTTGAAAGTCTGCTAAACCAAGTACGTAGTTGGTAATATAATTAATTGAATTTATTTTATATTAAAAAGACTTTAGCAACTAAGATCCTGCTTGCCGAGGAAATGCCATGTTTCGCGTTGTAGTTTGTTAGTTAATAATATTTATTAATAATATTTATTAATAATATTTAACAATATATTTATGAATATTGAACAATGTTATTACCTAATATTATATTCCTTTCCCTTCTTTTTTCTTCTGTTTTTCTCTTTTCTTCTTTGCCTCTTACTTTCTCCTTTTTTTGCTTTTTCTTCCTTTTCTTTAATTTTAAATAAAGCTTCTTTCTTTTCTCTTTCTCTCTCTCTCTCTCTCTCTCTCTCTCTCTCTCTCTATCTCTTTCTCTCTCTGTCTTTCTTTCTTTCTTTCTCTTTTAAAATTTAATTTAAGTAATATTAACAATATTTAATAGTATTTTTTTCTTCTCTCTCTCTCTCTCTCTCTCTCTCTCTCTCTGTCATATGAGAGGAAAAAAATAAAAGAATGATTAAAAAACCAGAAAGTTAGATATATATTTCCTTATATATATAATTTTTAACGTATCTATTATTTCGTTGATTACCAAGGTAAATTTTTAATGCTTGCCAAGAACGAACTCGCGAAAAAGCAACATAAAGTTGCCCATGGTTAAAAACATCTTTACAAAGATCTAAACTAATTCTATCAAACGTTTGTCTTTGTGATTTGTTAATTGTCATAGCAAAAGCTAATTTTATCGGAAATTGTCTTCTGGAAAAAGTAAAAGGATATATATTTTCGCAATATAATGTTATACGATTGAAAAAAACAATATCTTCTGCTTTGTCACTTGTTAAAATCTTACACTTCAATAAATGATCTGCAAGCTCTATAACCATTAATCTAGTACCATTGCAAAGACCTTCATTGATATTAAGATTTCTAATCAACATAATGATACAATTTGGTCTTAAACGTACTTCATGAGGAGGAAGAGATGGTGGAGATAAACTTTTTACATATTCTGATAATAAAGCTTCATCAATGTCACCATTGTCACCATTTATTGCACTGTCTACACTTGTATAAATTCGTTCATTAGCTATATCTAATAATTCAACAACTTTTTTATTGATTTCTTCAACATCAACATTTCTTGCAGAAAGTATCGCACATTTAGCTGCTTTAATAAACTCTTTTCTTCGTATTAAATCGTATATATTTTCCATGATATCAGCATTAATAGCTACATAACATTAAGGAATTGTATATTATCATTTAAATCATTTAAATATACCATCTCCCATATCCAATATAAACTTTGCAAATTCAATTTTTTTTGGGAGAACTCGCATATTTTGTGTTAAAGAAAATTTTACGAAATGTTTCCAAATAGAACTAAATTTAATAAAAAGATTCACAATTTCACTTCGAGTAGCATGTATTTTAATAGGCAAAAGTTGTTTGAAATCACCATCTAATAAAACAATTTTTCCTCCAAAAGGGACATCATTATTCATAATATCACGCAATGTTCTATTCATAATCTCTAAAGCATATCGTGGTGCCATTGGTGCTTCATCTCAAATATAAATAAAAAAATCAAATTCCTTCAAATTTTGAGCTTCTTTTGATTAGATTTTAATAGCAGATGATGAATCAGCAAATAATAGAACTGATAATTGAAATGTCTTATGAACTGTTTTTCTAGTAGGTAGTAATGTCGCTGCAATGCCCGTAAAAGCCATTGTACACATGCGTTTATTTCTAATTCTAGCTAAATGATAGTTGTATATATAAATGTTTTACTTGATCCACCAAGGCCATCAATATAAAAACAATAATTATTATGATTATTATTATTGTCTAATCTATTTAATAAAAGATCGACTATCTCTTTTGTTATTTAATTGTTTGTATTGTTTGGTGCCTATTTCCATAGCTTCTTCAAGTGTCATGTAATCCTTCTCTCCGTTATTTTCTATTAACTGTTCCATTTATGGATAATCAGCAAAATTTTTACCTTCAGCACGAAACATACTATTAATTTGCGCATAAGCTTTATTTTGTCCTTGTAAAATACCAAAATGTCGAACGTAACCTCAGACATTGCTACTTTAAAATTTTCCCACAACTCTTCAGAATGTAGTGGCTGACAATGTGATAATATACATACAAATAATCTACGAAGTTGTCAAGGCATTATCCATCCAACAGTTTCATTCATAGCTCGTTTCCATTCATCATCATCTTCGATTAAATCTAATACCAAACATGCCACTGAAAATAATTGACAAAATTCTCTATTTACAGTTTTCAAATCATTAAAACTTGTAGCCCTCTTTACTGTGAGTAATAATAATCATAAATGATATAATTCTGTTTGTGCTGGACTAACGGAATATATTCGTCCTACACATTTATAATGACTTTTACGTTTAACCCAACGCAATACTACCATTCTACCATTAATTTCTACCATTAATTTTCTTTTTTTTAAATGTATAATAGCGAGGAATTTCTATATATAAATACTGTCTTGCTTCTTCATTGCATAAGTTCAATGAGAAATGATCCATTAACATAGTAATTGATTTAAAGCAAAACTCATTGCGTCGTCAATGTTTTCATTTTCGATTATAATATTTTGTTCATTAAGAAGATGGACTGGGAAATTATAGCAGCATTATAGCATGACCTTTATCTTTTAATTTTTTATCAAGAATACGCTAACTGACTTCTATAGGTCCAACATAAGCTTAGCTTCGATATAATTATGTATCTCATCATGATCAATAATTACATTTTCTGTTACTGGTTCAATGGTTATAGCAGCAACATCATGTCCTTTATAAATATATTTATACAGATATTTAACTTATTTGATACTTGAAACTATTTCAACATTAATATGACAATTAAATATAATTAATAAAATAGGATAGTATGGAACAACATAATGATTATCAGCTATATATCCGCCAGGACGTTCAAAATTTCTACTATTATTTCATCGACGATAATAAGGATAAGCATCTTCATCCATTCTAGTTTCTTCGAGAAAAGGTTTCGGATAATGTTTTGAACAATGTCCATCTACCAAACACCAATCGCTACAAGGTCCATAAATTATATGTTTCATAATTATATCATGTAAAATACGATTTTCACATGGATCTGGAATTTCAGCCGAAATGTATTTATCAACAATGTGTGGAGTTGTTATTTTAAAATTGTATTTTAAAGTGATCAACATATGAACATGTGACAAACCATGTTTTTGAAATTCAATAACATACACAAACGCTGCTACTTCACCAAAGAATTTTTGCTTAACAATTAAATTAATTAAATAATCTTTTTTAATATTAAAAACACGAGCACAAATGTCAGGTCTATCAGAAGCTTGTTGAGGCAAGAGATTTTCCTCGATTTCACGCATTTTGGATTGCAAGTCATGGTAATGAAAAGACCTGGCTTACCAAATTTACTAACAATTGCCAGTGCATCTTGATAATTTTGTAACATATTACGCGGCGATCCAATAAATGTGGAAGGAAGTACAATCATTTTTCCAATACGGCCATTTAAATTATTCGCCATAGTTTGTATACAATCTTTTAAACCTTGATATGTTTCAGTACGTAATTCTTTTTGATGATTTTTGCAATAATCAATTCTATCTTTTTCAATTTTTATATAACTGTTTACCAGCCACTGCTGAAATAAACGACGTCCTAATAAAAAAACATTAAATTCATCCCGAATACCCATACGATATTTAATATACTGTCCTCTAATTATTCGTCTATCATCTATTTAATTTTGTTAAATAACGATATCCTTGAGTGCCATATGGATAAAACAATGGATATATCCATTGTTCAATTTGAATCCATAATACTAACTTTTTGTTAAATTTTAGTATTTCTATTACGTATTGTAACGTATGATTCTGAAATTTCTCCATTAGCAGTTGTATAAAAAAACAGCAGCTACTTCATAGTTTTTAGTTCTCTGAGCATTATATCGACGTCGATCCATACCTGGCCTTAAAGTAAATAATAATTGTAATTCCGGTAATATTAGGTGTACAAAAAAGTTCTGAGCTTTTTTTTGTAAAATTCAATCTTTATTCAAAAACAAACAAAAAAATATTAATCAGCGAAATATTCCCCGTTTGCATCAACGACCTTTTGCCATCTTTCGGGTAGCTTGCGAATTCCTTGACGATAGAAGCTCACCGGCTTCGAAGCGATAAAGTCATCAATGCATTTTCGTATCTCTTCAAATCTCACGAAATGTGTATCAGCCAAATGATGCTGCAGCGACCGGAATAGGTAGTAATCGGAAGGCGCCATGTCTGGGCTATACGCCGCGTGCGGGAGAAGTTCCCAGCCTAACGCAAAGATATGATCCTGAGATCGCTTTCGCAACATGTGGTCGAGCATTGTCATGAAGCAAGATCACTTTACGACGTCCTTGGCCAGTAAATGGCCTCTTTTCTTCTAATGCATCGCTCAAATTGGTCAATTGTTGTTGTCTGTAGTGGTCTGTGATTGTTTCACCCGGTTGTAACAACTCGTAATACAACACACCTTTCCAATCCCACCAGATACAGAGCAAAACCTTCTTAACGTGAATATTGGGCTTTGGCGCCGATGTCGAAGGTTGACCAGGGTCAACCCATGATTTTCTACGTTTAGGGTTATTAAAGAATCCAGTTTTCATCGCCTGTAATGATTTTGTGCAGAAAATCTTTTTTCCGGAACTTTAAAAGCAAAGTGAGTGCAGTGTCATTGCGCCGACGATTTTCGTTGTCTTCGGACAATTCATGCAGAACCCATCTGCCTTCCTTCTGAACCTTTCCCATCGTATGTAAACGTACGGAAATGGTTTGCTGCGTAACGCCAAACTGTTCTGCAAGCTCCTTTTCAGTTTGCGCAGAGTTTATATCCAGCAGTGCTTGCAATTCGTCCGTTTCAATTTTTTGAAGGCGTCCAGCACGTGGTTCATCTTTAAGACTGAAATCTCCTTGGCGAAATTTTTTATACCATCTTTTACATGTAGTTTGACTTACAGCATTCTCTCCATATGCAGCACAAATCATTGCAGTGGCTTCAGCAGCATTTTTCTTCAGATGAAACGCGAAGTGGATGTAAAATCGAATATGCTCTTTTGTTATTGCCATCGTGAACACTACTGATTTTTGAAGTTATGTGCATCAAACGCCAAACCGTATGGCATTTTAGAAGGCCAAATGTCAACGCTTTAAAACCGCAAAAGGGCGGGAAGATATATAAAATTTAAATTGTTATTTCGGTTGTATGAAATCTAAAGCTCAGAACTTTTTTGTACACCTAATAAATAAAGGCAAGATTTACTGTTTAATACGACAATTATAATTCGCAATAAACGGAAGAAATTAAAATTAAAATCCTATACTTAATTCTAATTCGCACAACCATATAACCTAATCGCACTTACAATTTGCAATGAACGCAAGAAATTAAAACTAAAATTCTACATTTAATTCTAGTCGCACAAATTTGTCGCATAACTTGTTCACATATACGCGCTGACAAATATTTTTATTCTTGTGATATTTTATTTTTTTTCATTCTTATTTTTTTCATTCAGTGAAAATTTTATATATATATATATATATATATATATATATATATATATATATATATACGGGGGTAGTCTGAAAAGTTTTGACCCTTAACATGAAGATGACGTTACTCGTCAAAACCATTCTAGTACTACAATAGTATATGCTTTGAAAGACTTTTGTGAAAATTTCAGCCATTTTGGACGCTCAGTTGTTGTTTGACAGTCGTGTCAGTCGATGTCAGTGTTTTTGTAAAAATGGAAAAAAATTGAATATCGTGCCGTGATTAAATTCTTACATTTGAAAGGCAATATGCCTGCGAAAATTAAAATCGAGTTGGACGCTGTTTACGGAGACTCTGCCCCATTATTTGCCACCGTAAAAAAATGGGCAGCTGAATTTAAACGTGGTCGTACCAGCTTGGCTGATGATAAGCGTTCGGGACGGCCAAAAACTGCGACCACCGCTGATAGCATCGAAAATGTTTACCAAATGGTATTGGACGACCGTCGAATCAAAGTTAGAGAGATAGCAGAGGCTATGGGCATATCGAAAGAACGCGTTTGTCATATATTGACTGAAGAATTGGATATGCGCAAGCTATCCGCGCGTTGGGTGCCGCGCTTGCTCACTTTGGACCAAAAACGAATTCGAATGAACATTTTCAAGACCCTGTTGGAGCGGTTCAAGCGAAACGAGTCAGATTTTTTGCGTCGATTCATAACTGTAGATGAAACTTGGATCCACCACTACACTCCAGAGACAAAAGAACAGTCAAAACAGTGGACTGCAAAGGGTGAACCTGCTCCGAAAAAGGTGAAGACGCTTCCATCAGCTAGGAAGGTAATGGCGATTGTTTTTTGGGATAATCACGGAATTATGTGTATCGACTATCTTGAAAAAGGTAAAACAATAACGGGAGCATATTACGCATCATTACTTGATAAGCTGAAGGCAGAAATTGCAAAAAAAACGGCCGCATTTGAAGAAGAAGAAGAAAGTGCTGTTCCATCAAGACAACGCACCTGCTCACACTTCGGCGGTCGCCATGGTCACAATTCACGAACTGTACTTCGAATTGGTTGACCACCCACCGTATTCACCAGATCCGTATCCTCAGCGACTTTTTCCTGTTTCCTAAGCTTAAAGTTTCGCTTGGAGGATAGAGATTTTCATCGAACGAGGAGGTCATCGCATACATAAACGTCTATTTTGCGGAGCAAGACGCCAACTACTATTTGGAGGGGTTAAAGAGGTTAGAGTATCGATGGGAAAAGTATCGACTTAAAAGGAGATTATGTTGAAAAATAAAACTATATTTGACCGAAAAAATACTTGTTTTTATGTTAGGCTCAAAATTTTTCAAACTACCCTCGTATATTCATGTTCTTTTTATATTTAAAGATCTGAGCAGCGTCAAATGTTCTTACATAAAAACTTTTTTTATGTAAATAAAATTTTATCATTTATTTTGTATTGTTATTCTTTGTGATAAAAACTTAGATTGAGCTTAGATTGAGATAAAGCAATTTTGTTATATAATAATATTTTAAAGCTGTGCAGAATTGAGACGCCATTCGCTGGAACGACCCTTGATTGAGAATCCGACTGGGTGATAGAATGACGAGACTTTTTGAGACAGATCACACACAATTTAATGAGTCAGCGTTTACAGTGAAATGTACAGATTATAGAGTTCGATAGTTGCACACTTTGAGAAGATAGAGCAGATATTCGCTAGGTAGATCGCATGCACTGATTTAAATGGTTCGAATTGCGCGATGAGAGAATGGTCGCAAGCTCTTGCACCTTGATCGAACGTAACGAATGACTACGTACTGCTTCGTAAGAGCTCTTCTCAAGTTGAGACACGTGCACTGAGAATTCGCTTTTTGAGAATGCTCGCAGTAAATATTCTTGTCGAGTCCGAAAGCACTAGAATCTCGATGTGATGAGAGAGAATGTGAACAAAGAATTCGTCACGATTCAAACTGCTTCGCCGAAAAGTCTCTCGCAACGACGATTAAAACGTAACGTTATTACGAGACGAGTGAAATGACAAGTTTAAATTATAACACGAGCTTAACTAACGAATATAACAAGAGCGATAGAGAACCACAAGAGCACTGATTGACGACAAGAGCAGGGTATCCCTTCTATGGAGGATTATGGTCGACTGACTGAGAATTTTTGTAATGAGAGCTTTTCAAGAAGCTTGCAGGATCATTCGATTTCGTCCTATCAACGATTAATACGATGAATCATGTGATTTTCGGCCAATCGATGGCTTACACATACGTTCCGTCGATTGCGAAACAACGCCGCCCTCGAAGAATGGCTGATAAGCATAATTACTTCCGCGTGGTAGGTATCGACGGGCTACCTGGCGCTATCGATCGGGTGATTTAAGATAATCGATCGCCGCGGGTCGTCACGTGCACTTCGCGTGTTCCGTGTCAAGCATTTAGGTGCGATTTACTTATAGCAATTTCGAACATACCGCCCGTCTCGGATTTTACATCCGAAATTACATCAAGCCGCCCGCCATGCCAGGAATAATGATAAGGCAGTGACATTGATTCCTAATGAGTTACAATTTATTTGAGGTATCTTATTTTCAGTTTTCGGAGATGTCGATGAGCAAGAAACTAAGTTTAATAATTGATCGTTTGAACACTGAACACACCGTTTTAACGGTGATGATGCGAATTAGTCCGTCTGCCAGGGTGGCATTCTATGATTTTTCCGAACTTCCATTGACATGGAGGAGCGAGCGGATTTTGCAACAATGCTACTTTCGCAAAATTTTGTACAGTTCGCCATTTCGGTCATTGATGTAGAGTTTGTAAATAGTCGTTAGATCATTTTCGCCAAAAGACAGATTGTAATCGCTGAATCAGTTGCCATCGAGATAGAAGCGTTTCCTTTTCGTCAAGAAGCGTCGGAGACGGTATGTTTGTCAACGCGGTGCCGATCAGGAAGTGAGCAGATGTTAAAGCAGAATAGTCTTCATAATTCGAAAACAGAGCAAGAGAACGTGAATTTAAGCAGGCTTCTATTTTGCAAAGCAACGTGATCATTTCTTTTAAAAGTGAGCGTGTAATTTCCCACAATCCATTTCAAATGGAATTTGACACTACGCATTCCGACCTCCCACAATCCTCCGAAATGAGGAGCTGACGGGGGAGTAAACTTCCATTGTACTGATTTGAAGCTAACTTGTTAAGTACGCGAGGATCGGATTGAGTGGCCTTCCACATGCTCCGAAGCTCCTGATCGGCTCCTCGAAAGTTTTTCGCATTATCTAAATATAGGCATGATGGAATGCCTCGGCGAGCGCAGAATCGACTATATGCGGCTAAGAACGCATCCATAGAATAGTCGCTGACGAGCTCTAAATGAATAAATCGGACAGTCATGCAAATTAAGAGTGCAATGTACGCTTTTCGAGCCTTATATCTTCGTCCCGCGGCGGGATGGACGAGAATGAATCCGGCATAATCCACTCCGCAATGCAAGAATGCACTCTTCCGAACGCGCATATCGGGCAGATCTTCCATAAGTTCATGCGACTTATCAGTCTCGCGCGCACATCTTACGCACATATGTATGATGGATTTAACCATTTGACGAGCGCGGAGAATCCAAAATTCATCGCGAAGGACACGCAAGGTGACCTGTGTATCTGCATAAAGAGTTCGGAGATGAGCGTGCTGAATTAAAAGTGAGAGTAGAGAATGTCGCCCGAGAATAATCGAGTATTTTGCCTCCGGGAACTCCAAATGATGGAGTCGTCCTCCTCGAATCAAACCGTATTGGTCGAGAAAGGGATTAAGATTTAAGAGCTTACTGTTATTTGCGATTCGACCTTTCGCTTTTAGTTTTTGGATGTTACGAGGAAAAGTATGAGATTGCATGTATCGACACCAAAAACGTTTGGCGTTGGTTACTTCGGATTGATAACACTTTTGGAGTCGGAGCATAGAGAGAATCCGGAGAAGAGACAGAATGCTTAAGTGTTTTCGCCTTAAGCCTATCGATAAAGCGAAGAATATATGCTGTAACGCGAATTAATTTTGGCCACAATGAAAATCGTTGAGCGAGATCCCATTCATTTTGCGTCAATTACAAAACTGACAACATGAGACTTGGCCTCGAGCGAAAAATTCAGAGGAAGAGTAACATCAATTTGAAGCCAATGAATATTCGGTAATTTAAGCCATTCTGAACCTTGCTACCAGTCGGACTTATGGTGTGTGTGTGTGTGTGTGTGTGTGTGTGTGTGTGTATGTGCTGTGTGTGTGTGTGTGTGTGTGTGTGTGTGTGTGTGTGTGTGTGTGTGTGTGTGTGTGTGTGTGTGTGTGTGTGTGTGTGTGTGTGTGTGTGTGTGTGTGTGTGTGTGTGTGTGTGTGTGTGTGTGTGTGTGTGTGTGTGTGTGTGTGTGTGTGTGTGTGTGTGTGTTACTATTAAGAAATACATAAGAAAGAAAATAAGAGAAAATAAATTAATGTTATACGGTAAAAGTATAATTTAATACAGTAAATGTGTATGTGCGTGTTTTAATGCGATCCGGACGCGCAAAGTTTTTGTATGTCTGTTTGATTTTAAGATCGCTTTATATTTCTAATAATATGTATTATTATCTAAATATATTGCTCTATTTAAGATATATAGCAGAATGCGTGGCAGAATAGTACAATTATATATATCGTGCAATATTGAAACTGTTTTGGAATTCTGATAGTTATTAGTTAGAAAAACATATGTTCAGTGTTTAATACGTTTAATGAAACATTATTGTTATATCATCAAATCTTTTATAGATATAATTATTAGGTCTTATTTTTCGAAATTTTGAAATATAATAATTTATATAACTTGGCGCCAATTATTGATATTAAATCTTTTATACAAATGTATACATGTATTATTAAAGAAATATATCACTTAGATTGGATACATAGCATTTTAATTAAGTTAGGTGATGCAATTTCATGATATCATTATTTTTTAAAAAGAATTAGAACTACTGTCATTTGAACAAGAAGGTTTTAATGGGAATATAAAGATACATATCACATGGATTTTATTTTTTAAAAGCAATTGTATATTGAACTTTTGAGATAACGTAACTATATGTGACGTCAGGAGAGCCAACGGGTAAAATTTTTCCATCTCCTTTTATCCCACCTGCGCAGAAGCGCCACTATTCCAGCCGCTAAAGTTGGCAATAATCGGCTCTCCTGCCGTCAACATACCGCGTGATGCGCCTTACCGCCAGTAAATATACACTATAATAAATATAAGTATTATAATAATATAGGCAATCCCATAGGTTGCAAATTATTAGATAACCGACAATAGTAAGCATTTTTCCTAAAATAAGTAATAAAATTGAATAATAATAAATAAAATGATAAATAACAATAAAAAATCATGCTAACAATAAATCTAACTAATTGTAAAATTATTACTATAATAAGGCTCGCGTTGCTGTTGCGCGCATCATCTCCAGTCAGCCGCGCGCTGATTGGCCGACCAACAACCATTACAGATATGTACGTCTAGTCTAGTTCTATAGTCTATGACCGTCGCGAGCGCCACGTGCGTTGGCGTACCCATGCCATCCGCCATCTTGCGCCACGTGCGTTGGCGTACCCACGCTACCACCATGTTGCGCAACAGCACCGCCGCAGGCACGCGTTACAACGCGCGGCCATACTCGTTCACTCTTGTGCGCGTCGTCAACTAGTGAACACCGCGCGAGCGTCGTCTCGTTCAAGTATAAGTGTGTTTCAACATCTAGACTTAGTTCAAATTGTTTCAATCTCTAGATTTAGTTCAAATCGTTTCAATCTCTAGTTTTAGTTCAAATCCTATTAATAGATCAAATTCTAGTTTGATATATATAGTGTTAATATTCCGTGAGTGTAAATTCAGTGAATATCTAAATACATCGATTTCTATTTAACGCCACGTGTCCTTCATTATTTCATTCCTTGTCTCCGAGATAAGGTAAGGAAGAATCGCGCGGGTCGTAACAACGCACTTCGGCGACTCGAATACGGCCTACACGTGGCCGCGATTTACGACCACAACGCGATCATCGGCGAAGAAGTGATTTACGACGGCGAGTACGAACTCCTCGTGCATGATCGCCTCTGGAGCGCCTTGCCAGCCCCATCCGTGCCCGTAGCGGCTTACCAGGGAAGCAGTTTTGGACCACGCATCTCCCTGGAAGAGTATCTGCGCAGAGCAACCACAGAAAGGTAGGTAAGAATCATACATCGAGTTTTATTCCCGGTTGCTTTCGCGTTTCCCATCGGGCATACGTTTACATCAGTGAAATATAGAGTATAAAGAAATTAGATGTGAACGAATATAAGAGTACTCGTCGCGCTCAGGATTCTTTCGGGCTGCGTCATTCGCTTTGTTCGCGTCGACCGACCGCCGCATAGTTGCATCACTCGACCGGAAGGGTTTTACGACCGACCCTTTTTTTTGCCTCCCTTGCCACTTTCCCCTAAGGCATGTAGGGTTTTGAGCCGCTTTATCGTTGCGCACGGAAATATTCCAGTTTCGAAATACCATTTTAACGTTGAATATTCGCCGCGTAATGCTAACACCCGTTATTTGACGTGATGTGCCCGCCTTGTTTTCTCGAGCCACGAGATTCGCGCACTCACCCGGGCGCCGTATACAGATATCGTAGGAGTACGGTGCGTTGCCTTACCACGTTTGGATATCGACGCGTAGACGACGCCATCGCCAAATCGTTCCCTAACAGTGCCGAATATCTTTGCTTTCGATGCAAGGAAGAAATACCCGATGGGACTCTTACGTATCGTCTTGAACTGGCCCACGCGTTCCAGTTTGGGTATACTTCCGCCCGGGATCACTGTGATTGCTGCCGTACCAGCCTTGTAATAGTCCACGACATTGAGCTTTGCCCTGACTGCACCGAGGTTTTTATCGTATCTCTAGAAGTGCTCAGGGAATTAGGTAACGTCATAGAGAACATCTGCGGACGATATTACCTTGACGAGACAAATCCCGCTTCCAACGGCATTTTATCGCGTCGGCTAACCAATTTCTCCGTTTCACTGATCCGCTCACAGTCAAATAATCACTCGACATCTGGTTAAACGCAAGGTCAGCCATGTAATTTGCTGAAATTCCTCGAGAGCGTTTTCAATAATTTGCCGCTGAGATTATCGGTGGGGTCCCCGCGGTTTTGACGTAACATATAACTATAACTTGGCTACTTTTTGATGTTAAATCTTTTATACAAATATTACATACATATTATTACAGGTGAGTATTATATATTATTTGAACATCAGTAAGATGACATAATTTTGTAATATAATATTTGGATCTTTGGTGCAAAGATATGTACTTGAGTTTTTACATATACACTGCACGTAAACTTGTAATAATCTTTCACATACATACTGTGTTACACTTGGCGATTTTTTTTACTTTTTTATAAAAAGTAAGTTTGTTGTGATATCATTTATTTTGTTGTGTTAAGCATTTTATAAACAGTATATATATTTTAATTTTTTGCCACATGATTATATTATAATATGATGATAAATTCTGTACAACTGTATATGTCGGTGCTACATAAAAAAAAAATGGAAAAACTGTAAAAGCTTCTGCAAATAAAAATAAGGTATAAATAAAATTAACAGACATTAAATTGACAGACATTATAAAAGATGACACATTTCTTTACTATAATAATTCTTTACTATAAATTATGATTGCCCTTAATAAATTTATATATAATATAGAAATAACTTATTTATATATAATATAGAAATAACTTATATGCAATGAAATATAAGCAAATTTAGTTTAAAGTAAACTTTTGTACAAAAATTATTTATGAAAATTTGAAAATATATTATGTAAAATCTGCATCTATATTTTCATATTATGCTGTTTATTATATATTTTTATTTAAATCTTTTTGTAAGAATAATATATAAATATTAGTACCTTTGGGCCATTGCTTTTTCTTGTGCATCATCAATTTCAATCCAAGATTTTCCTTCTCTACATATACGTAATAACCTTTCTCAATATCTGTACCATGAAATATAGCATTTATTATACTTTACTACTCTTTATACTGCTGTTTAGCTATTAATATTTAAGTTATATTTTTAGTTATTTGGTATAGTACATAAATTAAATTTCTGTGGTATCTTTATTAATTTATTTTTCTATAATGCAAACATAGTTAGATAAATAACAAGTACTTTTTTTGTCGACCTTAATTTATTTTTAAATAGTATATTATTTTTTCCACACCATTCACATAATTTGTCATATAACTGACACCAATGTGAATATATAACGGTCCGTCCTCGTCTACGTTATCGTTCGAGTTTGGGTGCGCGGACGTGCTCGTCGGTTGCCAGGTTCGGTAATTAATAACAATGTATAACTCAGTTGTTTGGTAAAAAGGATATTTATTTGTATCAAACCAGGTGGATACACAGCGGTGCGGGTTCGCCTGGGCGCGTTTGCTGACGGGCGTGATGTACGGCTGGCCGCGAGTCCTTGGTGCGTACGTGATGTGTACGGAATGCGCGACGCGTGCGTCGGGACGAGAGATTAGCTCATGTCGGGGCCTACGGACCGCGCCGGCGTGCGATTGGTCGAACGGTGATTCGGCGTTAGCGTCGACGGTGCGTGCCGCGTTACTCGATATTTCAGCGTGGTCGGTGGGTATTCGAATGTTAGGAACGAGAATGCTCGCTCCGCTTCGTGAACTTTGCACGAGATACAAGTATGCTTGTCGAGGACCGAGAATACTCCGTCCCGTGTGCTCGTGTACTGGCGAGATGGATGAGACAGAATGCTCCGTCTCGGAGTGGAAGATAGATAGGAACGAGTGACAAGTTTGCTTGTCGAGGACTGAGAATACTCCGTCCCAGTTTGCTCGTAACGTTGTTAAGGAAGCGTTGAGACTGAGAATGCTCTGTCTCGAGGGAAGCGAGAGTCAAGTATGTTTGGTGGAGACTGAGAATACTCTGTCCCGTTTTCTCACTTTGTGCGGATCTAGGATGCTGAATGTCGAGTATACTCGGCGGAGATCAGGAATGCCTGTTCTCGATTTCCCGGTTTTTCGGTCGGAGATGCGGACAGGTCGGAGGATTGGATCGGTCTGATCCTTTATCCGGATTCGGCCGGGTTTATATATCCTGCCGTATTTATTATTTGTTACTAACAATTTAGCAACAAACGGCGCGCGGGTCATCGGCGGTGTTCGGTACGCACGTAATGAGTGCGTGCTCAGTTGCGTGCGCAACGGTCGGTATGTTCGGTAATGCGCGCGTCGGTCGGCGGGAACGGGCGCGCGGTCGCACTTACAACTAGAAACGATGCGCGGGAGGCGTATCGTTACAATATTATTAATTAATTTATGATTATTATATAATTATTTGTTACTTATTACTTAATAATTGAATTATTACATTTATAATTAATTAATTATTAAAAATTGTAATTAATTAATAAATGAAATATTAAATAATTGATAATGATGATTATTATGCTTATGATTAGGATGATTATTTTGATGATGATTAAAAGAGAAATTATTAAGAGAAATAAATTTTTTGAGAATTAAAGTTATATAGTATTAGTCTTGAATAATTTTATATTTGTTGGTGTAATTAATTTATTAATTATTTTTAATATATTTAAAATAAAATGCCAAGACGTAGAATTGAATGTACTTTAGAAGAAGAAGAAGAATTACAACGTCAACGTCGTGAAAGGAATGTAGAAAATCAGCGTCGTCATCGTGAGCGTTGCGAAAGCAATCGCTAATAATAGTAACATAAATTCTATGAATGTTGCATCACTTTATCAAAATTGTGCAGAAAGTCAATCTCATTATCGATCACGGCAGAAAAATCAGCCTCGTTTAAATAATAATAATACAATGTTAATTAATAATATTATTGAATATTATATTGATTCTATGGACGTGTCTTGTGTTCATTGCAATGCAAAATTTTGCATCTGAAAGAATATCTAATAGAGGAAATTCTTTTCACGATTGCTGTAATCATGGCGCAGTGTATTTGGAACCATTACCTGAACTTCCTCAATTTCATAGTTTATTCGATGGTAGTCATGTAAAATCTAATAATTTTTTTCAATATATTCGTAGTTATAATAATTCGTTTTCATTTGCATCATTTAACGCTAATTTAATTAACTTTCAAGACGACCTGATCCATATTGTTTCAAAATACAAGAGCAAATTTATTATCAAATTAATACAGCACTATATGCTGTACAAAATGAAAGTCCTACTTATGGTCAACTTTTTATTGTTGATTCAAATGAAGCGATAGATCATCGTCTTAATCAAAATTCATATTTAGATTTTGAAATTGTACAAAATCTTGAACATATAATGCGGGAAATTAATGTATTTGCTCAATCTTATCAAATGATGGATGAGGAATTAGAAAATCAACGGCGTTTAGAAATGGAATCTGATGAATTATTAGGGGCACAAAAAAGTTCTGAGCTTTAGATTTCATACAACCGAAATAACAATTTAAATTTTATATATCTTTCCGCCCTTTTGCGGTTTTAAAGTGTTGTCATTTGGCCTTCTAAAATGCCATACGGTTTGGCGTTTGATGCACATAACTTCAAAAATCAGTAGTGTTCACGATGGCAATAACAAAAGAGCATATTCGATTTTACATCCACTTCGCGTTTCATCTGAAGAAAAATGCTGCTGAAGCCACTGCAATGATTTGTGCTGCATATGGAGAGAACGCTGTAAGTCAAACTACATGTAAAAGATGGTATAAAAAATTTCGCCAAGGAGATTTCAGTCTTAAAGATGAACCACGTGCTGGACGCCTTCAAAAAATTGAAACGGACGAATTGCAAGCACTGCTGGATATAAACTCTGCGCAAACTGAAAAGGAGCTTGCAGAACAGTTTGGCGTTACGCAGCAAACCATTTCCGTACGTTTACATACGATGGGAAAGGTTCAGAAGGAAGGCAGATGGATTCTGCATGAATTGTCCGAAGACAACGAAAATCGTCGGCGCAATGACACTGCACTCACTTTGCTTTTAAAGTTCCGGAAAAAAGATTTTCTGCACAAAATCATTACAGGCGATGAAAATTGGATTCTTTAATAACCCTAAACGTAGAAAATCATGGGTTGACCCTGGTCAACCTTCGACATCGGCGCCAAAGCCCAATATTCACGTTAAGAAGGTTTTGCTCTGTATCTGGTGGGATTGGAAAGGTGTGTTGTATTACGAGTTGTTACAACCGGGTGAAACAATCACAGACCACTACCAACAACAATTGACCAATTTGAGCGATGCATTAGAAGAAAAGAGGCCATTTACTGGCCAAGGACGTCGTAAAGTGATCTTGCTTCATGACAATGCTCGACCACATGTTGCGAAAGCGATCTCAGGATCATATCTTTGCGTTAGGCTGGGAACTTCTCCCGCACGCGGCGTATAGCCCAGACATGGCGCCTTCCGATTACTACCTATTCCGGTCGCTGCAGCATCATTTGGCTAATACACATTTCGTGAGATTTGAAGAGATACGAAAATGCATTGATGACTTTATCGCTTCGAAGCCGGTGAGCTTCTATCGTCAAGGAATTCGCAAGCTACCCGAAAGATGGCAAAAGGCCGTTGATGCAAACGGGGAATATTTCGCTGATTAATATTTTTTTGTTTGTTTTTGAATAAAGATTGAATTTTACAAAAAAAAGCTCAGAACTTTTTTGTACACCTAATATAACCTTTAGATAATTTCATTATTAGTTTTACATTTTCATTATTTTCCTTATTCGGTCGAGCAGCGCCAAGTGTTTTTACATAATAATATTTTTTATTTAAATAAAATTTTATCATTTATTTTGTACTGTTACTCTTTAATTCTTTGGGATAAAAACTTAAATGAAGCAATTTTATATAATAATATTTATAATAATATTGTTATATAATAATATTTTAAAGCTAAACAATTACTACCACTTGGATTAAAAAGAAGAGTCTTGAATGGATAAAAAGATATACATATAATTTGGTTTTTATTATTTTTAAATTAAAGATATTACCGCTTGGATTTTATTTATTTAAAAATAGTGGTATATCAAATCTTTTATACAAATGAAATATATAATTTGAAATATATGAACAAATGAAATATATACTTTGAAATATATAATATATATATATTATATATATGAAATATATAATGGACTTGTCGCTTAATATTTATAAGACTATAACTTGGCGTCAGTTATTGATATCAAATCTTTTATATAAATAATAATAATGACGTTTCTTAAAATAAAAATTTACGAATCGGACTTGTGTAGCAATATCTCCGCTCGTAGGCATGTTCTTTTACTTGACACTCTTTTTTACCTTTTTTAAAAAGATAATTTTGTAATGTGTAGTTTATACGTACGTATAAACACATATATGTATGTATATATATATATATATATATATGTATATACGTACGTGTGTACGTATGTACGTATGTACAGTCTGTTCCACAAAAGTGTACGAGCTGTTTTTCCTAAACAAGCACAGAATTGTTAAAAATTTGATTTGAATTTATTAATAAATTCAATAAACTAAAATGCGTTTACTTAGTAAGTTGTCCAATCTCTTTTATTATCGAGTATGACCTGGCAGTAGGGCATACTTTCCACCATTGAGATTTTCAACCATTGTCTCAGGAAAAGCTCTCCAGATTACCCGTATATGACGAACGAGCTTTAAATTAAAAACATTATTTTTCTTGAGTTTGATCTTCATGATTACCCCGCTGGAATTGGCATCAGGCGACTGGGCAGGCCAATCTATTGTTGTGATCATTTTCACGTTTTCCATTTCGTACATTTTCGATTTTGGGTCACTTTTTGCTTGTACTTCGATAACAAAGGAGATTGGACAACTTACTAAGTAAACGCATTTTAATTTATTAAATTTATTAACAGATTCAAATTAAATTTTTAACAATTCTGTGTTTTTTTTTTAGAAAAAACAGCGTACGCTCTTGGAACAGACTGTACGTATGTATGTACGTATGTATATACGTATGTACGTAAGTAGGGCTAATACACCGATTCTAAAGCAGGAGCTTCCCTCCTGGGGGGAACGGTAAGTGCAGGGGGAGAGAGGGAAAAGCCAGGGACGGCGGTCCTTTGAAATATGCCGCAAGGGAGTAGATAAGATAGTAGAATCCGACAGCTACAAACAAATGGCGATATGGATGATATTAAGATGATATTAAGATGAAGTTATAAACAAATAGATAAGACAAATGATGACTCGAAGGACATGACGTCACAAAGCGCGGGGCAAGGACATCATAGGAGCCCGCCGCCACCTCCCGTCACCAACACCCTCCACCGCCGCCGCCTGCGTCCACACCTGCCGCCACCGTCGAGTAACAATAAAAAAAAATAAAAAAGAAAAAAATAAAATAAAAAATAAAAAAAATAAAAAAGACGCATCAGTAGAAGTTGTAGCAGAGTAATCCAAAAAAGAAATATTACTTAAAATACACATGAAAAAATGTTTAATAATTCAAGAAAATGTCATTTAAAATACATACAAAGAAATATTTATTAATCCAAAAAAAGAAATGTCACTTATAAACACAATTAAAATAAACACAAAAGAAAAAAATAATTTTTGTGGCCTCCCCCCCCAGATTACCCCCGCGGATTACATCTAGTGGTGAGGATTTCCTCCACATTCTCGAAATTATATTGCGCCGGAACTTCATTCTTTGGAATTTTCTTCCTTCTCCTTCTCCTCGTATTCCACCAAAGCCATGCAACTGATGAGTTTAGTACAATTCTATTGATCATGGTAATTGCACGATATCGGCGTTCGGATTGTTGTGCCACTCCGGGCGCCCAAAGGGAGAGAGGGCGGAAGAGGGAGAAGGGGAGCTACAACTCCACTCCAATTTTAAAATAAAACACTTTATTTAATTGATTTGGATGTTCGTTATTTATGAGTTACCCGCAAACGATTGCGCTTCCTTAATATCTATGCGTCGTCACTTGCGCGCCTGAGCCTCTGAGCTGAGCGCCGCTTGATTACTCTCGTCGCTTTTATCAGTCCGCTATTACGCGGCCTCGGCGCGTCCTCGTGTTGAAACGTTGTTTGGTACGTCAGCGTTTCGACACAGTTATTAAAGTCAGCGTCTCCGAATTGTACATCAATTTGTTGCAATTGGCGAGGGCGCGCATTATTCTATTATTTTAATTACTTATTTTAATTTCTTATTTAATAATTCTCAGATTAAGAATCCTTGGGATTCTGACTGATCAGCGATGTTACGAGATCGGTTTGTATCATTGAGATTGCGTAACAGGATCATTGGGACATAATCGACCTACGGTTTCTCCGCATAGATCATGAATATATCATCGTTATAATCTGTGCGGATGATATTTAGCCATATATGTATAAAAGCAAAGCACTTCTGAATCGCAGGATTGTTAAGAAATTTTTCAAAATCGCTATCGTCATCATCGTTGGTTTACGGGCACCTCATCATTGTCTCGGGCGACTTTTCGCGCACAGGCGATTCTTCGCGCACAAAATTATTGTTGGGTGGTATCATTGCGAAGACGTTTTAACGACTGCCGCCACAAGACATTGCATGAGATGAAACGTTTAGAAAACAAAGATAAAAAAATATACACCTGTTACGTCAAAACCGCGGGGACTGCTCCGATAATCTCAGCGGTAAATTATTGAAAACGCTCTCGAGGAATTTCGGCAAATTACACGGCCGACCTTGCGTTTAATCAGATGTCGGGTGATTGTTTGACTGTAAGCGAATCAGTGCAACAGAGAAATTGGTTAGCCGGCGCGATAAAATGCCGTCGGGAGCGGGATTCGTCTCGTCGAGGTAATATCGTCCGCAGATGTTCTCAATGGCTTTACCTAACTCCCTGAGCACTTCTAGGGACACGGTGAAAACCTCGGTGCATTCAGGGCAAAGCTCAATGTCGCGGACTATTACTAGACTGGTACGGCAGCAATCGCAATGATCCCGGGCGGAAGTATATCCAAACTGAAACGCATGGGTCAATTCAAGACGATACGTAAGAGTCCCCTCCGGTATTTCTTCCTTGCATCGAAAGCAAAGATATTCGGCACTATTAGGGAGTGACTCGGCGATAGCGTCGTCTACGCGTCGATACCCAAACGTGGTAAGGCAACGCACCGTACTCCTACGATATCTATATACGGCGCCTGGGTGAGTGCGCGAATTTCGTGGCTCGAGGAAACAAGGCGGGCACATTACGTCGAATAACGGGAATTAGTATTACGCGGCGAGTATTTAACGTTAAAATGGTATTTTGAAGCTAGAATATTTCTACAAGCAACGGTAGAGCGGCTCGAAACCCTACATGCCTTAAGGGAAAGTGGCAAGGGAGGCAAAAAAAAAGGGTCGGTCGTAAAACCCTTCCGGTAGAGTGATGCAGCTATGCGGCGGTCGGTCGACGCGAACAAAACGAATGACGCAACCCGGAGGAATCCTGAGCGCGAATACTCTTATATTCGTTCGGATTTAATTTCTTTGTACTCGATATTCTACTGCTGTAAACGTATGCCCGATGAGAAAACGCGAAAGCAATCGGGAATAAAACTTAATGTAAGATTCTCACTTACCTTTCGGTGTTCACTCTGCGCAGGTACTCCTCGAGGGAGATACGCGGTCGAAAGCTGCTTCCCTGGTAAGCTGCTACGGGTGTGGATGGTGCTGGTAATGCGCTCCAGAGGCGATCGTGCACTAGGAGTTCGTATTCGCCGTCAAAGGTCACTTCTTCGCCGATGATCGCGTTATGGTCGTAAATCGCGGCCACGTGGAGGTCGTATTCAAGTCGCCGAAGGGTGTTATTACGACCCGCGCGGTTTTTTCGTGCCTTAGGCATTCGGTAGAGGCTCCAGGCGTATGCGTATACTATATTTAATTAAGGGATTAAGGAGAGGATATTGCATTCGGCTGCGAGCCAATTACGCATTATGGTTCGGCGTCGCGTTGGAATGCATGAGTTACCGCGTGCTCGAAGTCCAATGTTTCTTTCGTGGTAAGTGCGGATAACGCACAACACCTTGCCCCCAGAAACGATCGGAATTTTTGCTTTGATTGCTAATTGTTCGGTAAAACAAGGTTTGAGTAATTATAAATGCCCGTTGCCTCTTTAGCCTCGCGAACACTTCCGATTTCTCGCGACGATAGAAAGGATGATGCAATGAATGACACGTGGCGAATACACTGTACTTATTATATTCAAATATTCAGGAATCGAATTACACTCGCGTAACACTTGATTAAATTTAGAGCAATACAAGATTTAGAATACAAATGATCACTTAATTTACTGAACTAGAATTTAGAATTGACGAAGTAGAATTGACTTAAAATTAGAATTGGAATTGAGATTGACACTCGCACGATGTGTACTACTCGACGGCGCGTACAAGAGTGAGCGAGCGTGGCCGCGTGTTGTAACGCGTGCCTGCGGCGGCGCTGTTGCGCAACATGGCGGATGGCGTGGGTACGCCAACGCACGTGGCGCAAGATGGCGGATGGCGTGGGTACGCCGAAGCACGTGGCCCAAGATGGCGGGCGGCGTGGGTACGCCAACGCATGTGGCGCTCGCGGCGGTCATAGACTATAGGACTAGACTAGACGCGCGTATCTATAATGGTCGTTGGTCGGCCAATCAGCGCGCGGCTGACCGGAGATGATGCGCAACGGCAACGCGAGCCTTATTGTAGTATTAACAATTTTACAACTAATTAAATTGATATCGTTATCGTTAACATGATTTTGTTATCAATGTAAGTGTTATCTTTCACATACTAATTATTAATCTGACCATTATCATTAAATCATTATTAATTATTAACTAGTGACCTATTAGTATTCTTATTATTTAGCGGCGGTGATTATGTTATGAGTAAGGAAAGCGGTAATTGTTATTACTACTTATTATCTTATTTATTAATATTATTTAATTTTATTACATATTTTAGGAAAAAATGCTTACTATTATCGGTTATTTAATAATTGCAACCTGTGAGATTGCCTATATAATACTTATATTTACTATGGTGTATGTGTACTGGCGGTAATGCGCATCACGTGGTTCGTCGACGGCAGGAGAGCCGGTAGTTGCCAACTTCGGGGATTAGAATAATGGCGCTTCTGCGCAGGTGAGATAAAAAGGAGAAGGAAAAATTTTACCCGTTGGCTCTCCTGACGTCACACACCGTACTAAACACTATAGATAAAATAAGACGGAAGAGAGACGAGATAGAAGATATATGTATACAATAGAGAGAGAGAGAGAGAGAGAGAGAGAGAGAGAGCACAACGAAAAGAGAAGATGATAAATATATGAGAACATAGCGGCGCCGCTTTTTTTCTAGGAAGAGCCACGAAAAGATAGCTTTTCCTAGAAATTGACGTATGTATCGCGACGTATTAAGAAAAATGTTGATAATTCGACTGTTACTGAACAAACTGTGAAGATAATAAAAGTTATAAACAAATAGATAAACAAATTGCGGCTCAGTTGCAAACATATGACGCTCCGGTTTAGACAGAGGAACAAAGAAATTGTAAATGATATATATAAATGATATATATAATGATATATAATAGATCATTGGGCGCGCGGGATGACAGTAAGTAGAAGTCTAATGAATCAAATGTGAAAGAAAGCCGGCGCGATTGCATTAAAAAAATGAAGTGTCGCATGTACGGATATTGATTGACAAATATTACTTATAATGATGCTCCACTCCTGTCTGCTAATTATTTATTTTCGGAAACGGAAGTATTATCATATTGATAAGACAAAGTTATGAGTATATTATAAGAATAATAAAGTATATACATGATAACTCAGAATTTTTTTTATATAATAAGGATACTGCTAAAGAGAGAAAAAGAAATTTTACAATAAAGCTAACATGAACAGAAAATGATACTATAATATGCAATTATTGTCACAGAGAATTAAGAGATTTTGATGGCGCCGATTTAATAGAGTTCAAAAATGTGAAATGCAGTTGTAAATCAATCGAAAAGTTAATAAGTTCTTCGTTACGAAACATGACGGTCTATCTACTGATGAACGTGACGGATTATTTTTTGAAGAGACATTATAATATATACATATATATATATATATATATGTGTGTGTGTGTGTGTGTGTGTGTGTGTGTGTGTGTGTGTGTGTGTGTGTGTGTGTGTGTGTGTGTGTGTGTGTGTGTGTGTGTGTGTGTGTGTGTGTGTGTGTGTGTGTGTGTGTGTGTGTGTGTGTGTGTGTGTGTGTGTGTGTGTGTGTGTGTGTGTGTGTGTGTGTGTGTGTGTGTGTGTGTGTGTGTGTGTGTGTGTGTGTGTGTCGCAGAGAAGACGTGTGAAACATCGCTCCGTAGAAATGTCAATTTTTTAATGATTCATTAGTGAGAGAGAACAATGAAAAGTTGTTTAAGTTATAGCGCCATAGACCAGAAGTAACTATGAGTGTTATCTAGCCGGGATATATCGATTAGTGAATGCGAGAAGTGCATTTCTTATGTGAGACATCGAAATCTCACAAAGCAGGTAGACATTATACGTGGACACAAAAGTGCTGACGTGTGAAAGTGGATCGCAGGTGACGTTGATATTAACAGTGTCGTTAATTATCGATATGGATGATGAATGTGCAGAATACTGATGCTCAGCATGTAAGAAGACAATAAAGAGCAAAGTTGTCAAATGTAAGTCTTGTGTCAAACTTTTTTACCATCCAGGATGTGTATGTAAGCATAAAATTTATGACAGAAACCAAGAATATGTGCTGGTCCATTTGAAAAGTTTTTGATTGAAAGTGATCAAGAAGTAAATATAGAAGAAGATATAGAAGAAGGCGCCGACAACGGCGGAGAGCAACAAAGATAGGGCGGGTTCCATAGGATCTACAGGGTCTACAGGATCGCTCACGACAGTGGAAATAAAATATCAGGAACAAGTGGATCATCTAGTATTGAAGTAAAGATAGATTGGCTTATAAGAACTGTGAAAGAAATTAAAGATGAAACAGCCTGTAAGAGAGAAATTAAAACGATGATTAAAGAAGTAGTTCGAGAAGAATTGGGAAATGTTAAACAAGAGTTAGAAGATTTGAGGAGAATGATTCAAGGAGTAGTAGTTGGATCAACGGGTGGAATGCAAAGAAGCTATAAGCAACTAAAGAAAAGAAGAAAGAAAACATTATAATTGTTAAGCCGAAGATGCAACAAGAGAGTGAAGTTACAAAAAAATCGATAAAAGATAAAGTGGATATTAAGAGTATGGCAATGAGAATAACGAAATTAAAAAAAAGAAGCAAAGGAACAGTAATTATGAGTTGTGAACCCGGTGAAGAAGTGGAAAAATTGAAGAAAACAATGCAAGCCAAACTAGGTGATGATTACAAAATAGTGGAGTCACATCAGACACTGAAAATAAAAATTGTTAATATAGATGAAGATGAGATGAAGTTAGACGATGATGAGCTTATAGCTACAATAATAAAACAGAATAAAATGGATGCCATAAAATGCGAATAGTGAAGAGAATAGTTGAAGAGAAGAAAAATAGTAATAATAAAGCGAGAGGAAGAGAAAATGAAGGATCAGTAATAATGGAAACGGATGAAAAAACGCATGAGCTATTGTTGAAGTTAAATATAGGATGGAAGAAATATAGGATGGAAGAAATGTCCTGTATTTAATCACGTTAGTGTTAAAAGATGTTTCAAATGTTGGAGATACTATCATATTGCAAAAAATTGTATAAGAGGCGAAATATGTCATAAATGTGTAGGAAATCATAATTTGATGGACTATACGGCGACAAAGAAGAAATGTGTAAATTGTTTCATATTCGGACATATAATCTGAAGATAAAGACGAACATGATGCCTTTAGTACATGAATGTCCGACTTTTAAGAGAGTGATACAGGAGGAAAAGAGGAGAGCTGGCTGGGAGCACGCTAAATAGCAATTACGGAAGGAAGCGGAGCTAATACTATATATGAATGCGCAAAGTTTAATGACGCATAGAGATGAGATCAGCATCAGGTTTTGAAGAAATTAAATCCTGTGTTCTTGGCACTATCCGAAACCAGATTGACTGTAGAAATCGAAGACAGTGAAATGAATGTGCCGGGTTATAATATAATTAGATGTAATGCTGAGAATAGAAATACAGGAGGGGTAGTTCTATATAGAAGAGACAATATGAAATATGAAATAGTATTAGGGAAAAAATTAGAATCGAACTGTTGGTATGTTGCGGTAGAAGTTAAAGAAAAAATATATAAAGGAATAATAATGGTAATATATCACTCACCGAGCGCATCGCATGGAGAATTTTTGAGATTTTTAAAGGACACAGTAGAGGAGGTAATAATAAAAGGAGAATGCATAGTAATAAGAGACTTTAATATAGATCTTATGGTAGATTCGTTCTATCTGAAGAAGCTGCAAATGACAATGTTAAATTTAGGTATGAAACAATACGTTAACAAACCGACGAGAATTGCGAAAGATAGTCAGACAGTTATAGATTTAATTTTCGCTAATAATAATGAAATAGCAGTATAGGTAATTCATGAACCTAAAATTACGGACCACGCGTGGCTAAAAGTTGAATTGAGTGCGAATAAAGTTGAAAATAAATATAGGGAATTTAGTGCTAGGAATTATAAAGAGTTCGATGTAAATGAATTTACCAGATTAGTGGAAAGTAAGGTACAAAAAAATCAAGATATGGATGTTAATAAGAGAGCGAAAAAACTTGTCGATAGTATAGTAGATACGTTAGACGTAACGGCACCGAAGAAAAAATTTAGAATTCCAAAAGTATGGGATGGGAAAAAGTAGTATTCTGATGAAATAAGAGAAGCAGCGGATAGAAAGGATAATATATATGGGAAAGCATTGTATGATGATACGGAACAAAATTGGTCGCAGTTAAAATTGAAAGAAGTAAAATTAATTAGGGAAAAGAAGAGAGAATATTATGAAAATATGATAGATCTTAATAAAGAAAATCCCATGACTATGTGGAAAACCTTAAAAGAAATAATTAGAGGCGAGTCAATAGGCATGAAGGAAATAGAAAATATAGACTTTGAGATTCTAGATGACACTGAGGAGTGTGAGTTAGCTGATAAATTTAATTTATATTATATACAAAGTATCAATGGTATAGTAGACTCTATAAATATAAATAGGCGCGGCGACACAAGTAAGAAAATTATTTATGTTATCGAAGATAAAGGATTGGAAAATTTTTAGACAATAAGGTTAGAGTAGTTACAGAAAGTTGTTATGGAATTGCCAAAAAAGAAAGATACGAAAGAAGGGATAACTAACGATATATTGAAAGCAGCCTTTTATGTAATAAAAAAAGAATTTGTGGATATAATTAACAATTCTTTGAGAGTAGAATGCTTCTCGGAAGGTTGGAAAACTTCTATGATAATACCGATACCAAAGATAGAAAAAGCCAAAAAAGCAAGCGAGTACAGACCTATCAATATGTTACCAATATTTGAGAAAGTGTTAGAATTAGTAGTAAAAGATCAACTTGAAATGTATTTGGAAAATAACTTCCTTCAACAAGAATCCCCCCGCCCTTAACATAACATTTCCTTCTAATCCCCCGAATCTGGCCCGAATAAGTCGAGGTAGAGGTCCTCGATTCCCGGCCGCGTCGGATCGTATGGCGGGCGTTCTTCTAACAGTGCGTCGATTTCCTCAACACTGCTCACGCGTCTCTCCATGATGGTAGCTCGTCGTGATCTGAGGATCGGGTCGTTCCTCGTTGCCGGTGATCGCGTTGCTGTCGGTCGCGGATTTTCCCCTACTCGTCCTAATTTTTAGTCGTTATTTGTTGATATTCCGGCTTGAAATTTTTCCGCAGTCGTTCCGGGACCTTGGTGTTTTGTTTTTCGGTTGACGTCCCGCAGTTTGCCCCTTCTTTTTGGTGTGATTGCCGGGGGCTCGTCGTTGGTGGTGACAGTCGGCGTCGCGTCGGCGTCGGTCGGTTGGTTGTCGGCGTCGGTCGGTTCGTTGTCGGCGTCGTCGTTCGCCGTTTCGGCGGCGCTGTCGGTTTCGGTCTTGCCGGGCGACGGTTTTAAATCCTGGAGGTGAACGTGTCGATTCCATTTCCCGCGTTTACTCCGTAAATCATAGATTACGGGGGAAATGGCTGCCTTCACCTCCAGGGGCCCGATGTATCGCGAGTTTTGCGTTGAACGCATTGCGCTTGCTGGAGAGGGGGTGATCGCGCCTCCATACCCACTCTCCGAGCTTTGGTCGCCAGTCCCGCCGCCTTAAGTCGTAATTTCGCGCCTGTTGTTGGAAGGCTCGCGCTAGGTTGACGCGGACGAGCTCATACGCGTCTTCGAGTCTTTGTCTTAAGGCGTCGGGTTTGCTGGGACCGACGGTGGCTTCGTTGGTTCTTACAACCAAGCATGGTTCCCGACCGAGATTTAAGTAGGCCGGCGAGTACCCGGTGGCGTCATTCGATGCCGTATTGAATGCAAACTGTAGCTCGGGCAACGTTTCATCCCACGTTTTTTGATTTCGCCCCACATACTGCGCGATCATGGTTTTTACGGTTCGGTTTACCCGTTCGGTCGGGTTGCAATGGGGGGCGTACGCGGGGGTGAAACGATGCTTTATCCCGAAGGCGCTGAGGAGTCGCTCGACTTCCTTCGCCTTAAATTGCGTGCCGTTGTCGCTTAATATCTCGGTCGGGCAGCCGTGTCGGAATACAATCGCTTCCGCGATGGTTCTCGCGAAGGATTTGGCGGTGGCGCGGCGGAGGGGTCGAATCTCGAGCCACTTTGTGAAGCGGTCCTGCATATTTAGGACCCAGGTGTGTCCGCGGAGGGAGCGCGGTAGAGGCCCGATTAGGTCGAGCGTCATTTGTTGCCACGGACGGTCGAGTGCGGTTGCATGCATGGTTCCAGGCGGGTGTCGGGTCGGCACTTTGTACGCGAGGCAGTTCTCGCAGGCTCGCACGTACCGCGCGATATCGCGGTACATCCCCGGCCAGTAGTAGTGATACGCGATGCGAGTGATCGTCTTGGCCACTCCTAGATGCCCGGCGGTCGGGGCGTCATGGAATTGGCGTAAAATGTCCCGCCGTTTCTCGGTCGGCACGCACTCCTTCCACTGCGTTTCGCGGGGCACGTCGTGGAAGTCTAATGTGTGGAGTACATGACGGTATAATCGTCCGTCGCGGATCGTGTAATCCGGAAAACGGTCGGGGTCGCGCGTCACTCGGTCCCATGTGCGGCGGTACCATTGGCAGCGGGGATGTGATATGGCGGAGACGGCGGGTTGCCGAGATAACGCGTCGGCCACCCGGTTCAACGCGCCTTTCCGGTATCGTATCTCGAACGTGTATTGTTGCAGTTCGAACATTCATCGTCCCAGCCGGCCGGACGGTGATTCGAGTTGTTGCAACCATTTCAATGCTTGATGATCGGTGATCACCGTGAAACGGTAGCCCTCCAGATACCCGCGCATTTTCCGAATTCCCCAGACGACGGCGAGGCACGAGGCTCGAGTTCGGTCGCGCTGTAGTTTTTTTCGGCGCCGTTCAGTGTCCGACTCGCGTATGCGATGACGCGCTCCCCATCCGGAAAATACTGCGTGAGTACCACCCCGAGGCCGATGGTACTTGCGTCGGTTTGTAGCGTAAACGGCCGTTCGAAATCGGGGCAGGCCAGCACTGGGGCGGTTGTTAAATTCTTTTTCAGCGCGTCAAAGGCGCCTTGTTCCTCCTCCCCCCAGTTCCATCGCGTGTTTTTCCGCGTTAGCGCAATTAGGGGTGCGGCGACGGTGGCAAAGTTCTTGATGAACCGTCGATACCAGGAGGCCACCCCGAGAAATTGTCGGACGTGCTTCACGGTCTGTGGAATAGGCCAGTCGGCGATCGCGGTCGTTTTCTCGGGGTCGGTTTTTATTCCGTCGCGATTCACGATATGTCCGAGATATCGTAACTCCGGTACGCAGAATCGGCACTTATCGTGATTTATGCGGAGTCGGGCCGCGCGTAGTCGGCGGAAGACTTCGCGCAGATGCTGCAGGTGCTCGGCAAAGGTCCGGCTGGCCACGATGATGTCGTCCAGATAAGCAAACGCGTGGGGCTCTAATTCGGGCCCGATTACGCGGTCGAGCAATCGCTGGAACGTTGCCGGAGCTGAATGCAGGCCGAAAGGCATGACCCGAAAGTGCATTAGCCCTCGGCCTGGTACGGTAAACGCGGTGATCGGTCGGCTGCTGGGAGCGAGGGGTACCTGCCAATAACCGTTCTTCAGGTCGATGGTAGACAGGTACCTTGCCCCGCGCAGTTTATCCAGTGTGGCGGAAATTTGTGGCAACGGATAGGCGTCACGCTCGGTAGCGGAATTCACTTTACGAAAATCGATGCAGAATTGATTTTTTCCGTCCTTTTTCCGGACCACCACGATCGGAGAGCTCCACGCGCTTGTTGATGGCTCAATTATGCCGTCCTGCAACATTTGATCGACCTCCGCGTCAATAATTGCCTGCATTGCCGGATTCCGCGGTCGGTATCTTTGTTTAATCGGTGCGGGATCGATGAGCTTAATGCGGTGCTCGGTTAACTCGGTCGGTCCATGGACGTGGTCGAATTTCCTTACTTCCTCCTCGAGGAACACTCGGAGTTGCTCATCCTCCGAAATCGGACAACTCTGCTTGGTCGGCGTGGTGCCGTAGGTATGTGAGCACGGCGGCGGTGGTCGTAAGATAATTCCTGATCCAGTCCATACGTCCATCCCGATGATCATGGCGTTGTCGAGTTGCGGCAGGATGCGGAAGGTGTGCCAGGTGACGCGAGGGGATAAGTTTAGCGGTACGCGAATAGTGCCGGTGGTGCTGACCTGCGTCCCGTCCACGAGTCGCACCTGACCGTGGTCGGCGGTCGGCAGGAAGCGGAGTCGTTCTAGAGAACGCGCGGTCTTTTGATCGATAAATGATAGCTCCGATCCGGTGTCGATCATCGCCTCGATCGGTTGATTGAGCACGTGTACGGTCAGGTGCGGCCGCGGGGTGTAGTTTACTGGGATCGAGACGCGGCCGCGGTATTCTCGATCCTGCTGGCGTTTCCCGGCGGGTGGCAATCGCGGGTGAATACCCCCTCTTTTCCGCACTGAGAGCAGAACCGAACGGGTGGTCGTCGGCATTCGAAACCGGGTATGCCCGCGTTGTCGGCATCGCCAACAGTGATCGCGAGGGTTATATGTGGTGGCAGCCGTGCGGCTAGTTTTCGTGATGCCTTCCCCCCGATGTTCGGTAGCTCGTAGCGTTTGTCGCTGTTTTTGGATCCCCTCGTATTCGGTCGCTCGTGCCTGCAGGACGCGGGGGTTCGCGGCGTCTTCCCGACGCATGTAGATTTTATAATCCGGGTGGAGATTGGCGAAGAGCAGATCGGTCTGCACCCGCTCTCCGAAATTCCCTGCGCGGCGCATGAGCGTTTGTAGGGCTGTGGCGTACTGTGCGTATGTTTCACCGGGCTTCTGGGTGCGGGAGTAGATTTCGCGCAGTGCGGCGGTCTTTTCTGGTTGCGGGCAAAATTGCGCGAGGAAATCTTGCCGGAACGTTTCCCACGCGGCCCAGTATTGGCGATTGTTCCGGTGCCATAACATCGCGTCCCCCCGTAATAATGCGGGTTTACCGGTCAACAGTTGTGGCTCAGTAAAACCGCACGTTTCGCCCAGTTCCTCGATCCGCTCCAGAAACCCGATCGGATCGCGTCCGTCGAAAAAACATCCCCACTTACGCATTTGCCCCATGATTTCGGCCGGCCGTGGCAACTCCGGTATATGGATCGGAAATTCGGGGGTACGGAATATACGGGGGACGCAAGGGGTGTCCGCGCGGGTGGCTCGAGAGATGTTCCCGGATGATCGCGCGTACACCTACGCAGGCGCTGTCGTAGCGCTTCGACGGGCCCGGCGGTATTTTGTTGGATTTGTCCGAGCCGTTCCTGCAATTCGGCTTTCGTTAACCGATCTATCCCGTCCTCGGCCATTTCGCTCTTGTTTCCTGTCTCCGCGGTCTTACTATCTTCCGGTCCCTGTTCGGGCGCCATATAACGGTCTCGCTTTCCCGCGCGGAGAGCGGTCAGTCGGTTGCCAGGAGGGGAAGCGAGGACGTTGGAGACAGAAAGGCGTTAGTAAATCGTTAGGCGATAATTGTAACAAATAACAAGGTTTATTTGACTGACTAATGGTGCGATGGAATGCACCGAAATTTCGCGTGAATGTTTGTGGCCGTGAACGGGCGAGACGGCGCTCGGCGCGTGGATAGCGCGTGAATATAATATAAGAGATCGCTCGGGCGGTCGACGCGATACTGATCGCGGCGCGCAGTTCGGTGGCGCGGGGCGCGCGCGGCGGCGGCGGTGTCGCACGAGTTCGGTCGCGGGCCTTTAAATCGACGTGGATTTAAACGCGTATCGTTTGTCGCGGGTGTTGTCGCGAGGGTGGATATTTCGCGAGTGCGGTGGATCGTTGAGATCGGGGAACGGGTGTGCCCGTTCCCTGCCGAGAGTGCTCGGCTGACGGGGGGTGTGCCCCTCGTCTGTTTGCGTGAGCGCCGAGTGGACTCGGCCAGCCGGGGAGGGCCCCAGCTGCGTGCGGAGAAGAAACTGGCGGTGCCGAGTGTACTCGGCCGACCAGGGTGTACCCTGGTGCTCGGAGAGGTAGTATCGGGGAGAACCCCGATACTCGGCTGTGAAATTTCGGAACGGCAGAGTCGGGTCGAGCGAACTCGACGCGCTGGGGAGACCCCAGCAACTCTCGGCTTGCCGTGCGAGCTACGGAGACGGCGTTCGGCCAGGCCAAGCGAACTTGGCGCGTTGGGGAGAACCCCAACAAATCTCAAGCTTTCTACCGGTTGCGGAAGATCGTTTCCTCGAGGCGAGCTCTCGGAAACGGGCTAGAATCAGGAATGATCGGAGCGTGAGTGTGAGATCGGATCGTGAGTATGAGATCGGATGGATTTTCTGCGGAGAGTGATGCCTTTTTATACCCGAGATCGACCTCGGTATTTTCGGTCGGATCGGTCGGATTGGTCGATCTCAGGGTTAGCATCCCTCTCCCCAGGAACGGAAAAAAAGGATCGGGGGATGATGGGTTTTCTGGTAGGGAAGGAGTTCGGTGGGAAGGTGATCGGCGCGGCGCGGGGTGGTTACGCGCTTGTGGACGCGGTCGTGGCGCGGTGCGGGACGCTCGCTCGATTGCGTGGCGCGGCGTCGGTGCGGCGCGGGACGCGTTCGCGCTCGGTGGTACGGTGCGTGGCGCGGTGCGGGGTACGTTCGCGCTTGTTGGCGCGACGCTTGGCGCGGTGCGGGGAAATACCACGAAAACACGTATGTTTTCGTGGTATTCTCCGACGTTTCGGAGTTCGCGTATTTACAATGATTAAAAAGGAGGCATTTGTGACGTCAGGAGAGCCAACGGATAAAATTTTTCCTACTCCTTTTTATCTCACCTGCGCAGAAGCGCCATTATTCTAATCCCCGAAGTTGGCAACTACCGGCTCTCCTGCCGTCGACGTACCACGTGATGCGCATTACCGCCAGCACACATATACCATAGTAAATATAAGTATTATATAGGCAATCTCACAGGTTGCAATTATTAAATAACCGATAATAGTAAGCATTTTTTCTAAAATAAGTAATAAAATTAAATAATAATAATAAATAAGATAATAAGTAGTAATAACAATTACCGCTTTCCTTACTCATAACATAATCACCGCCGCTAAATAATAATAATACTAATAGGTTACTAGTTAATAATTAATAATAATTTAATGATAATTGTCAGATTAATAATTAGTATGTGAAAGATAACACTTACATTGATAACAAAATCATGTTAACGATAACGATATCAATTTAATTAGTTGTAAAATTGTTAATACTACAATAAGGCTCGCGTTGCCGTTGCGCATCATCTCCGGTCAGCCGCGCGCTGATTGGCCGACCAACGACCATTATAGATACGCGCGTCTAGTCTAGTTCTATAGTCTATGACCGCCGCGAGCGCCACGTGCGTTGGCGTACCCACGCCGCCCGCCATCTTGGGCCACGTGCTTCGGCGTATTCACACCGCCCGCCATCTTGCGCCACGTGCGTTGGCGTACCCACGCCATCCGCCATGTTGCGCAACAGCGCCGCCGCAGGCACGCGTTACAACACGCGGCCATGCTCGTTCACTCTTGTACGCGCCGTCGAGTAGTACACATCGTGCGAGTGTCAATCCAATCTCAATTCCAATTCTAACTTTAAGTTAATTCTATCTCGTCTCAATTCTAGTTAAGTAAATTAAGTGATCATTTGTATTCTAAATCTTGTATTGCTCTAAATTTAATCAAGTGTTATGCGAGTGTAATTCGATTCCTGAATATTCGAATATAGTAAGTACAATGTATTCGCCACGTGTCATTCATTGCATCATCCTTCCTATCGTCGTGAGAAATCGGAAGTGTTCGCGAGGCTAAAGAGGCAACGGGCATTTATAATTACTCAAACCTTGTTTTACCGAACAATTAGCTGACTGTTAACGATCAGAATTCTTGCTTTATCGTTTCTGGGGACAAGGTGTTGTGCGTTATCCGCACTTACCACGAAGGAAACATTGGACTTCGAGCACGCGGTAACTCATGCATTCCAACGCGACGCCGAACCATAATGCGTAATTGGCTCGCAGCCGAATGCAACATCCTCACCTTAATCCCTTAATTAAATATAATATACGCATACGCCTGGAGCCTCTACCGAATGCCTAAGGCACGAAAAAACCGCGCGGATCGTAATAACACACTTCGGCGACTTGAATACGACCTCCACGTGGCCGCGATTTACGACCATAACGCGATCATCGGCGAAGAAGTGACCTTTGACGGCGAGTACGAACTCCTAGTGCACGATCGCCTCTGGAGCGCATTACCAGCACCATCCACCCGTAGCAGCTTACCAGGGAAGCAGCTTTCGACCGCGTATCTCCCTCGAGGAGTACCTGCGCAGAGTAAACACCGAAAGGTAAGTGAGAATCTTACATTAAGTTTTATTCCCGATTGCTTTCGCGTTTTCTCATCGGGCATACGTTTACAGCAGTAGAATATCGAGTACAAAGAAATTAAATCCGAATGAATATAAGAGTATTCGCGCTCAGGATTCCTTCGGGTTGCGTCATTCGTTTTGTTCGCTTCGACCGACCGCCTCATAGCTGCATCACTCTACCGGAAGGGTTTTACGACCGACCTTTTTTTTTTGCTTCCCTTGCCACTTTCCCTTAAGGCATGTAGGGTTTCGAGCCGCTCTACCGTTGCTTGTAGAAATATTCTAGCTTCGAAATACTATTTTAACATGAAATTCCTCGAGAGCGTTTTCAATAATTTGCCGCTGAGATTATCGGAGAGGTCCCCGCGGTTTTGACGTAACATAAGAATGCCGCAAATGCTTCGGAGCAGGGATCGCAGTCGGTTACCTCACGCCAGAGAGCTAATTCAGTACCGCAAAAATTGCAAAGCCTTTCTTTCCAAGTAGTCCCAACATTAATGTAATGTGTCACGTCAAGCGCGTAGACATACCTTAAGAAATTTTCAAAACAACCATTTCAATATATAAAACTTTAATTATTACGTTTAATTCCATTTATTTCAGCGTATATATATATAAGAATATATTAAAAATAAAAGACGTGATGCGTCCCTGGATGAAGAACATCCCTACCACGGGAGCCACTGGTACCCCTCCCCACGACCACCGGGGCCCTACCACCAGTGCCTCCCACGCAAGCGCCGCCGCTCCCACCAGAGCGCCGCCGCACTTCAAGCCGCCGAAAACGAAGGAGCTCAGTGCAGAGGCCCCTTCGTGCAGTTCACATCGAGTCTCCAGCCGGGAAGGTTCCTGGCTCGTGAACACATCCTCTCTTAGGATCGGATGCGAGTACTTTAAGTTCAATTCTCGGCACGTTAGCGTGTTAAATCGAGAGTTTTCCTTCATTTCAATTCTAATCGTAAGAATCATTATTCAATTCTATTTATAAGACTAGTGCGGTTAAGTCATTAATACTGTTCATTATATTATTCACTTTTAATCTCAAATATACGAAGTGAAAATTGAATCGCGAGTGATTATTAGAGAATCCCACCTATCCTATCCTAGCGAAACGAATGAACCGACCGAGTTCGCGAGGATAAAGAGATCTTTCAAACCACATTGAATAAATTAAGAACCTAAATGAAAACATACTAGTTCGTTGTATCGATCCTCTGGATTGACGCTGTTACGTGCTTGACACGCCGGCGCCTCGACGAGGAACTACAACGATCTACCTATTCCAAATTCTAAATTCAAGTTATATTTTAATCATCAAGGTTTCGTGCACTCGTGCATGCACCAAACGTGCGGCGCTCCTGAGAGTCGCCCGCGAGGCACAACACCTTGTCGGAATCGTGAATAGTGCATAAAAATAAACGCAAATTAATACGGAATATTGTGTTCTCATGATGCATTGAGTTGCGGCGCTCACTGCCGAGTCGCCCGTGAGACATAACATACCGCAGATAACGCTATCGCTTGCGTCACCCAGCGCATTCCTCTGTGCAAGAGCACAGCTTAGAGTCACGAAATAAAATTCATAATGAATTATTACAGTAAGATCTCTTTGCGATGCCACTGAAACGTCATCACCGTTCAGGTCGAAAACAATCACTGAAAAAACTCTTTAATAAATTGAACAATCGACTTCCTCGACATTTGCAAAACCTGCTTGGTGCCGAGTCAGTCTACGACAAAAACTACGAACAATTATTCTCCGGAAGCTTTTGGTCACCGAGGCCGCCTCCAACGTGGAAGCTGACCCCTATCACCTTCCGTACCCCGAGATTGCCGCCGCTGCGGATGCTCGCCACGGATCCGCGGAAGAAGAGATATATGGAAATCAGGAGCGAAATTCTCTACAACTACTACTAAAGGTAGGACAGATATTATTGCTGCATGCACTCGAATTTAGAAAACCGCAAATGTGCAGGGGACAACTCGAGAGACCGCGAAAATCGAAAACTTCCCCTGCCGCAATTTACACTCATCGCATAAATCTTTGTCATTGCATTACCGAATTCGGTTACGGGTTGTTCGGTATCGCCAGCGATTATAACAACGCAGGACTCTTGTGCCATCAGTGCAAGGTAGATTGTGAACGAATTCATCCCGAACAACAATTTCAATTGGTACTAAGACATTTCATTCGTATCGGAAATAGGCCAGTGCCGCGAAAGTGCGAGCACTGCCCGACTGAGTTGTCCATTTGTCGCGGAATAAACAATTGCGACGCGTGCGTAGACGCCTTCGTTGCTTTTCTAAACCACTTACGAGAAGAAAATCAAACGTTTGAATCATTACCAGACCCGACTATTATAGACGTCGACAACAGCATCGGGACGCATGAAATTATTTTCTCAAGAAGACTTAGTTTCTTCCTGCATAATTTACATAGACAAAATACTCAACGAAATAATTAGAGTCTCCCAATCAAACAGAATCTTTGCCGCTCGAGATCTCTGTCATTCAATTGAAATCGCTACAAAATTTCGATTCAGAACCTTTGCCGCTCGAGGTTCCTTGTCATTCATAAAATAAAAATTTTCATACGAAATTTCCCCCATACAGCCCGGTGTGAATACTGTTTCGATAGAATCGAATCAAATATCGCCCGGACGTAACAACGTTGCGTCATTCCCGACGTAACATGCGTTATCCGCACTTACCACGAAGGAAACATTGGACTTCGAGCACGCGGTAACTCATGCATTCCATCGCGACGCCGAACCATAATGCGTAATTGGCTCGCAGCCGAATGCAATATCCTCACCTTAATCCCTTAATTAAATATAATATACGCATACGCCTGGAGCCTCTATCGAATGCCTAAGGCACGAAAAAACTGCGCGGGTCGTACTAACACACTTCGGCGACTTGAATACGACCTCCACGTGGCCGCGATTTACGACCATAACGCGATCATCGGCGAAGAAGTGACCTTTGACGGCGAGTACGAACTCCTAGTGCACGATCGTGTTACGTCAAAACCGCGGGGACTGCTCCGATAATCTCAGCGGTAAATTATTGAAAACGCTCTCGAGGAATTTCGGCAAATTACACGGCCGACCTTGCGTTTAACCAGACGTCGGGTGATTGTTTGACTGTAAGCGAATCAGTGCAACAGAGAAATTGGTTAGCCGGCGCGATAAAATGCCGTCGGGAGCGGGATTCGTCTCGTTGAGGTAATATCGTCCGCAGATGTTCTCAATGGCTTTACCTAACTCCCTGAGCACTTCTAGGGACACGGTGAAAACCTCGGTGCATTCAGGGCAAAGCTCAATGTCGCGGACTATTAATAGACTGGTACGGCAGCAATCGCAATGATCCCGTGCGGAAGTATATCCAAACTGAAACGCATGGGTCAATTCAAGACGATACGTAAGAGTCCCCTCCGGTATTTCTTCCTTGCATCGAAAGCAAAGATATTCGGCACTATTAGGGAGTGACTCGGCGATAGCGTCGTCTACGCGTCGATATCCAAACGTGGTAAGGCTACGCACCGTACTCCTACGATATCTGTATACGGCGCCTGGGTGAGTGCGCGAATTTCGTGGCTCGAGGAAACAAGGCGGGCACATTACGTTGAATAACGGGAATTAGTATTACGCGGCGAGTATTTAACGTTAAAATGGTATTTTGAAGCTAGAATATTTCTACAAGCAACGGTAGAGCGGCTCGAAACCCTGCATGCCTTAAGGGAAAGTGGCAAGGGAGGCAAAAAAAAGGGTCGGTCGTAAAATCCTTCCGGTAGAGTGATGCAGCTATGCGGCGGTCGGTCGACGCGAACAAAACGAATGACGCAACCCGAAGGAATCCTGAGCGCGAATACTCTTATATTCGTTCGGATCTAATTTCTTTGTACTCGATATTCTACTGCTGTAAACGTATGCCCGATGAGAAAACGCGAAAGCAATCGGGAATAAAACTTAATGTAAGATTCTCACTTACCTTTCGGTGTTTACTCTGCGCAGGTACTCCTCGAGGGAGATACGCGGTCGAAAGCTGCTTCCCTGGTAAGCTGCTACGGGTGTGGATGGTGCTGGTAATGCGCTCCAGAGGCGATCGTGTACTAGGAGTTCGTACTCGCCGTCAAAGGTCACTTCTTCGCCGATGATCGCGTTATGGTCGTAAATCGCGGCCACGTGGAGGTCGTATTCAAGTCGCCGAAGTGTGTTATTACGACCCGCGCGGTTTTTTCGTGCCTTAGGCATTCGATAGAGGCTCCAGGCGTATGCGTATATTATATTTAATTAAGGGATTAAGGTGAGGATATTGCATTCGGCTGCGAGCCAATTACGCATTATGGTTCGGCGTCGCGTTGGAATGCATGAGTTACCGCGCGCTCGAAGTCCAATGTTTCCTTCGTGGTAAGTGCGGATAACGCACAACACCTTGCCCCCAGAAACGATCGGAATTCTTGCTTTGACTGCTAATTGTTCGGTAAAACAAGGTTTGAGTAATTATAAATGCCCGTTGCCTCTTTAGCCTCGCGAACACTTCCGATTTCTTGCGACGATAGAAAGGATGATGCAATGAATGACACGTGGCGAATACACTATACTTACTATATTCAAATATTCAGGAATCGAATTACACTCGCGTAACACTTGATTAAATTTAGAGCAATACAAGATTTAGAATACAAATGATCACTTAATTTACTTAACTAGAATTGAGACGAAGTAGAATTAACTTAAAATTAGAATTGGAATTGAGATTGACACTCGCACGATGTGTACTACTCGACGGCGCGTACAAGAGTGAACGAGCATGGCCGCGTATTGTAACGCGTGCCTGCGGCGGCGCTGTTGCGCAACATGGCGGATGGCGTGGGTACGCCAACGCACGTGGCGCAAGATGGCGGATGGCGTGGGTACGCCGAAGCACGTGGCGCAAGATGGCGGGCGGCGTGGGTACGCCAACGCACGTGTCGCTCGCGGCGGTCATAGACTATAGAACTAGACTAGACGCGCGTATCTATAATGGTCGTTGGTCGGCCAATCAGCGCGCGGCTGACCGGAGATGATGCGCAACGGCAACGCGAGCCTTATTGTAGTATTAACAATTTTACAACTAATTAAATTGATATCGTTATCGTTAACATGATTTTGTTATCAATGTAAGTGTTATCTTTCACATACTAATTATTAATCTGACCATTATCATTAAATTATTATTAATTATTAACTAGTAACCTATTAGTATTATTATTATTTAGCGGCGGTGATTATGTTATGAGTAAGGGAAGCGGTAATTGTTATTACTACTTATTATCTTATTTATTATTATTATTTAATTTTATTACTTGTTTTAGAAAAAATGCTTACTATTATCGGTTATTTAATAAATGCAACCTGTGAGATTGCCTATGTAATACTTATATTTACTATGGTATATGTGTGCTGGCGGTAATGCGCATCACGTGGTGCGTCGACGGCAGGAGAGCCGGTAGTTGCCAACTTCGGGGATTAGAATAATGGCGCTTCTGCGCAGGTGAGATAAAAAGGAGAAGGAAAAATTTTACCCGTTGGCTCTCCTGACGTCACACTTAGAATATTTACGCGAAGAAAATACTTCTTTTTACGCACTGCCAAATCCTATCGTCATTGACGTAGATGCAGAGATAGGATTGCATGATATTATTTTCTCTAGGAGATTAGCGACTTTTTTACACGGTCTATACACTCGCAATTTATATCAACAATCCAGTCAAATTCAGCCGTAAAAACCAACACGCAGCCCAGTGTGAGCAGACTCGCCCCACGCGTAGCATGTCTCGCCTGTGACGTAACACGGCAATCTTCGACCGCCGAGGGAACTCGAGAGATATCTCGACGGCGACGTAAATCTAACGTACAATCGCGGATCATATCAGACGTACGATCAGAGCATCTGCGGTCAGTTGTGCCTGCGATTTCTCTCGAAGATCGATTGCGATGTCGCTGAGCTTTTCGTTTGGTAAGAGTAGCGTCCTCACGGCGTGCTATTTTTCCGCCTTAGATCTGAGCGACGACGATTACGACTTAGGACTCACGAATTTCGAGACGTACAACATTATACCGAACGTCGATTCCATGAATAATAAATTCTATTACGACGACAAAACGATCGTGATTCCCGAGGGTTCGTATGAGTTGAACGCGATAGACAGATATCTGAACGCCGCTATCTCTAAAAAGTGAAGGACGAAAGCAAGAGGACGAGCGACGATGACGAGAGTGACGACATCGTCGACGACGAAAACGACGAGGGCGAGAGGGGCGCGCGGCCTCTGATCATTCGCGCCAACGAGAATACCATGAGAAGCGAGATCAGATGCGAGCATCGAATCGATTTCGCGAAACCGAATAACATCGGTTCGCTCTTGGAATTCTTGTGACGTCAGGAGAGCCAACGGGTAAAATTTTTTCCTTCCCCTTTTATCCCACCTGCGTAGAAGCGCCACTATTCAAGCCGCCAAAGTTGGCAACAACCGGCTCTCCTGCCGTTGACATATCACGCGTTGCGCCTTACCACCAATGAAAATACATTATAATAAATATAAGTAATAAAATTAAACAATAATAATAAATAAAATCATGCTAACAATGAATCTAATTAGTTGTAAAATTGTTAATACTACAATAAGGCTCGCGTTGCTGTAGCGCATCATCTCCGGTCAGCCGCGCGCTGATTGGCCGACCAACGACCATTATAGATATGCGCGTCTAGTCTAGTTCTATAGTCTATGACCGCCGCGAGCGCCACGTGCGTTGGCGTACCCACGCCGCCCGCCATCTTGCGCCACGTGCGTTGGCGTACCCACGCCATCCGCCATGTTGCGCAACAGCGCCGCCGCAGGCACGCGTTTCAACACGCGGCCATGCTCGTTCACTCTGGTACGCGCCGTCGAGTAGTACACATCGTGCGAGTGTCAATCCAATCTCAATTCCAATTCTAAGTTAATTCTACCTCGTCTCAATTCTAGTTAAATAAATTAAGTGATCATTTGTATTCTAAATCTTGTATTGCTCTAAATTTAATCAAGTGTTATGCGAGTGTAATTTGATTCCTGAATATTTGAATATAGTAAGTACAGTGTATTCGCCACGTGTCATTCATTGCATCATCCTTCCTATCGTCGCGAGAAATCGGAAGTGTTCGCGAGGCTAAAGAGGCAATGGGCATTTATAATTACTCAAACCTTGTTTTACCGAACAATTAGCAGTCAAAGCAAGAATTCCGATCGTTTCTGGGGGCAAGGTGTTGTGCGTTATCCGCACTTACCACGAAGGAAACATTGGATTTCGAGCACGCGGTAACTCATGCATTCCAACGCGACGCCGAACCATAATGCGTAATTGGCTCGCAGCCGAATACAATATCCTCACCTTAATCCTTAATTAAATATAGTATACGCATACGCCTGGAGCCTCTACCGAATGCCTAAGGCACGAAAAAACCGCGCGGGACGTAATAACACACTTCGGCGACTTGAATACGACCTCCACGTGGCCGCGATTTACGACCATAACGCGATCATCGGCGAAGAAGTGACCTTTGACGGCGAGTACGAACTCCTAGTGCACGATCGCCTCTGGAGCGCATTACCAGCACCATCCACACCCGTAGCAGCTTACCAGGGAAGCAGCTTTCGACCGCGTATCTCCCTCGAGGAGTACCTGCGCAGAGTAAACACCGAAAGGTAAGTGAGAATCTTACATTAAGTTTTATTCCCGATTGCTTTCGCGTATTCTCATCGGGCATACGTTTACAGCAGTAGAATATCGAGTACAAAGAAATTAGATCCGAACGAATATAAGAGTATTCGCGCTCAGGATTCCTTCGGGTTGCGTCATTCGTTTTGTTCGCGTCGACCGACCGCCGCATAGCTGCATCACTCTACCGGAAGGGTTTTACGACCGACCCTTTTTTTTTGCCTCCCTTGCCACTTTCCCTTAAGGCATGTAGGGTTTCGAGCCGCTTTACCGTTGCTTGTAGAAATATTCTAGCTTCGAAATACCATTTTAACGTTAAATACTCGTCGCGTAATACTAATTCCCGTTATTCGACGTAATGTGCCCGCCTTGTTTCCTCGAGCCACGAAATTCGCGCACTCACCCAGACGCCGTATACAGATATCGTAGGAGTACGGTGCGTTGCCTTACCACGTTTGGGTATCGACGCGTAGACGACGCTATCGCCGAGTCACTCCCTAATAGTGCCAAATATCTTTGCTTTCGATGCAAGGAAGAAATACCGGAGGGGACTCTTACGTATCGTCTTGAATTGACCCATGCGTTTCAGTTTGGATATACTTCCGCCCGGGATCATTGCGATTGCTGCCGTACCAGTCTAGTAATAGTCCGCGACATTGAGCTTTGCCCTGAATGCACCGAGGTTTTCACCGTGTCCCTAGAAGTGCTCAGGGAATTAGGTAACGTCATCGAGAACATCTGCGGACGATATTACCTCGACGAGACGAATCCCGCTCCTGACGGCATTTTATCGCGCCGGCTAACCAATTTCTCTGTTGCACTGATTCGCTTACAGTCAAGCAATCACCCGACGTCTGGTTAAACGCAAGGTCGGCCGTGTAATTTGCCGAAATTCCTCGAGAGCGTTTTCAATAATTTGCCGCTGAGATTATCGGAGAAGTCCCCGCGGTTTTGACGTAACATTCTCATCATCGCGCGTGCTACGACCAAACAAATGGCACACATCCGACGGACCCGTGAATATCATGGGCGTGAATATCATTCGGGTGGAGTGCAATATCACCGCGGGTGCGTACAGCAATGACGAACCGGTTCACACGATACACGAATTTTCCCCGAACGTTCCTCCGGAATATAATGTCACGTCAAGCGTGTAAATCGCGCCTAAATTTTCACTTTAATAATAAAACACATGTAATAGGTATTATAATATATTTATCTATATTGTTAATTTCTATATTTCAGCTAAATAAATATTAATTATAAGATGCGCCGTATTTTAGAAGAGCGCAAGACTCCCCTCCAGAAGGACTATAAGTTCCCCTTCCAAGATACTACAGGAGGCCCTACTACGGCAGCATGGCCCCCACTTCCAGGCGCTGCTGCGCAAGCGCAACAGCCCCACCAAACCGTCGCCGCACGCCGAGCCGCCGAATCAAAGGAGCTCAGTGCACGACTAGTACAGATCAGTTCTCGGTGAGGATCTTAGGACTTCACTTCGCGTCTCAGGGTGGACTCAATCCAGCCTCGGGAACCCCGCATCCTAACTTAGGTTAAGTGCGCGAGACGTAAAATCCGCAGTACATGCGTTTGTTCTTAATTCTTCAAATAATACTACGACGATTATTTTGTTCTTTAAATCCAAAAGTAAGGATTATTTTTCTTTATAAATTGCATCTTGAGTTAAGATTCCTTGTCAATTACCACAATATCATTAATCAATTATAAATTTTAGAAAAGTATAGCTACAATCATTATTCATATACTACTATTATTACACTACCTATTATAATTACTCACTTAAAATAAAGTAACATTAATAGCATATACTCTATTGTATCGAGTAAATGAGGATTTTCCTTGTATAATTATATTCAGTTCTATTACTTTATTAAAGTTAAAGTGAAAAGTGGAAGTGTCTGTGTTAGTAAGCGAACCTTCCCTACCCATCCTTGCGAAACGAAATCGACTGAGTTCGCGAGGTTAAAGATTAACGCGAATTAGAATCAAAGTATTTTTGCTAATCAATCAGTTCATTTTATTGATCCACTGGTAGGCACCGTTACCCGCTCGACGGGCCGGTCCCTCGACGTCGGAACTAAACCGAACTGTTGTCCGTTTATGATATTTCAATATCTCCTTGCATTTAACTTCAAATATAGAGATTTTGTGCCTTGGTGTACGGGCCTCTGATCGTCCGGCGCCCACCAAAGCGCCCGCGAGGTACAACATCTCTCGGTCGTGTGTTAATGCGAAAATAATAATCGCAATTAAAACAGATCTTGCGTTCTTGGTGTACGGGCCTCTGATCGTCCGGCGCCCACCAAAGCGCCCGCGAGACGCAATATCTGTAGCAGCGTATCTTATCTTGAATGCGCCACCGCATTCCATTGCAATGTGTTGTATCACATATAGAGCCACGAGTGAAAATAAAATCATTATCATGTCTCTCAGGAAAGAATCTTTCTGCGATGCCGAAGCGAAGGCATAGAGCCGGACAATTCCAAAACTTAAAAGCACTCTTTGAAAAACTGAACGAACAATTACCAAGACATTTGCGAGACTTACTCGGTGTCGAAAGTGTCTACGACGAAGCATACGAAAACTATTTCAAAGGAAGTGCGTGGTCACCCAGACCGCCTGCTCCATGGAGATTACGACCAATTGAGTTCCGTATTCCGAGATTGCCGCCACTGGATATTTCGGACACCGATCCCAGGAAGCCTGTTTATCATCGGACCAGAGCTGAGATCCTGTACAAGTACTACTAAAGGTAGGAAAGACTTTATTTATTAGCACGCTCAGATAAATCGCCTATGTGCAAGGAGCAAGTGAGGTCACGTCGTCCCGCGACCTCTCCGGGTACGATCTATTTAAATCGTGTTGGATTATGTAAATGCGTGACAGAATTCGGTTATGGCTTAATGGGATACGCCACTGATATTAACGAAGCAAGTCTTCTTTGTCTGACATGCAAAGTGGAATGCAATCGCTTGTTTCCCGAAGAAAAATTTAAATTAGTCCTACGTCATTATATGAGCATCGGCAATAATTCCGCGCCGCGAGAGTGTGAAAATTGTCACGTTACATTGAGTATTCACCGCGAAATTCATGAGTGCAGCGGATGTTCCGACGGTTTTGTCGCTTTTAACGCATTTTTACGCGAAGAAGGGAGAGAATTTGAAGGTCTCTCATTACCAGCGAGTTTAGATATAGAATCAAGCGTTGGTTCACATGACATAATTTTCTCAAGGAAATTGAGCTTCTTTTTATACTATCTGCACTTAAATCGCGAACGTTTTTAAGAACCTTTCTTAGGAAAAATTATAAAAGAGATCTCTAGCCGCTCAGGGATCTCGCCCTCTTCCTAAAGTTTCAAATTTTGGGAAGTTACAACATTCGGCCCGATGTGAACGCGGATAACTCCAGTTTCACTCGGACGTACATAAATGTGCGTTCCGCCACCCACCACGGGACGTGACAATAAACTGTCAAACGCCCCGATATTGATCATTTACTTTCCGATCATCGCGCAAAACGTCACCGATATCACGCTTCGTCGTGGATCACGGGCGACCGATCGACTTTCGCGGAGAGGAGATAACGGCACGATGCGACGATGAAGGCATTAGAGAGAGATGCACAAGAGCGAAAGATGCTCTTTCTAAACGAGTGGTATGCAAGAGGAGAAGACGCCACATCTGCAATCCTACCGCAAAACGATGCGACGAGGAAGGTGTACAAGGGAAGGGTTACGTCACAGGCGAGACGTGCTACGCGTGGGGCGAGTCTGCTCGCACTGGGCTGCGTGTTGGTTTTTACGGCTGAATTTGACTGGATTGTTGATATAAATTGCGAGTGTATAGACCGTGTAAAAAGGTCGCTAATCTCCTAGAGAAAATAATATCATGCAATCCTATCTCTGCATCTACGTCAATGACGATAGGATTTGACAGTGCGTAAAAAGAAGTATTTTCTTCGCGTAAATATTCTAAGAATGCCGCAAATGCTTCGGAGCAAGGATCGCAGTCGGTTAACTCACGCCAGAGAGCTAATTCAGTACCGCAAAAATTGCAAAGCCTTTCTTTCCAAGTAGACCCAACTTAATGTAATGCCTTAAGATAGCTGTGAATTGTAGTTGATCACAATTGAGATTATACCGTGATTTACACTCTAGACATATGAGGTTGGCGGAATTTGTATTGGTAGCTATGCCGACAAGATCATATCCGAATTCGACTACACACCGAGAGATACTTATTTGATAATTAAAGACGGCGGCTGAATGTGTTTTCCTTTGACGTGAGCCTTCCGATTGTCCTCTGCACATAACGCGATTCACAAATAGAAAATGGAAATTTACTTACCTTTCGTTGGCCCGGTTCCTGGATTCAGGCTTTTAATTCTCGCTGTCGGTCTGGCGGGTCTCGGGATGCACACTAGGATGCGGAGCGTCTGGAGACAGCGTTGCTGGATTCGGGGGACTTGGAGCCCACAGGCTATTCTTGAAATGTGCTTCGTATTCTGGTTGGTAGATTTCTTCGCACCCGAACAATTCACTCAGATCAGCGGTGAGCGCGGATTTAATTTCGTATAGAGTTCGACGAATCGCACGCTGACGTCCGGCGCGGTTTTTGTGTTTATTCGGCATCGAAAGTGACCATGGAGGGAAATGTTGCTTCCCTTACAAATTACGAATAAAAGATTAAGTTTTTCTATCGCGGTGAGAACCTGTAGTCCTCTGTGGGGAGTAGTGCGGGTGGACGCACAACTTGCTAGCCAAGAGGCGGGACAGGTTGTCAGATATCTTATAATTTGACGACTTAAAATTGCGTGAGAAGCGATACCTCTCTTGGGGAGTAGTGCGGGTGGACGCACAACTTGCTAGCCAAGAGAGCAAGCACGGCTTCCCGAGTCGCTTGTTATTTTGATTAAATTACGCGTGGTCACTCTACCTCGCGAACTCTGTCGATTGTACGTTTCGCTAGGATGGGTGGAAGGATTGGGATTTATTAATTGTTTGACACACACTAATCACTTTTCACTTATATATATTGTAAGGTTAAATTCAAATATTCAAATATTCAAATATTCAAATACAAGATTAATTAATACAAAGATTGATTAAATTCTAAAACACGTTTAAAGTTAGATTTAAGAGCTTGAATTTGAATTGAGTGCCGTTAGATTCACTAGCACTACAATAGAATTGGAATTGATTGGATTCGAGTTACTTCTTAATACTAGATTTGGAATTGAACTTTCTTAATACTAGAATTAGAATTGAACTTTCTTAATACTAGAATTAGAAAGAGGGAGTTCACGGACTGGAGGTCCTCTCCAGTCGGATTCGCGAGATGAACTACCTACAGTCAGCCGTGCACTGAAGTGCTTCGATTCGGCGGCTCGAAGTTGCGGCGGCGCTATGGTGGGGCGCACGTGTTAGGCGTGGGAGGCGCTGGCGGTAGGGATATGGCGCTCGCGTGGGAAGATCGCCATGGTGGGGCTTGCGGTAGCCTAGGGACGTATCACGTCTATTCTTTGCTTCATGTTATATAGATTTATCATTATAAAATTGAAAAGGGTAATATCCTTATAATAGGGAATAAAATTATTAATTATTCTGACGCGACTGACGTGACACCCTCCCCTTATAATAGAAATGGAGGTATTCGACCGACATTTATCATCTTAATTCTTAGTACAAGAATGTATAAAGATATAAATCATAAATGATCAAATATTAGCTAAGATATTACCTAAAGGTTTTAGGAGATACAATTTTTACATTACTTTATAACAATTTAGTATTTCTTACATTCGTTCGTTTTCGTGGAGATATTTTCGCAATTCTGTATACGATTGTTCCGGCACTGTTTTCACTTCACTATCTTTTTCTTGAGGGGTCGGCGCTGATGCTTCTTCTTGCCGTCTTTCTTCCTCGTTCGTTACCTTAATCTTGTTGGATTTTCCCAGGAATAGCAGAAGGTGAGTTACTGACGACCAGATAGCTCCGATTAAATGGATACTCCAGCCATAGATCGAGTGTAGAGCATAACCATGGATTATTGTGTCCACTAACAGTTTAATAGTTCTGCCAATTATGAATAATGCCAAGACACCAGCGCTCGCCGATCCAAACGTGATGAAGCCATCCCAGAGTTTTCTGCCTGCGTTCTCTGCGATATGGTCTAGTGAGGGTTCGTCCAAGAGGTTAAGCATTGCTACAGATCCCTTGGGTATTTCTCGGCCCATTGCGCCACGCGCAATTGTATTAAGCATCGAGGGTTTCTCTACAAGAAACATAATATGATCCCTGAGTCGATCCAGGTCTTCAGGTGTGTAGATCCCGCTGGTGGCTAATGCATCAGGGCTCACATACTTCCACGAAGGTTTGGTGAGTGGTTGTATGGTTGGCGGGGGTAGCGATTCCGTTATACTACCTGTCAATCTGTACCAGGTGGTATCAATCTTGTAGAGGTTGGGTAGCAACTCGTTACAGTCTTTGGGTGTGCCCGTCTTCGAGAGGATACGTGATCTCGGTTGTAGGTATAGTGAGTGATTTCGATATGTCACTGGGAGTTCGTTGTAGCAATTGTCAGTGCGTCGTAGTTTACAATCCACCGGTATGCATTTTATTATATGAATAACTTCACCGGCAGTGACTGCAGTGTATCTCGGTGATTTCATGATTCTGAACGCCATTTCGTCTGGAGCGATGCTGGATAGCGAGAGGGCGTTTTGTAGGATTTGTTTCTCTAGGGCACATTTTTGCTCCATTATATCCTTGTACAATCGTGTTAATTGTGTTTTGATATGCTTCTCTACGTATACAAACTTAGAGTTAACATATGAGAAGATATCTAAATTGTCTACAGAGGTTTTAGTTTTGGACTGGAAGGATCTCCCAGGCTGCGTCTCGAAAATGAGTAGTTTGGGGTGTTCCGTGTGGTATAACTTGTATCCGCAAAGATTTGTCTCTGTAGTTTTGGCTAATGCGAAAGTGGTATCCTTGGTGGTCACTGTATATATTTCGGGTGCTTGCTCGTATTTCTTTGGTGATAATTTCGTTGCTGTACCCTCGTATAAGATATCGTACTTATTGAAATGGCAACCGTCTGTGTAGGGGAGATTCCAAAATGTCTCCGTGCCGTCCCAGTCATTGCAGCCTCCTTGCGCTGATGGACACTGGGTTCCTGAAGGCAGATTCACTTTACTTATCGATCTTTTGAAAGGCATCGTGAACGTGCGTAAAGTTATTTCAACGGCTGCTTGCACCACAACGTTCTCCCAAGTTCCGTAACCGTCCGTATATTGCGTGCCTGCGCAGTGACCATCAGTAAAGGCTTGTCCTGCCAGCGTTACGCTGCGATGGTTGGTGGCGTTATTTATTAGCCGGTCAACGAAAGCAGTGCCAATAGCCAAGGATCCGGTTTCGTGTATCTTTTGGCAGTTGTATGCTCCAATTTCCTTTACATATTGTTTTCGACCCTCGGTTACTATTGAGACATGTGAGTGCATTCCGCAGTAATATATTGTTCGGTCGATCTTAATCTTGCACTGGTATGCAGAGATTGTCTCGTATTCGGCTGTGTGAAGTAGTTGTATATGAACAGATGTTTTAACTGGTTCGATATCTTCCATGTCGCAGTCTCCTACGTCAAGGAGGGAGAGAGTGGTAATGTTGAGTCCCGTTCCGCCACAGTCATATCCTGTGAGGCCGTAGACTGTTGCTGGTAAGGAGATGCAGGCGATGGTAACGATTATCGACATGTTGATTTGTCTGGGGTCCGTCGGTAACTGACTAAAGCAGCACACTCCTTACTCCTCGAAGTGCCGTCTGGTCGGGAGTCAGCTGTGGTGGGGCTCCGATTCCCCGGTCGCTTTAACTTATCTATGTGTACAACGCGCGTTTTTCTTGATTTTAACGCAATTCTTACATTATTATTTTTGAAAATCTCTAATATTTTATGCGGGCCAGAATACTGGTCGGACAGCTTATTCTTCCTTGGTTCGTTAAGTAAATATACCTGATCGCCTATACAAAAGTTTCCCTGCACTGCTCGCTTGTCGTAATATTTCTTAGATCTTATTTTAGCGTTTATTAAGTTACGTCTGGCCATTGCCTGAGCCTCAGAAATTTTATTATATAGTTCCGTTAGGTAACGCGTATAACTTTCGTTTTCATTGTCGTCTGGCGCCGGTTCGCTAGTAGGGGTTCTCGCTAACCTACCATAAACTAGCTCATGGGGAGTGAATAATGTTCCTTCGTGTACGCTGGTGTTATATGAGAAGTTTGCTAGCCTAAGATGACAATCCCAGTCGCTGTGTTTATTCACAAATTGCTTTAAGTATTCCCATAGAACTTGATGGGATCGCTCGATGGAGCCGTTTGATTGCGGTCGGTACGCTGTAGTTTTGTAATGTTTTATCCGGAATTTCCGTACAATATTTCGCATTAAATTATTAAGGAAATGTGTCCCCTGGTCTGTCGTAAGTAGAGCTTTCGGGGCGCCGTGAATACATATGAACTCGTTCGTAAATGCTTCGGCTACGTCGATTGCCACGGGATTTCTTAAAGGAACAGCTATTGAATATTTTGTCAACAGATCTTGAATAGTTAAAATATAAGAGTTTCCGGCGGAGATTGTCGGCAATGGTCCCATAATATCCATAGAAACCTTATCGAACGCCCTATCGGGTGTATCCGTTAGAATCATTGGTTGTCTTGGTTTTATTCGGACTAGTTTCTTTATATGGCATTCCCGACAGTTATTTATTACATTCTGTATATCTCGTTTCATGCCGGGCCAGTGGTATCGCGTTATTAGTCAATTATACGTTTTAGTTATGCCTTTATGTCCGCCCATTGCAGAGGCGTGGCACTCTCTAATTATCTCGTCGCGGTTTTCGTTATCAGGTATACTGGTTGAGTTATTACAAATTGTGATTTTCGTTCCTTCGTCCCAGAAAGTATCCCTGAGCATTCTATATATCGTTCGCCATTCTATCGTGCCTACACTACTTTTACAAATCGATAATGTCGCTAAGCCTAACTCTCGAGTTGCATCAACTAACGAGCCTATTGCAGTTTGGAGGGCTTGCATCTCTGTTAGCGCGGAGATTTCCCTTCCTTGTTCAATTACCATGGCGATTATGTAACGTTTTTTGTCACGTATTACTTTTATTTTTCCTATCGATAATTCATCCATGGAGGGATATCTATTATTTTCCTTTAGATCGAGTGCTCCTTTGTTTAGGGGGTCACCGGTTTGTGAAACGAATATCGCCAAATTATCTTTTCTCCATGACAATCGTTCGTTTGTTTCGTTTAGAAATCGTCTCTTAGATTCGAAGGAGGTATTGACTCTGTCTACCAGCGGTTCGTTTTCAGAGTCGTTGTCGGAGCCTGTCTCGTCATGGTCGTCATTGTCTGAATCTAGTTCCGTGCTCTCTTTATCGCTCAGTGGAATGTCGGCATGTGATCCGTTCGACTTTTGAGAGTTATCTTTGTTTACGTTACTGAAGAGGGATTCGTCTGAATCGTCGTTGAGCGGGGTCGCATGTTTCTGCGGTCGAACTGGGAGAATCGGGTTACGGGAGAGCGCGTCAGCGTTGGCATTTATCTTTCCTGCTTTATAGATTACCTCGTATTCATATTCAGCTAATTTAAGACGCCATCGAATCAAATGCGAGGTCGGATCTTTTACCGAATGAAGCCAGATCAATAGTTTATGATCAGTGACTAATTTAAACTTTTGCCCATATAAGTAAGGGCGGAAATGATTTACGCAGTATACTATTGCCAACAACTCCTTCTCGATAGTTGAATAATTCTGTTCGGCGGTATTCAGTATTCGCGATGCATAAGCTATAGGTAGATCTTTTCCTATTTCGCCTTGACTGAGTACGCCTCCTACAGCACTTTTGGAAGCATCGGTCGTGACAATGAACGGGCGCGTGAAATCAGGGTATTGTAACAACGGTTCGATACACAGGGCTGTTTTTAAATAATCAAAAGCACGTTCCTGCGATTCCAGCCATTGGAAAGGTGTGTTTTTCTTCAACAATTGAGTGAGCGGTTTTGCTACCTTAGAAAAGTCAGGGATAAATCGCCTGTAATAGCCAGCAAGCCCTAGGAATTGTTTAATGTTTTTAACGCTGGCTGGCCGCGGAAATCTTTCTATCGCCTTTGTTTTCTCGGGGTCAGGACGTACCCCGTCCTTTGTGATTACATGTCCAAGATATGTCACCTCTTTCCGCAAGAATTCACACTTGTCTGGCTGCAATCGCAGTTTCGCGGTTCACAGTCTGTTCGCCAACTTATTAAATTTGGCTTCGTGTTCCTTCAGGGAACTAGCATATATCACGATGTCGTCGAGATAAACAAATAATTCTACTCCTTGGAGTCCGGTCAGCACTTGATTCATAAGCCTTTGGAAAGTCGCGGGAGCGTTTTTTAAACCAAACGGCATTCGTTTAAAGTGATAGTGCCCATAGGGCGTAGAAAAGGCTGTTTTCGGTGCGTCGGCTTCGTGCATGGGAATCTGGTGGAAACCGGACGCCAAATCAAATATACTAAAGTATTTAGCGCTGCCTAATTGGTCTAATATTTCTTCGATGTTAGGCAGGGGGTACGCGTCCCCTATAGTTTTTTCATTTAACGCTCTAAAATCGATAACCATCCTCCATTGCTTATTGCCTTTGGAGTCATTGGTTTTTTGAGCACTATCCACAAGGGAGAATTGTAAGGAGATTTCGAAGGTGTAATTACATCGTTTGCCAAAAGTTTATCGACTTGTCGCGTAATTTCTTCCTTGTGGATAGGGGGATAGCGATACTGCTTAGTGTTTATCGGTTGTTCATCGCGGGTAACTATGCAGTGTGAACATACGTCTGTGTGATCTAAAGAGTCTCCTGGCACTTGGAAAAGATCTACGTTGTTTTTTATTAAGCCTTTGACATGGCTTGCTTCAAATTCGTTTAAATGTTCTAGACGGAGTAGTTTCTCGATATTGGCAATTCTATCATTGAAATTCGTGGCTTCTACTGAATTGTTTTGGGAGCGCCGCGCGGTGGGTCTAACTTCCTCCTCGCGTTTGTTAGACAATACTTCGATAGCTTGTAACTCGATTGTAGGGACCGGCACTTCGCAGTCTGTATTTCCCGTATTAATCGCATGGAGGTAGGCTCTGCCACAACGATTCGTAACAATTGCCTCGCCTATATATATTTCCGGTTCTATCGCATATCATGATTTAAAATGTTTACATAGAAGGCAGCGCGGGATCGCGCTGGGATTACTATCGATTCGTGTTGCGAAAATGGCAAGGGGATCCCTTGTGTCACGTCCCAGCGCCGAGAGTACCTCTAGTCATGTCTAATGTAAATTTTTTTTAAAAATTTTTTAATTATTTATGACTGACTGTGTTAGGAGACAGCACCGTCAAGCCTTTGGTATACACATAATAAAAGAATATACCGCTTAAAATTATTTAAAGATTTATACGAAATGGCCGCTCCTTACCACAACCTTATGACGCTACTACAGCCTTCATGTTCCTAGTAAATTTTCCCTAGAACCTCACTAACAAAAAACAGAACATACCGAAATCACTTTTCCGGACTGTTTAGTAAAGCAACAATGAAAATAGAGCTTAATATCGCATCCTTATCTAAGCATTTCAACATTAACAACAAAATCTTAACAAATTAATATAAAATAGTAAATAATGAATAAAAAACAAATGTAGGAAGTATAACCTCGCCCACGTAATGCACGAAAACTATAACAAAACAATTATCGGTACATTGTAATATTTTTATTAACAATTAATAAACAAAATCATATAATTATATAAATAACAAAATACCAACCAATTTCTTTATATCGTCAAATATAACTTCAGAAACTAAGAAATCCTTGTATATCAAACCTTTCACTTTTGTTCCATTTTAATAATAAATATAAAAGTTAATAACAAAATTAATAATAATAGAAAGGATGTGAATAAGGAATAAAAGTCATAATGACAATATAACAAAATCCATGACGAAACATTTATTCAATAGTTCATCTGATACATATCCTTATTTCAAGGATAAATTTTGTTGATGTCCTTATATGGATATATTTTTCCTGTATAAATACATTCTCCATCGAAAATCCTTTCGAAAACATAAATACAGTTTGTGGCTACGATTCTTAATTCTCAAGATATAAACAAAATTAAGGGTATATGAAAGCACACACATATATACATATATACGTACATTATATCTTATCCTTATAAGATATAGTTTTCTTTATGGAATTATATAAACAACCCCGATAGAAACATATTTTATCTCAGAAAAGAAATTCTACGATTTAAATTTCGTTTAATAAAATTTATAAATAAATAAATTATTATATTAACAAATAATTATTATAAAAGATTTGGACAACACACAGGAAATCCCGCAACTTACCTCATTACACATACCTACCTAACTCGCACCGTTTAGAAGATATTTAAATAATTATAAACTTGCTTACATACATTACCTCAAAAACTCAAATCAGTTCAGCAGGCAAATCTCCGTATATAAACCAGTTCAACTTCTAGAAACCTTCATCCTAGACTTATATTTATAATTGTTACTTCCCTGTTACGTCAAAACCGCGGGGACTTCTCCGATAATCTCAGCGGCAAATTATTGAAAACGCTCTCGAGGAATTTCATGTTAAAATAGTATTTCGAAGCTAGAATATTTCTACAAGCAACGGTAGAGCGGCTCGAAACCCTGCATGCCTTAAGGGAAAGTGGCAAGGGAGACAAAAAAAAGGGTCGGTCGTAAAATCCTTCCGGTAGAGTGATGCAGCTATGCGGCGGTCGGTCGACGCGAACAAAACGAATGACGCAACCCGAAGGAATCCTGAGCGCGAATACTCTTATATTCGTTCGGATCTAATTTCTTTGTACTCGATATTCTACTGCTGTAAACGTATGCCCGATGAGAAAACGCGAAAGCAATCGGGAATAAAACTTAATGTAAGATTCTCACTTACCTTTCGGTGTTTACTCTGCGCAGGTACTCCTCGAGGGAGATACGCGGTCGAAAGCTGCTTCCCTGGTAAGCTGCTACGGGTGTGAATGGTACTGGTAATGCGCTCCAGAGGCGATCGTGCACTAGGAGTTCGTACTCGCCGTCAAAGGTCACTTCTTCGCCGATGATCGCGTTATGGTCGTAAATCGCAGCCACGTGGAGGTCGTATTCAAGTCGCCGAAGTGTGTTATTACGACCCGCGCGGTTTTTTCGTGCCTTAGGCATTCGATAGAGGCTCCAGGCGTATGCGTATATTATATTCAATTAAGGGATTAAGGTGAGGATATTGCATTCGGCTGCGAGCCAATTACGCGTTATGGTTCGGCGTCGCGTTGGAATGCATGAGTTACCGCGTGCTCGAAGTCCAATGTTTCCTTCGTGGTAAGTGCGGATAACGCACAACACCTTGCCCCCAGAAACGATCGGAATTCTTGCTTTGATTGCTAATTGTTCGGTAAAACAAGGTTTGAGTAATTATAAATGCCCGTTGCCTCTTTAGCCTCGCGAACACTTCCGATTTCTCGCGACGATAGGAAGGATGATGCAATGAATGACACGTGGCGAATACACTGTACTTATTATATTCAAATATTCAGGAATCGAATTACACTCGCGTAACACTTGATTAAATTTAGAGCAATACAAGATTTAGAATACAAATGATCACTTAATTTACTGAACTAGAATTTAGAATTGACGAAGTAGAATTGACTTAAAATTAGAATTGAAATTGAGATTGACACTCGCACGATGTGTACTACTCGACGGCGCGTACAAGAGTGAACGAGCGTGGCCGCGTGTTGTAACGCGTGCCTGCGGCGGCGCTGTTGCGCAACATGGCGGATGGCGTGGGTACGCCAACGCACGTGGCGCAAGATGGCGGATGGCGTGGGTACGCCGAAGCACGTGGCGCAAGATGGCGGGCGGCGTGGGTACGCCAACGCATGTGGCGTTCGCGGCGGTCATAGACTATAGAACTAGACTAGACGCGCGTATCTATAATGGTCGTTGGTCGGCCAATCAGCGCGCGGCTGACCGGAGATGATGCGCAACGGCAACGCGAGCCTTATTGTAGTATTAACAATTTTACAACTAATTAAATTGATATCGTTATCGTTAACATGATTTTGTTATCAATGTAAGTGTTATCTTTCACATATTAATTATTAATCTGACCATTATCATTAAATCATTATTAATTATTAACTAGTAACCTATTAGTATTATTATTATTTAGCGGCGGTGATTATGTTATGAGTAAGGAAAGCGGTAATTGTTATTACTACTTATTATCTTATTTATTAATATTATTTAATTTTATTACATATTTTAGGAAAAAATGCTTACTATTATCGGTTATTTAATAATTGCAACCTGTGAGATTGCCTATATAATACTTATATTTACTATGGTGTATGTGTGCTGGCGGTAATGCGCATCACGTGGTACGTCGACGGCAGGAGAGCCGGTAGTTGCCAACTTCGGGGATTAGAATAATGGCGCTTCTGCGCAGGTGAGATAAAAAGGAGAAGGAAAAATTTTTTTTACCCGTTGGCTCTCCTGACGTCACATCCCTTTTTTCATTAACACTAATCCTATGGCTATGAGAAAATTTTGATTATTAATATGCATGGAAAACTACCCTAACAATTCAACCAATCACAATCAGAGCCATTTTGTACCTGAAAACATTTAATAAATAATGTATTACAAATGTAAAAAGAGTTATACTGACATATTTTAGATATACTAATTATACGATGTAATCATTATTATTATAAAAATTGTAAAGTATATCTAAAACGATATTGCGATGATTAATATTTATTATAAAAGCTTAAATTCGAGCAAATTGTATGAAAAGGAATTATTATAACGAAGTATAACTCTTTGAAAATAAAAATAGATCGATCGAATAGTCACAAGTGTGACTCATGGTCAGTTTGTAAGCGAAAATAAGCCAACGTTAAATGTCAAGGCCGCCATAATACTTAATCACAAATGTGACTCATGGTCAGTTGTAAGCGAAAGTAGGCCAACGTTAAATGTCAAGGGCGCCATAATATTTTAGTACGAGTCATCGCTGACTCATAGCTAAGTCGACCAATAGAAAACTATGTCAAGAACAACTAAAAGATCTTAAACGCGTGAATCATAGCTGACTCATAATGAAAGTAGACTAACAATAGGCAAACCGTGCCAAGGCCATTTGGTAATAAACTTTATTCAGACCTGTAGAATAACATTAGAATTTAGGTCACCCCTACTTCCATGTTTTGGCAACATATAAAAACCTCGAGCGACAATACCTCGGCGCACTTACGTTTCCCCATCCACGGGCACTTACATTTTTGCACTTGTACTTTCACTCGCACTCGCTAAATATATATATATATATATATATATATATATATATATATCATTTTTAACAGTGAATAAATTCCGATTCAAATATCACAAGTGTGATATTATATTATTCCTTATCCCCAAAATCGAAAACTCTTTCCTGAAAATAGAAGTCACTTCGACATTCCTGTTACCCACTTCCTTCGCAGTATCTAATCCTGAGGTTTTACCCTCTTAACCGCACGGAAAAGAATCCCACAAATAACGTGTGAGTGTAGCAGTCGAGGATCTGTTAATTTCGGCTCCGTCCGATCTATCAGGACCTCCTAGGACGTCACACTTGCCATATTACTTTCTTTGCGAAGTCTATCGTGGCGTTATCGCGTAGGAATTCGGATCCTAGGATCCCTTCTTGTTCTATTGGAAAGTCGTTCAGTACAAGATGTAATTTAATTTTATTTCCGAGAAATGTCGTATTGATTGACCCCAAAGTGGGGATGGTACCTTCTGTTATGCCACTAAGGAACAGCAGGTCATGTTTGATTACTTCTGTCTCACCCCGTACATTACGTTTCTTTATTAAATTGGGGGCGGCCCCGGTGTCTACCATAAATCTTACGCGGGGTAACAACCCGTCGATAGATACGCTTACCGTTGGCGCGTGACTGAATTCGTTAGGGTTTAAAGTAGCTATTCTGACTTTTGATTGTTTGCGCTTGTTATATTTTCCGTCGGATTTATTAAATTTATTGGACGCGTTGGTCGCGGCTGATCCGCCCTCGCCGCGTCCTGTCTGCGGGGCGAATCGTTCGCGTTTTCCGACTGGCGCTCCTTATAGTATTGCCTTTTTCTACACTCGTCGATCTCGTGCCCCGGGTTTTTGCAATATCTGCACCATTTAGTTTGTCGTTGATTTTCAACGACGCGCGAGTTCTCGTTGCTTCACTGAAACGAGCCAGCCCTATCGGCATATGTCGGGCGGGCGACGCGGCTAGTGTAGGAATTGTTTGTATTAGATTGTGATATCACGGGCGATGTATCCGCATACGCCCTTCTGGAATTGTTTTCTCCGCGACGCGGTGGGTCCGGGTATCGTTGCGCGTTATCTTGCTGTGTACGGGAAGTGTGGTGCCCGGATGTTTGTCGCGGTATCGGAGATATGCGGGCGCTGTCTAATCTGTCGTCCGGTCGGTTATCATATCGTTGTTTTTCTAAACGGGAAGTGTAGTGTCCGGATGCTTGTCGCGGTATCGGCGATAAGCGAGTGCTATCTAGCCTTCCGTCCGGCCGATTACCATATCGTTGTTTTTCTAATTCTTCCCTCTTGGCGATTGCCTTGGCGGCGGCAAAAGCATCGGACGGACAATAGTAATGCTCGGATTTGAGCTGTAATCTGTATACCGTTGGGAGTCCCTCACAAAAACTCTGAGCGGTGAGGTCATCAATCTCCCTTGTTGTCTAATTATCGAGAAAGCCTCGAGCACGACGTTCTCCGTCTCGGATGGCCGCACGTAACTCTTTGACGCGGTCTATGTAATCGAGAATATGTTCACGAGCTCCCAGGTGTATCGCGGTTAATTCTCCCCTGTACTGCGCGACTGTTTTGAATGACCCAAACGCTTCTACCAAAAGGTCGGATAATTGAGTTACCGAATCGCACGGCTCGTCTGCTACTGCCGAATGCGCTCGGCCGCGAAGTTTTGCTATCAAAAGACGCGTCAGCGATTTTTCGTAATTAGCAGGAAGTATATCGCGGGCTTGACGGCATGCGCTTAAGAATTTCGAGAGGGGAATATTATATCCATCGAAATATGGTACAAATTCGGTCGCTTCTCGATACGTAATTTTAGGAGCAGGCGGAAGCTCAGATATCGAATCATTCAGCTCGCTTATTAATACGGGCGGTTCTGAAAAACGTTGCCCCGACGGGCATTCTATAGGTTCACGGCGTGTATCTACTTCTCGTCGTAATGAATTGAAGTCGCCTCGTAAAATGGTAAGAGCTTCCATCATTTCGCGGAGCATCGTGTTACTGTTTTCGGCTTCGCACCTCTCTTTACGCAATGCGCGGAGTTCCGCTTGGCATTCTGCTCGTTCGCGAACCAGAGCCTTCGAATCGGCTTGTAATTTAGCGCTGGTTTCTTCCTGCGCAACGCGAACACGCTCCAGCTCCTCTTCCGAAAAAGGTTTCCTCGGGCCTTGTCGCGTATTCATATCGATATTTTTCACGGGTTTGACAGGTGTCCGTTGCATTAATAATTAAAAGTGAGAAATAACTGCTCCTTCTACGCGCGCGAAATATTGGTGATGACGATTATCGTCCGATTTATAATAATGTTACGACTCATTCGGATACGAAATTTAATCGAACCGACGGGAGCGGTCTACCGGGTTCGATAAGCGGCGTGGTGGAATACCCAAAAATGTATCTATCCCACCGCGTCACCAATTTGTTGTTACGTCACAGGCGAGACGTGCTACGCGTGGGGCGAGTCTGCTCACACTGGGCTGCGTGTTGGTTTTTACGGCTGAATTTGACTGGATTGTTGATATATATTGCGAGTGTATAGGCCGTGTAAAAGGGTCGCTAATCTCCTAGAGAAAATAATATCATGCAATCCTATCTCTGCATCTACGTCAATGACGATAGGATTTGGCAGTGCGTAAAAAGAAGTATTTTCTTCGCGTAAATATTCTAAGAATGCCGCAAATGCTTCGGAGCAGGGATTGCAGTCGGTTACCTCACGCCAGAGAGCTAATTCAGTACCGCAAAAATTGCAAAGCCTTTCTTTCCGAGTAGTCCCAACATTAATGTAATGCCTTAAGATAGCTGTGAATTGTAGTTGATCACAATTGAGATTATACCGGGATTTACACTCTAGACATATGAGGTTGGCGGAATTTGTATCGGTAGCTATGCCGACAAGACCATACCCGAATTCGACTACACACCGAGAGATACTTATTTGATGATTAAAGACGGCGGCTGAATGTGTTTTCCTTTGACGTGAGCCTTCCGATTGTCCTCTGCACATAACGCGATTCACAAATAGAAAATGTGGAAATTCACTTACCTTTCGTTGGCCCGGTTCCTGGATTCAGGCTTTTAATTCTCGCTGTCGGCCTGGCGGGTCTCGGGATGCGCACTAGGATGCGGGGCGTCTGAAGACAACGTTGCTGGATTCGGGGGACTTGGTGCCCACAGGCTATTCTTGAAATGCGTTTCGTATTCTGGTTGATAGATTTCTTCACACCCGAGCAATTTACTCAAATCACCGGTGAGCACGGATTTAATTTCGTATAGAGTTCGACGAATCGCACGCTGACGTCCGGCGCGGTTTTTGCGTTTATTCGGCGTTTATTCGAAAGTGACCATGAAGGGAAATGTTGCTTCCCTTACAAGTTACGAATAAAAGATTGAGCTTTCTATCGCGGTGAGAACCTGTAACCCTCTGTGGGGAGTAGTGCGGGTGGACGCACAACTTGCTAGCCAAGAGGCGGGACAGGTTGTCAGATATCTTATAATTTGACGACTTAAAATGCGCGAGAAGCGATACCTCTCTTGGGGAGTAGTGCGGGTGGGCGCACAACTTGCTAACCAAGAGAGCAAGCACGGCTTCCCGGGTCGCTTATTATTTTGATTAAATTACGCGTGGTCACTCTACCTCGCGAACTCTGTCGATTGTACGTTTCGCTAGGATGGGTGGAAGGATTGGGATTTATTAATTGTTTGACATACACTAATCACTTTTCACTTATATATATTGTAAGGTTAAATTCAAATACAAAATATTCAAATACAAGATTAATTAATACAAAGATTGATTAAATTCTAAAACACGTTTAAAGTTAGATTTGTAAGGGCTTGAATTTGAATTGAGTGACGTTGGATTCACTAGCACTACAATAGAATTGGAATTGATTGGATTCAAGTTACTTCTTAATACTAGAATTGGAATTGAACTTTCTTAATACTAGAATTAGAAGAGGGAGTTCACGGACTGGAGGTCCTCTCCAGTCGGATTCGTGAGATGAACTGACTACAGTCGGCCGTGCACTGAAGTGCTTCGATTCGGCGGCTCGAAACTGCGGCGACGCTATGGTGGGGGTGCGCGCTCGATGTGGGAGGCGCTGGTGGTGGGAGTGCCGCGCTCGCGTGGGAGGCCAGAGGATCGCCATGGTGGGGCTCGCGGTAGCCTAGGGACGTACCACGTCTGTTCTTTGCTTTACGTTATAAAGATTTATCATTGTAAAATTGAAAAGAGTAATACCTTTACAATAGGAAATAAAATTATTAATTAATTCATTTATTCTGACGCGACAGACCTGACACGTGCAATTCTCATATATTATTTAATGAGATTATTGTAACTATACGCGGCGAGGCTCTTATGCGTGAATCGACGGGATGACGTGAGGATTTCCGCGCGCGGGGTTTATATTTCGCTTATTAAGTCAATTCACCTACCGTAGCTTAAGATGTTCTGCGTAGATATTCCTCGAGTGAGATCTGAGGTCGAAACTAGAGATCGCACGTCAAGGCGGCGTTGATGGGGCCGGTCGTCCACCCCAGAGCTTATCGTGCACTAAGAGTTCGTACTCTCCGTCGAACTCAACTTCCCTGCCGATTATCTCGTTGTAGTTGTAGATGTTGCCACGTGGAGATCGTATTCGAGATGCCGGATAAAGGTCTTGCGACCGCCACGATTTTTCCTGCCTTTCGGCATTCGTGTGAGGCTTCAGATTGCTTAAATATTAGCGAAGGTGAAACAAGGATTATCATTCAGCGGCGAGCCAATTCGCGTTGCGTTTCGTCGTAAAAATGATTGTATTTATCGCGAGCAAGAATTTCGAGTCTCCGTCATGGTAAGTGCAGATGGACGCACAACGCCTGCTCCGGGAGACGCTCGGCGTTCTTGTTATAACAAATATTGTATAATATAATTATATAATATAATTATATATATAATATATATAATATATATATAATAATATATATATATATATATATATATAATATAATTATAATTAACGATGTGCAAGTTTGGAAGTTTATTTATTACACGTGAAGCCTCACGAACCTCGCGAACACTTCCAATCACTGAGATGATGGCAATGCGGAACAAGAGAATGAACACGTGGTGAATTATGTTTAGTATTAATATATTCAAAAGAAATCGGATTACATTCGCGAATCGAATATTTCACAAATACACTAAAGCACTAAATATTATTAAGACTAACTTAACTAGGAATTGAGTTATAAGAAATAGAATCAGAGATCTTGTGATTGAGACTGAGACTTGCGCGGGTTAGGTGCTTACTGCTTGACGACGTGAACACAAGTGTCGGAGTCCTCAGCGGGCGTCGTCGTGCTTAGCAGCGCGGCGCAGTGGCGCAAGATGGCGGATGGCGTGGGTACACCATCGCACGTGGCGGCGGTGGTGCTGTACTAGATGGGCGTTTCCATGCCGTATGTCAGTCGCCCAATCAGGGCCCGAGCGAGAGGGAGCTATGCGCAGTCGACAGAAATGCGGATGCTCTATGTCTAATTTGATTAAAAGTATTATTATAGATATTAACGCGCTTAAGATATGATTGCTTATAAAAAATGTTAATTATATTTTATGTTAATATATATATATATATATATATATATATATATATATATATACGGTTACATAACAGTAAAGTGTTGCGCAATGATATTGGTTGCTGTACATTGTTATTAATTTTAATTTGTAATTGATAATTGTGACGGTACTTGTTTGGTGGTAAAATAGTAGGAATTGTTTATATGCATTTATCTAGCAGATGATGATATTTATTACTGGTTGTTTAGCGCTATGATGTTAACAATTATTCCGGCGGTCTGGCGGCCTAATTAAGTTTAAAAATTTACTTATCCGGTGACTCATATTTAACGCATCGCTATAGCGTGTATAACGATAGGGTGCTTCTATACCATACGTTGGACGGCGGGAGAGTCGGCTATTACCGTTCGGTATTGACGCGATGGTCTAATACGGTGGCGCTTTTGCGCAGGTAAGTAAGAGAGAAGAAGAAAGAAAAAAAAGAAAATATACTTGACGGCTCTCCTGACGTCACACTTGATTAAGCCGCGCCCGGACAATGTTATGGTGGGGGCGTGTGAATACTCTTGCGGATTTAAGACTGCGATTTTGACACTTCTTCGATCGCCTCCACGACATTCACCGGACGCGTATTCCGGGGAGGATCCGTACGCCTCGCGTCCAAAGGCGACGGATTTCACTCGTTTCCCTGTTCGTTTTTGCGACCGTTGTTGTATTGTCGTTTCCTACATTCCTCTATTTCGTGCCCCGCGTTTTTGCAGTAGCGGCACAATTTATCGTTACACGGTAGGGACCGATTGCGCGAGTCCGCGTTGCCGTTATTGAACTGTGGTGTGTTGCGTCGTTGAAAATGCGGAGATGGAGCCCTGGCATTATCGCGTCGATCGCTCCACGAATCGGGATGATGTGGAACATAACTGCGTCCCTGGTCGTCGTCCTGTCTATCGTATCTCGGGGGTGAGCGGCAGTGTATGATCATATCGCGGGGCCATGCTAGACCCTTGTTCGGGGAGGCGTTTGTGTACACTAAGGGTTGGATGTTTACTTAGGTTTGGTCCCGACTGCGCCGACAGTCCGCACCACTGTCGTTCGAGCTCTTCACGCTTAGCGATTTGTTTCACGATCGCGAATGCTTCAAAAGAATGTCGAAAATGTTCGGGTTTCAATTGCAGACGGTAGAGTGTGGGTAACCCGTCGCAAAAACATTGCGCGATAAATTCGTCGATCTCGCGGCTTATTACCGAGTCTAAAATCCCGCGACGTTCTCCATCTCTTATAGAGGAACGAAGTTCTTTGACGCAATCAATATAATCTAAAATATGTTCCCTAGGATCGAGGTGGACCGTTGTCAACTCACCGCGATATTGAGCCATGCTTTTTACTGAACTAAAAGCACTCGCGAGTAAATCTGATAATTGGGTGACGGATTCGCAGGGCTCGTCGGCTACTGCTGAGTGGGCGTGTCCGCGCAATTGAGCGATCAGGAGACGCATTAGGGGTCTCTCATAATGGGGAGTGTTACGTCCGGAATGACGCAACGTATTTATGTCCGGGCGAAATTGATTCGATTCTATCGAACAGTATTCACACCGGGCTGTATGGAGGAAATTTTGTGTAAAAAATTTTTTAATTTGGAAATTTGTAAGAAACCTCGAGCAGCAAAGGTTTTTGATTAAGATTTTGCAGCGATTTTAATTAATGAGTAAACAACAGAGATCTCGAGCGGCAAAGATTCCGTCGGTTTAATCAGAAGACCCTAGTTATCTCGTCGAGTATTATGTCTATGTAAATTATTTAGGAAGAAACTAAGTCTTCTGGAAAAAAATAATTTCGTGTGTTTCGATGCTGTTATCGACGTCTATAATTGTCGGATCTGGTAACGATTCAAACGTTTGATTTTCTTCTCTTAAATGGTTTAGAAAAACAATGAAGACGTCTACGCATGCGTCGCAATTGTTTAGTTCACGACAAATGGATAATTCAGTCGGGCAGTGCTCGCACCTTTGCGGGACTGGATCATTTCCGATATGAATAAAATGTCTCTTAACATCAATTGAAATTGTTGTTCAGGGATGAATTCGCTCATAGTCTGCTTTACACTGATGGCATAAGAGTCCTGCGTTGTTATAATCACTGGCGATACCGAACAACCCATAACCGAATTCAGTAATGCAATGACAAAGACTTACACGATGCGTGTAAATTGCGGCAGGGGAAGTTTTCGGTTTTCGCGGTCTCTCGAGTCGTTCCCTGCACATTTGCGGTTTTCTAAATTCGAGTGCATGCAGCAATAATATCTGTCCTACCTTTAGTAGTGGTTGTAGAGAATCTAATTCCTGATTTCCATGTATCTCTTCTTCCGTGGATCAGTGACAAGCAGCGGCAATCTCGGAATACGGAAAGTGATGGGGATCAGCTTCCACGTTGGAGGTGGCCTCGGTGACCAAAAGCTTCCGGAGAATAATTGTTCGTAGTTTTTATCGTAATCTGACTCGACACCAAGCAGGTTTTGCAAATGTCAAGGAAGTCGATTATTCAATTTGTTAAAGAGTTTTTTCAACGATTGCTTCCGATCTGAACGGTGACGGCGTTTTCAGTGGCATCGCAAAGAGATCTTCCTGTAATAATTCATTGTAACTTTTATTTTGTGACTCTAAGCTGTGCTCTTGCACAGAGGAATGCGCAAGCGATAGCGTTATCTGCGATATGTTATGTCTCACGGGCGACTCTGTAGTGAGCTCAATGCATCATGAGAACACAATATTCCGCATTAATTTGCGTTTATTTTATGCACTATCCACGATTCCGACAAGGAGTCGCCTCGCAGGCGACTCTCAGGAGCACTGCACGTTTGGTGCATGCACGAATACACGAAACCTTGATAACTAAAATATGATTTGAATTTGGAATTTAGAATAGATAGATCGTCATAGTTCCTCGTCGAGGCACCGGCGTGTTAAGCACATAACAGCGTCAATCCAGAGGATCGATACAACGAACTAATATGTTTTCATTCAGGTTCTTTAGTTTATTTAACATGATTTGAAAGATCTCTTTATCCTCGCGAACTCAGTCGTTTTATTCGCTTCGCTAGGATAGGATAGGTGGGATTCGCTAATAACCACTCACGGCTTGATTTTCA